>OZ024863.1:32914705-32987205 GCA_964017155.1 Oasisia sp. SBJ-2009
CAGCGATATGTTAACGTTCTCCTAGTCGCCAAACTTTTAGAGGTTTATTTGTGCTACTTCGAAAGAAACGTACGCATTTTCCGAAAACCCCTATGTTAAGGCAATTCTTTGGGATTTTTAATATCTACTATGTACTATTTAGTCATTATTCCTGTTAATATGATTAATTCGTGTAATTCTATTTATTAAAGTAAAAAAAGTGTTTTATTATTCACTGATATCCATGACAATCTATCGATATCAAACTTCTCGTACGCGAAGTTTCCAATCCAAGATATGTATAAAGCATGCAGTGTGAGACGGTTAGGCAAAATCGCAGTACACGTGACTGTAGTGCGCCATAATCTGTGGCAATGATTTAAACACACGTAATATTTTTAGGTATTGAACAACGTTTTGGGCAACTCTTCACAGTAGTCGTCACAGGAGAGTTAACGAACAGCCCGTGGCATTTATACCTGATCGGCCAACGAAATTGCCGTCGAGATCTGCGCGTTTGTTTTGTGAATTTTCTTCGTTAGAAGAATGCAAGTGATTGTATTTGATAACGTAGTGTATGTATATGTATTTAAGACTAAGATAGGTGAGGATGTTTGGCGGCTGTTGGTAGTCGTTTTCATGGTTAGGTCAATCCAACCCGATCGTCTGGCATCCGCATTGTGCCTATGACTGTCCTAACGAATCCACTGGACCACTTTTTCAGTTCAGATGGGCCATCTTGGTTCATGCTAAGGGTCTTGGGTCATGCTGGTGCCTACTCTAATACCGTAAATACACTACCAAGAGACGGGCTCGTCTGGTCCGTACTCTAATACCGTATACAGGTGTATAGACACATCTCAGGAGATCGTCTCTCGGATATATTAAACTCTTAAAAAAATCTTGAAACAGAATCTGACGGAAAATGTAAGGGAATGGTTAAAAAGGCGTTTCACTAACATGAATCTTATGAAAATGAATCTTAATAATACACTACGGATGATTATTTATATTAGATAGCAATCGAAATTGTATACAGTTGGTACAGTTTAACAAAACATATTTTAAAGTGCTTAAAGCTACGTCTCGCTATTAGTCAGCAGCATCAATACGAATAGAAAAATTAAAACAAAATCTTGTACACACCGCAATTAACCGTGTTACCGAAGAGAAAATTGACAACTGTATAAACTTTCTCAGCGGGATGGGCGGTGTTGACAAGTTATTTCAAGATCGCAGAGTAGAGAGCCTACATTTTGAACGAAACTTCTGTCGTTCAGTATAGTACTGTGAAGGTCAGCAGTACTGATTTTAAATGAGTGGCCTGTGCATGGGAACAAGACTATGAATTTGGTGCAATTTCCGACAAGAATTCGGCACTTGTGTAGAATGCGAACCCACATAAATTGATCCTATATTTGAAACTTCGTTACAAGAGGCGCGGGTAGTGTAGTGGT
This sequence comes from Oasisia sp. SBJ-2009, assembly GCA_964017155.1. Classification (NCBI taxonomy): domain Eukaryota; kingdom Metazoa; phylum Annelida; class Polychaeta; order Sabellida; family Siboglinidae; genus Oasisia; species Oasisia sp. SBJ-2009. The sequence goes on from OZ024863.1 coordinate 32,916,142, forward strand.
TAACGCATCAGACTGGAACGGCGGCGCCCCTGGTTTAATACCCGGACACTTGTTATATTTGGTATGAAAACCAATGGACGGAGACTGACATTCTTGAACTGTGCGGCTGGTTATGTAGAAGGCCTGCTATGTGTCACGCACATCGACAAGCGTCGTACATAAAAAGAACCCGAATGTCGCACAGGTCGCTATGCCCTTATACAGCGGTCGGCCTATGAGTATACCTTAGGGCCATATATGCTAGCGCAAGTGCAGACATCGAAAGAAGGAAGAAGACGAAAGAAACCGGTCACCCCCCCCCCAGTTCGCATAGATCAACGATGCCGCCATCTTGGAAATCTGACGTCGCCCGAAACGAAAATGGCGTGTCTGCCGTATTGTTGTGACGTCACAGTAGGTGTGTCATCGTCTTCCGGTTTGGCGCCATTATTACGCCGCGCAGCCGAACGCTGGCAAGATATGCTAGTTTCTTTAGAATAATCTTGACCGCATCGCTGTGGGGTTTATGCCTTTGACACCAGTAGGGTGCGATAATGCGGGCGTGTGTAAGAACTGAGCCTACTGTTTTCAACGCCTTAGTCACCGTACATAGTGTAACGCTCTTTTTATTGTTTTTCATTCAGGTGTCTTCGCCTGGTGAAAATGCAGACCTGTCCAAGGTTGACGGCTTCTGGCAGCATCACTGACCGATCAGGCCCAATGTTGGGAAGACTGGCGACGCGGGGACAACCACTTGACAGTGAAGGAAGCCTTGCTTGTTATCGAGTACATTATGACGTGGTGATGTAGTTGATACGGTAAGCTGATCACCGGGAGAATCAAGGATAGCATGGCATAGATAGGTGTGTGTATCATAACAACGACGAGTGAACACTAATTTTAATGTTACAGTTCTCACAAATGCGAGAAAACAATCGAAACGTTTCAGGTAGACGCTTGATCTGGCTGGCTTTCACGCTACACAGTTGATAAAAACTGATATAATGAAGACGGTTTAGACTTCGAATCATATCTTCGTAACCCATTCAGGTGGTGCTCTCTTGGGATCTAGGGAGGTAACCCAGTTTTATGTTTGTTTATCGAATGTGCTCTACTTGTATTAGTCAATTGGGTGGATAAGCGTAAAGCAGCCAAGTATTCCAGTAACATATGCAACATAACATAGTGTGTGTGTGTGTGTGTGTGTGTGTGTGTGTGTGTGTGTGTGTGTGTGTGTGTGTGTGTGTGTGTGTGTGTGTGTGTGCGTGTGTGTGTGTGTGTGTGTTTTTTATATGATATTTTGAACAGTTTACAATACATTTTTGACTGTTGCTCCTAATCCCCATACCAATGGAGTGGTAGAAATTGTACTTTGTAAATTGTATGCATGTAGCCCATATATATATATATATATATATATATGTATATATATATATATATATATATATATATATATATATATATATATATATATATATATGTGGTATGCAGGTATTGCAATACCTCAGGGAGTTTGACGCCCCTGCCATGCAGAGTTGTAAACCACTGCCTTGTGGTATAGGTTCTTGTCAGAACCAAAGGCTAAGGGAGCAAACCCTAACCAGAAACCCATGTCACTGTGGCAGCATCAAGGGCGGTTGGTGTATGGAACTCCCAACATCTCTCGACCAGCCACTGCAGGGACAAATAGTTTGCGCCTGTCTTGACATGTTCTTGCCGGTGTGAGACCTCTATTTGTTCCCCGAGAGAGTGTCGCTAGTAACTTGCAAAAGCCAGCGGTACTTCAACAGTTTTTGCTAGCAGCTTCCATGAAATGTACAACTGCACGAAACATGATACCGGATCGGCCGTCGCCCGGGTTACCAAGGACCGCGCTGCTCGACCTCATCTTCCGTCGACAGTGGAAAATCAGCTAGGAAGAAGAAGACAAAGAAGACAAATACTGACAATTGGACAATGGAACGTCAGGACTCTCCTCGACCGAGAAGGAGCTAACCGACCAGAAAGACGTACGGCACTAGTAGCAATGGAACTTGCCAAATACAACATCGACATCGCCGCCCTATGTGAAACAAGGTTCTCAGAGTCTGGTAGTCTCGACGACTTGGAATACTCTTTCTTCTGGAGTGGCAAACCCGAAGGAGAAAGAAGGGAGGCCGGAGTGGGCTTTGCTATCAAAAAGGATATCATCACAAAGCTGACAGAAATGCCACGGCCAGTAAGTGACAGAATCATGACGATGAGACTACCTCTGAGCAAGGACAACTTTGCTACAATTATCAACGTGTATGCTCCGACAATGACAAACCCAGACGAAAACAAGGAGGCCTTCTACAACCAGCTCACAAGTGTGCTCAGGGGCATCCCTCATACCGATAAGCTACTGCTGATAGGAGACTTCAATGCGAGGATAGGAAGAGACAATGACAAGTGGCCCTTGGTCATGGGCAAACATGGGATTGGGAAATGCAACTCCAATGGCGAACTTCTACTGGCTCTGTGCTCTGAGTTCGAACTGATAGTGACGAACACCATGTTCAAGCAGAAGGATGAACGCAAGACCACCTGGATGCATCCTCGTTCCAAACACTGGCATATGATCGACTTCATCATCACGAGGTGTCGGGATAAGATGGACATCCACAGCACCCGAGCCATGCGTGGAGCAAACTGCTGGACCGATCACCAGATGCTGAGATCAAACGTGGCTTTCAGAATACGACAAAAGCACAACAGGCAAGGGACAAATAAGCCGACCAAGCTCAACACTGCAAAACTAAGTACCATCAGCCATAGGGAGAGTTTTGAGCAGGCAGGAGATGGACAGTGCTCTCGCCCACTGGGAGGAGAAGGAAAACTCAACACCAGACGAGGAATGGGCAGCTCTGCAGCAGGTTGTGTACAACACAGCCAAGACATATCTTGGCAAGCCAGACAGAAAACACCAGGACTGGTTCGACCCCAACGACCAGGAGCTACAGACTCTTATGAGCAGAAGAGATCAAGCCCACCAGAGAGTGTTGCAAACCAGGAGCACTAGATCCACCACTGCAGCATACAAAGATGCCTGCAGACTGCTACAAAAACACACCCGTGCACTGAAGTCGGACTGGTGGGAAAGGAAAGCAGTGGAGCTGCAGAGAGCTTCCGACAGTAACAACATGAAGGGCTTCTACAATGGACTGAAGGAAGTGTGGGGACCCAAAAAGAAGGGACCTGTTCAACTAAAATCAACAGACGGAATGGAAACCTTCTCTGACAGCAAGAGAGTTGTGGCAAGATGGAGTGAACACTTCCAGAAGCTACTCAACGTCCCTGGCGACATAGATCACGAAGCTCTGGACAACATCCCGCAGCGCATTACCAAGACAAGCCTTGATGAGATTCCAACTATGGATGAGATGGCTAGAGCAATCGCCAGCCTGAAAGATGGCAAAGCACCTGGAGGAGATGGAATTCCTGCAGAAGTATGGAAGCATGGAGGAGACAATCTGTTCAGCAGACTGCACCAACTAATCACCAATGCCTGGGAGATGGGTTCTGTACCACAAGCATGGAAGGATGCAAGCATTATAACCATCTACAAGAAAGGTGATCGAACAGACTGTGGGAACTATAGAGGAATCTCTCTTCTTTCCATAGCAGGCAAGATCTTCGCCAGGATCCTCCTCAACAGACTATCTACCCACCTAACACCAGAGGTAGTTCCGGAGACACAATGTGGCTTCAGAGGTTACCGGAGCACCGTGGATATGATATTTTGTCTCCGACAACTACAAGAAAAGTGCATTGAGCAGGACCGACCACTGTACATGGTATTTGTCGACTTCAGTAAGGCGTTCGATACAGTTGGGAGGACCGGACTATGGCAGCTACTGAAGAAGTATGGCTGCCCAGAGAAGTTCACAACAATGATCGAGGCACTACATACCGGAATGATGGCGACTGTTAATGTTGGAGGGGAAGTCTCGGAATCGTTCAGGGTCACAAATGGGGTCAAGCAAGGCTGTGTACTGGCGCCCACGCTCTTTTCCATCTTCCTATCAGCAATGCTCGACAATGCTTTCCGAGACATGGGGGATGGCATCTACATACAGTCCAGACAGAGCGCTGACCTATTCAACGTCGCACACTTCAGAGCGAAGACCAAGACTACACGGATACTGATGAGGGAGCTGCTATTCGCAGATGACAGTGCACTGGTTGCACACTCTGCTGAAGAGATGCAGAAAATAGTGGATGCTTTTTCCAATGCGTCAAAGAAGTTCGGCCTGAAGATTAACATCAAGAAGACCGAGGTGCTGTACCAACCTAACTCTACAAGAACCCGAGAGGAGGATATCATGGTTGATGGAAACAAGCTGAACTCTGTTATGGAATTCACCTACCTCGGAAGCACTATATCAAGTGACGGATGCATTGACGATGAAATACAGAGGAGGATGGCCAAGGCTAGTGCATCTTTCGGCCGACTACGCCAGAGACTCTGGAACAACCACCATGTGTCCATGCGGGTTAAAGGCAAGATATACCGTGCAATTGTGCTGTCCACCCTCCTATACGGAGCCGAGGCCTGGACAGTGTACAGACGACAGGTGAAAAAGTTGCATGCCTTCATGATGCGACATCTGCGTTCGATCATGAGGATAACCTGGATGGACAAAGTGACAAACAAGGAAATACTCGAACGGACAGGGCTGCCATCTATGGAAGATCTTCTGATCAGAAAGAATCTCCGGTGGACTGGACACCTCATGAGGATGTCATCAGACAGGCTACCGAAGGAGGTTCTCTACTCCCAACTGTCTTCTGGTCACAGAAAGAGAGGGCGCCCTCGTCTCCGGTTCAAAGATACCATCAAGAGAAACCTGAAGCTGAGAGACATAAAGATCGACTCCTGGACATCACTCTCACAGCAGAGAGACAAATGGAGAGCAAGAGTCAAGTGATGGAAGCAGTCTTTGTCGCTTCGCGACCGACAGCATTATGATGATATATATATATATATATATATATATATATATATATATATATATATATATATATATATATATATATATATATATATAATACACATGGTTATATCAGCGTTCGGCGTGTTTGTAAACACGATCCTGTTGTCCGATGATATTCCCTGGGTCAGCACTTCGAGGTGTGAATAGATGCGGCCGGCCGAAACAAAAGACAACTTGCTGCGCTGAGATGTCGCTGGCGATGTCGCTGGCGCTCCAGTACATGTTGCGTAATTTTGTACCGGGCGACGTTCGTGGGGCGTGGCAGAGACTGGCTGTCCGAGCACGTGTTACTGTCTGTCGAACGATCATGGGATATTTGAAAGAAATTATCTTACTAATAACATTGAAAGTCGTCGAAATGGCATCGATTGATGGCTTGTCTCTCCAACCAGATTACCCGCACTTGAGCCAGCGCCATGACATTTAAGGTGGGTAAAGACGGAACAGACCTAGATGCTCTTTAATGTATATACCCAGCCAATACACTGCTAAGAAGGTTCACCTGGCGTTATGATCTTTAATTAATTGCAGAACGAGTTTGGCAAATAGAGATTCTATTTTAGTTCTAATATCTACAATATTAAGACCTCCGTCCGCGAATGTGTTTAATAGTGATTTTTATTTCATTTCAAAGCTTCGGGTTTACTGTTCCAAAGAAATGGAAATTCCAATTACCCCCTTGTTTGGTACCGAGTTAAGACTCCCTATGTGCCAAATGGAGCTGCATAGCACATATTGCATGGTGGTACTCCCCCCTAAATGGTAATTTCATCCTGCTATATAAATTCACAAATGTTTCGAAATTATATATAACTTTCCCCGACATTTTTTTGTCGGCTTCTTTTGTACCTGAATAAACGCCGTATTTTTTTTGAAATCACTAGTCCATTTTAGACCATCAGGTTCAACTAAGAGGACACGGATTTGAATCCTGTGCTGCGGTGTTAAACCTTGGGCAAAATGTTTCATTCTACATTGCTCCAGTTCACTCAGCTGTATAAATGAATACCTGGCAATAGACAAGTGATTGATATAATATAAAATCTTCTTCGGAAGGTGGGTGCAGATTAATACAAAAAAAATATGTGACATATATCCGCTAATCGCAATCTCTTATACATAAAAGCACACTCTCTTTTTGTCTCCTGTTAATCTCTTCCCCAGTCTCCCCTCTCTCCCTTTCCTTCCTTCCCTTCCTCCCTCCTTCCCTCCCTCCATCCCCTCACTGCATAATCAGAATAATGTTTGTCAGTGCTAAAATCATCCAGCTATCAATCCCGTATATAGAATACCATTGTGATTAATATTTAAACTGTTCCGTTTCTACGTTTAGCAAATAGATGAAAAAAATGCATAAATGAGTGGCGATGCAATCATTTTTCACAATGTGTCAGAGTGAACAAGGTGGTGAATGATCTGGTTGTCCGTCTCTCTTTGTCTGTGTCCCTTCTGGTTGATCTCTCTCCAATACCTTCCTTTAAAAATAGTCAATTGTTTATCTCCTTTCTTCCCCGCTTGGCGGTCCCTCTCCCTCTCTTTCTTTATCCTCTACTATTTCCCTTCTCACTGTCCCTCTACATCCCTCTTCCTCCATACTTTCACCCACCAATCATTTTCACCATCACTCCCCCCCCCTCGTCAGTCTAATTGAGACGCAATCGATACGGTCATGGGTATTTGCACATTCGACAAGAAGAGCGAAGCTACTTGTGCTATTCAAAACAAACCTGTTTTGTCCGTGTGTAATACCTGTCATGTTTCATTGTCAGTTTAGCACAGAGAATGCAAAGTTTCACTGGCGTGGACATTCTTAGCCTGACGTGCGGCCTCCGACAATGGTATGTTCTTGGTCCCGCGCAAGAACTCTCTGATTGACAACGCATAATTAGCAACCTCTGTCGCATGGATTTGTCGAAGTGCAGTTGTAGTCGAAATGCAGTTCTCCCGGTTTTCAGTACAAGATCAACTTCACGTGTTTTACGGATGGTTCGTTTAGGGTCGGGTGCAGCGTATCGTATGATATTCAGCAAACGATACACATTTGACGCTCTATCATCTATGTGGTTTGACAGTTGGTCTCGAATGAGCTGCACATGTTGCAGTTTTGCAGTCATCAGACATTGGGATATACAACTAGACACCAAAAAAGAGAGCGATGATTGCTACAGACAATTGCTTTAAGGTAGGCTATGTGTGTTATGTTGTTGTTGTTGTATTTATAACGGCAACTGTTGGTAGTATATTACATATATTGCCATGTGGTACAGTGTCAACATTTTATATTGCTAATTTGTATTAGTCAACCCAGCACGCATTCGAAAGACAAAAATTATCATCGTTATGCATAAATGTTAGCGTGGTTCTACTGAGAATATAATTACGCAGATAATGAATAGATGCAGATTCGCGTCGATTTAAATCTTAGGTAAGCATTGCATTTATTTATTTCAAATAAAATAACAAATAACTAATATGTTTAATCCACCTCTGTTTATTATCTGAAATTTTGATTTATCGTATATCAATATGCGTTATACTGTTCACTGTAGGATGTACTGTATTTGGTAGCTGCGTTTAAAAACAATGCCTTTTTATGAAGAAGAAAACGTCGGCGATGTGTGCGCCATATTGTTGCCCAACTTCCGCTATAGAACATAACTATCTATGAATCAAAAATAATAATTGTACTTATGCATGTTAACATGTTTGATGCATCATATGATATAACATAACATATAACCAGAGTTTTAATGCAATGCTATAACTTAAATAACGTCAGATATATCAGCTTACGGGTCTTACAAGTTGACACCACAATTTCACCAGCTAAGGCTCGACATGGGTTTATAAGAAAATAAAATGGCTACCTTCATTGCAACTGAGTGTTTCGACCGCACGTGGCGGAAGGGGGTACCAGTGACGCTCGCCCTATGGAGGTCACAACCGGTCTGGCGCACCGGGGTTTGGGCCAGGTATTTCCCTACCATAGGAACACTTCCGGCGGAAGTCGGTCAGTTTTGAGGGAGTAAGGATTGTGACCAACCGTGCCAGGGAACGTTATGAGGAGCAACCGATGTGGATTGCCGAGCCTTAGTGGTTACATTAGCTTGTACCATAGGCGGTATGTACCCAGTGACTCCCACATCCTTATTCCCTCTGTTTTCTTTTTCAAAGTTTTTCAAACAACATACACATTGACTGTTATTTTAAAGGTGTATTGAATATTAACTAAATTCAAGGCTTCTATTGTGTTCTATTCAAGTGTTTTAACAGCTTTTAATGTTTAACTTTTAAACATATTTTCTAGTGTTTTAATCGTACACAACAATTCAGCTTCACGATAAGCTTTAGTTAATTTGTTGCACGTACGTAAATAGTAAAAAGCTAAGATAGAATAATTGTTACTATTTAAATATACTACTATATCTTTAATCGTCAATAAATAAATAAATCGAACTATAATATATTAGTGTCTCCCACTTCCTTATTCCCTCTTTTTTCAAAGTTTTCTTCAAAACAACATTATGACTATTAACTAATTTAAATTTCATCACTAGTGATGTTTAAGACACATTTTATGTTTTTGTTTTAATCGTACACAAAAACTCAGCTTCAAGGTAGGCTTTAATTAATGTGTTGCACATACGGAAAACTCTATTATTAATAAAAGTTACAAAAATGCTGGAACCATTTTAAATTGTGAACATTTTAATAGCATGCATTAAATCATAACTATTTTATTCATAGTAAATAGGTAAGATACAGTAATGTTTACTATTTAAATATACTGCTATGTCTTTAATCGTCAATAAGTAAATAAATGCAACTATAATATATTAACAATAATACATTCAATGTATGAATAAATAACTGCGATCATTCATACTTGTTAACATTTGTTTATGTTTATGTATACATGTATATGCTATCTAATATAACTTTTGGTTATACTCTTTTCAATGAGATAATCATTAATGTCAAATTAATATTATTTTCTTAATAATTAAGAAACACAGTAAATACAAATACTACTACACAATCAGTATAATCGCGTACATCACCACACTTTCATAGGTGTACACAACACGTGACAAAGTACCTGCATCAATAAAACAACTATTAAAAACACTATCACACATAACGAAAATATCGAACATATCTTGAACTTAAACATTTTCCTTTTTATTATATAAAACGTAGGATTATGCATACATTTATCATTATTAGACATACATAGACAAATAGACTGCACATAGTCACATACACACGCTCGCACACCTAACGAAAATTTATTGACGATACGAACTTGAGAAAATGTTGGATATTGTTGGATGATTCAACATATTCTGGTTTAATAACCATCACAAAAACTCATGCTTGTAGGAAACAATAATACCCGTTCTGTAATATTTTTCTAGCAAAAACAATCTTTGAAATTGGCTGTTGGGCAGCCTTAGTGAGGCGATATGAAGTGTTCAAAACCACAATTAACAGTCTTGTCCAGAATCGTATACTATTCATTATGTATTCTTGTCAGATCATTTTTCTAACAATACAGTTTTAACAATACTGATTGCAGTTAGAATACTGTATTTTAACGCAAAAGCACTGTCAAATGTTTCTCTAAACCATTTTGTTCAGTTGCACAGTTTAGGGTAATATCGGTTCAGTGTTGTGTGTGGCAGGTTCATACCCTGCTGGTGTTCCTTATGCAAACACTACATGTTGTGTGCACACACATTGATTCCATTTCATAAGTTTAGCTGGTTTTGTGATGTTTTAGAAATGCATTGAGCTACTTATATATATATATATATATATATATATATATATATATATATATATATACATACACATACACATACACATACACATACACATACACATACACATACACATACACATACACATACACATACACATACACATACACATACACATACACATACACATACACATACACATACACATACACATACACATACACATACACATACACATACACATACACATACACATACACATACACATACACATACACATACACATACACATACACATACACATACACATACACATACACATACACATACACATACACATACACATACACATACACATACACATACACATACACATACATATATATATATATATATATATATATATATATATATATATATATATATATATCTGCATGCTGCTATGACGTAGACGTGTTTCTACGTTTCTACAAGTCTTTAACACCGACGATACACCAGAAAGTCTGCTGAGAACCACTTAAACACAAACATATATGTTAAATTCGCAATCGATTCGCAATCTATTTACATTTCTATTTGTGGCTAATATGATTCGGACGATGGGCTGTACGCAGTATACATATTTTGCCAGTCTAAAGATATTGCGGAAGATACGTGCATCATACCAGCCAGCCCGGACGTGGATATATCCAGGAATACACACTAATCCATGCAAACAATAATTTTCTTAGCATAACTGACTACTATTATAGATTAAATAAGCGTTTTTGTTCTTCCATTTTCTAGGTCAAATAAAGGTTTTTGCTCTTCCATGATATATATTAACATGATCTATATTAAATAAGCGTGTTTGCTAGTCAATTTTCTGCCAGTAAATGATTGTACCCGTCCACTGTAACTTGTGTCTGAGCAAAACGACATTTACCCGTCCAAATGACGGGTAAACAGGTCTTGAGATGAAACTAAGCCATTATCGCCCATAATCCGCAATCACCGAAGTTGTTGCCGCACGGGCCACATGTTCCAGCCTGCGGTTTGTTTACCGACCTCTTCCAGTCTCGCCGGAACATTAAAGAACCAAAAACCAAGTCTACTTCGCTGTGGGCGTGGCCATTCATCTTGAGATATGTCGTGATTGGCATTGGCGGCACGGCGTTCCCGATATCATTACCAGCGTCCGTGTTCTCGGAGTGGGGGAAATTGTCTTGGTTCATATAGCGCGTCGACAACACGTCGTTGTTTCGAGGGCGGCTTCGTGGACTCATATTGACGACACCATGGCTGGCGTGTGAATGTGCGATGTAGTGAGTGCAAACAGGAACGTCGACATCAGATGTCCGACCAGCGATTCCGGATGTGACGACCTAGACGCGCGTCCGTCCGTGCGTGCGTGCTGGACGCCTGACCGACCGATGGGGCGGAGAAGGAGAGAGACGTGCGAGATTGCTACAGCGGGCAGTAGCGGCGAGTCGAGCGAACTGGACACGGACTCGGACAGACCGAGCCGGGGCAGCTCGGCCAACAACCGCGAGCGCGCGAGGATGAGGGTGCTGAGTGCGGCCTTCGGGCGCCTCAAGAACACCCTGCCGTGGGTGCCTCAGGACACGAAATTGTCGAAGCTCGACACGCTGCGCATGGCGAGCTGCTACATCGCCAACCTGGCCGAGCTCCTCGAGCACGACCCGGGAGACCCGCGGGCTGATGCCGCCGCCGTCACGGACAGGCCGCCAGCACGACTGAAGCTCCGCACTGGGTTCCACCGGTCTGTCAGTCTGGTACGTACGTCGTCGAACTTATGTAATTGTTGTGATGTACACGTTTAGTTAAAGTGGTGGAAATTATACACGTAAATATATACTGCGGTGTGCGGCAGAAAGTTAAACACTGAGATTTTAGGTTACCCCTGGAAATGTTGGCACTTATAAAAATATAAGGATTACTATATACAGTTGTGTGTATCTATTTATATGTATATGTATATATATATAATTTATATATTATAATATATATATATATATATTATATATATATATAATTATTTATATATTATAATATATACATATTATATATACTATGTATATATATATAGATATATATATATATATATATATATATATATTATAATATATATATATATATATATATATATATATATATATATATATATATATATATATATAATTTATATATACATATATATATTATAATTATGTATTATTATTATTATTATTATACACATATACAGTATTATTATACACACTTAAAATACATTAGCCAAAAGGCAGCTCGATGCAACCGGTCTCGGCATAACAAAATCATGTGCACCGTCTACGCAATTCCTTGGAGTACGACTTGAGTTGCAAGGCTCTGGGTGTGACAGAAGATAGCTGTGAGCTACTTGTGGTAGACAAACTCAAAAAGAATCATGGATTTTGTTTCATTATTTCATGCTTTCGTCTTCTAAACGTTGCTGCTTATTTATACGATTAATAGTATTAGATTTGATACAAACTTGATTATTGTGAGTTAACGAACGGAGTGTTAATTAAGATCAATTCAAATGTATATATGTATATGTATATATATATATATATATTTATGTATATGTATATGTATATGTATATATATATATATATTTATGTATATGTATATGTATATGTATATGTATATGTATATGTATATGTATATGTATATATATATATATATATATATATATATATATATATATATATATATATATATATATATATAATATATAATATATATATATATAAATATATATGTGTATGTATGTATGTATGTATGTATGTATGTATGTATGTATATATGCACATATATATAATATATACATATTATATATATATATGCATATATATATATATATATACATATACATATACATATACATATACATATACATATACATATACATATACATATACATATACATATACATATACATATACATATACATATACATATACATATACATATACATATACGTATATGTATATATATATATATATATATATATATATATATATATGTATATATATATATATATATATATATATATATATATATATATATATATATATTGTGAGCCTATGATATCGATACAATGATAAAAACGTACATTACATGGTTTTCCTGTCTAAAATAGGTACTAGTCTTAATTTTACAAAGACAATGAGTAAATGGAAAAGTTCATGTTATGCTAAGTAGATAGTAGTAGTGATACGACACTATTAAGATCGATGTCAACAATATAAATTATATTAATAAAAGGAAGAGCTATGATGGACTAAACATACAATCGTACACTATAATACAGCTGCATGCATACATATAGTTGTTCATCTAGTTGTTCTCAGCACTCGGCAGCGTTCTATTAACTGCCTAGTCTGTATATAATATGGTTACAATGTATGATCGTATGAGGTCTCAATCAATTCGTCAGTCTTTTAAGAGGGTCGTTACGGCCAGCATCCGTCGATAGTAATTTTACCTCTCAAACTGAGAACTCAAATAGAGTCATGGGTAATACACAGCCCATGATGCAGGTTTCAACGACGTTCCAGTACTGTGGTCACTCCAGACATCGCCTCAGTGTGAAGAACGACGTCTGTTGTAATCGTGCAACATGTCGACCTGTCGACGTAGATTTCGGAAGGCAGCTGGGGCGAATCTACAGCCCGCTGCGGAGTTCACACTTCCTCGCCCAACTCCGTGCTGTTGTTTTACCGTAGTCTCATGACAGCTGCTAAACTGTTGCGATCAAAGAAGCCCCCAGACGAAAGTAATCATCTTGCAGCCGTGGCCGCGACCACTTGATTGGAACCAGGGTCCATGCACTGGGGCGCACAGCACAAGCCGCAGAGTCGACGGGCCACTCGCACACAGTCGGACGTCACCGTCTTGTCAGCTGTTTTTGTCAACGAGTTGTCAAGAACACACACGTCAGTGTCAACGAGACAGCGCTATCACGGAGACACGTCAGATACATGACGCGTGTCGTCTACAAGACAGCGCTGTCACGGTGACAAGTCAGTGACATGACGCGTGTCGTCTACAAGACAGCGCTGTCACGGTGACAAGTCAGTGACATGACGCGTGTCGTCTACAAGACAGCGCTGTCACAATGACAAGTCAGTGACATGACGCGTGTCATCTACAAGACAGCGGTGACACGGAGACACGTCAGAGACACGAAGTATGGTGCGAACGACACAATGCTGTCACGAGGACACATTGTTGTCACCATTTTGTCAACACGACAAGCTGGTATTGTCTCGTGCATCTTAAATGCTGCAAATGATGCAAGCAATCATTGATCACCAATCATAGCTCAGAGCTGCAACAAATCAGAATTGTGCAGCATAAAAGCATGAACGTTGGTGTACTGTACATAGCTACTGTTTGTGCTACCACATAGTGTTGTTGACCAACTACAGTGCTGTCACCTGGTATCATGTTGGGACACTAAACTAGATCTAACGTAAGCATTTCCTGATCCAACTTGGCAAACGAACGAGAATAGATTATCTAATAAATATTTGGTAGGTTTTCGTTGTTATTCAATGTTGAATCAAACCGCTTTCTGTTCCCTCATAAACAGTTATCAATATACGTGTTCCACAAAATACTACATATGCCTGTTATACCACCTGTGTTATAGCCTACCGTCCACTCCCACATGCCTTTGCTTTCCTACGATCTGGATATAGTTTTAGTTGGCATTATGGCTTGTTTTTCCCAGACACTGTAAGATTGTTTATTTACGCACCTACGGACGAGGTTATATTTCACCCAGTCGGGAAATACCAGGTGCATTTGCCGTAAACCTGTTTCCATGACCTAAACTGAGATATAGTTTCGTGAAGCTCCGAATAATAGTGCGTTTTACTGCGTGTAAAGGGTGATGTTTAACGCAGTAATGCCGGGAAGTATGTGTTTTACGCATCTGTTATTGACTGACTGCGGAATGCTTGTTTGTTTTTAGCCGAGTAATTTATGTAATGCGCACACGAGGTGGGATACTTCATCGAATGCACAGTCTGTGCAAACATGGCGCTGTCTGGCCCCGAGCTTTGTTCACGGACGGGTATCCCAGCCAACTTGCGATTATCGCGCTGAGTTATTGAGCTGCATCAAATCTGAAATGTTTTATTCGTACCATACCGTGAGCGAGAGTCTGTCTCGGCGGATAGTTGATACATTTATTACGTCTGTATTCACAAGTATTAGCGCGTTTGGTAATAGCGTGTTACCGTAGAGTAACACGGCTGTGGATCCATTATTTAGACGTGGACTTAGCCGAAGGATTATCTATGTATAGTAGATGCTCAAGTTGTTTTGAAGTACACCGCACTGGGGCAAATGCTGAAACTAAGATCTCGTCATATAGAAGTCGATGCTGTGGATTTCCTTTTAGATAGCTGTTGTAAAACTGCCAACAAATCCATATATTGTTGCTTAAAAGGCCATACAGTGACCGTGCAGGCCGGTACGATAGGCTTACGGTTGGTACTTTTATTTAATTCTTGTAAAACAGAATCCATTTTAAATCAAGTGTTTGCCTTTGTTTTATGGCTTTGAATTTTTTTATCTTACCCACTGTGACCGTTTCGTGTCTTTAACTTCCAAATGGAACTGCTGCTAATAATAATAATATATTTTATTTAACGTAGCGCCACATCCAATTTCAAATTGTTCGTGGCGCTTTACATACATTAAAATCCTAAAATACAAATACACACCAGAAGAAAAACACATACATATGCTAGTGACATATATAAACAATAAAAAATTAAAATATAAATATAATAATATGAATTATTTAAACGGAATAAATGTATATATGTATAATAAATATATAAATAGGTTAAATAAAATATCGATAAAAGTGCACAAACATTAAACTAAGCCGCGAGAAGAATCAGAAGAAATGTGTCTTTAGGCGTGCCTTGACGGTGGCTAAACAGGCATACGTCTTAATGTTATTAGGTAGACCGCTATATGTATATACTACAAAGGTAAGTTTTTATACAACACTTGAAGGTTCTATAAAACATGTTCTCCCAGGCAGACCGGGTTCACTTAGTTGATAGTCCGAAATTCTAGCTACTGCGCCACATCGCCACTACATTAAGCACGTAGTAGAGCAACAAGTCTATCCAGACCAACATGCTGATATTTGCAACCGCCAGAACGTATCTATGGTTTATGCGTAATATCTACTGGTGCACAGAACGAACGAATAAATCGTGCCGTGCAAAAAGACATAACGGCTCCTAAATGTGACGTTTCCTCCCCACACAGAGGTATAAAAACAAGGTTCACGTATGAGGTTCACAAGCTTCTAAATATTTAGTGTTTCAGAGCAACGGTCTCGATGGATCGGTTTCCGCGCTCGCTCTACTGGAAAGATTATTTATTTGACGATGAAGTATAAGTCCGTGAATTGTAAACATAGACTAGGCTGAGGTCAGATAAGAAACAGCTGCAAGTTCATGGCAACGTAATATCAATTAATTGGAATGCACCGTAGCTGGCTGGCACTTTAAAGGAAGGCTTTGCGGTTCTTGCAACTGGAACACACAGCAAGGTATTGTGTATATTGCTGTTAGCAGTGTAATGCGATTATATCTATGTCCCACAACATTTAACATAGTATTATTTCAAAACATACGGCTCTGTCAATCGTTAAATATTGCCCATGTTCTATATAATAAAAGGACTAGTTCGTTTTAGTTAATCTACGGACTTTTAAAAATTATGCACATATGTGCATGTAAGTCCGTGGTTAAACTTTATCACCCACACATTGTCGCATTTAAAGGCATGCACAGATGCATGAGCTGTTCATAAATCACGGTGGCGGGAGCGAGATTCCGAGTTCACGCCTTCTGCACATTAGCGTGGGACACCCCGCTGACAGAAGGGTTCTTTCGGGCACCCTGACACGGGGCAACGACGCCGACGGGGATAGCGGCGGCAACAGCAATTAGGTTGAACGTCCTCGCTGGCGTGTGTAGCCGTAGCACTCGCTACACGAGAACCGCTAAACACAGCGGGCGCAGCTGTCTTCGGCCGGATCCGCGCAGTTGGCAAGTTGTCGTTGTAAACTGTTCACAACTTCAGCGGCAAACGACGCGTGCCTCTATTCACCCAGTGACTTACTGTTATTGTGATTTATTCCCTTTAATAGTAGTGGTAATGGTAGTAGTAGTAGTTGTAGTAGTAGTAGTAGTAGTAGTAGTAGTAGTAGTAGTAGTAGTAGTAGTAGTAGTAGTAGTAGTAGTAGTAGTAGTAGTAGTAGTAGTAGTAGTAGTAGTAGTAGTAGTAGTAGTAGTTGTAGTAGTTGTAGTAGTAGTAGTAGTAGTAGTAGTAGTAGTAGTAGTAGTAGTAGTAGTAGTAGTAGTAGTAGTAGTAGTAGTAGTAGTTGTAGTAGTAGTAGTAGTAGTAGTAGTAGTAGTAGTAGTAGTAGTAGTAGTAGTAGTAGTAGTAGTAGTAGTAGTAGTTGTAGTAGTTGTAGTAGTTGTAGTAGTTGTAGTAGTAGTGGTAGTGGTAGTGGTAGTGGTAGTGGTAGTGGTAGTGGTAGTAGTAGTAGTAGTAGTAGTAGTAGTAGTAGTAGTAGTAGTAGTAGTAGTAGTAGTAGTAGTAGTAGTGGTAGTAGTAGTAGTAGTAGTAGTAGTAGTAGTAGTAATGATGTTGATACTAATAAATAAGTATGTTTTATATCTAGTGGTAAATGTGAATGAAAGTTCAAGATATATATTATCATAAAACATCGTTAATATTAAGCATGTTTCTGTACATGTGTGCATTTATAAAATAAACGAAACATACAAACACTCAATATAACATTATTACTCGAACAAAGGTATACATGAAAACAGTATTACAGTTTATATAAAGATTATTCGATCGATTAAAATACGTTGTTGCATGGTACAAGCTTTCTGGCTCAGTTAGAAACCTCTCCTGTATTGTAAATTTACGTGTATTTAAAACACAATCGCGTCATATTTATAAACGAAAACTCTGACGTCACAGTTTGTGTTGCGTAATCTGACGATCCAACAAATGTCATCTTACTGCGTCAGAGAATAATTGTGTTGCCTGTGGAGACGAGTAAAAACCAGACGACCTTTGTTCAGGAAATCCAGGCATAAATAACGCCAGCGATAAAGTTGAGACAAGTAGGCCTACACGCGTGTTTTCTACGGTCGGTGTGTAAGTATTGTACCGGTCGCAATCTGGACCTTGTGGAGGCTGAGAGAGGATGTTTGTAGATATTCATAAAAGTCGTAATTACAAGATCAAAAGTCTTAATTACAAGCTTAAACGCCATAATTACGAGATTAAAAGTCGTGATAACGACTTTTCCTTTGGCATAACAACGTTGAAAATACCGTTATGTTGACTTGCTATTGTTTCCGTTTTCCTTATATGCGTAATTTTTGGCCTAATGCATGTATATCTATCATATTTAATGAGTTTTTAAAACAACTCGCTTCTCTTGCTGTATGTAAATGCATAGGCCGGCACTTGTGTAGTTTCGCGTCGTATCTCAAAAACGGTCATCGCTACTGTCACCAAGCTTCATCATGTACGATATGTCACTAATACCTATGCTACCCATATACACTTGTCACATGAATAAACATAGATTACTCCCTGTTATCGGTCAAATTAAAATTACACAAGTAAATCAAATAGGCAATATTTAATTAAATAAGGTTATGTTAAATTTATAATTAACAGTGTGTGTTTACATAATACAGTATATTTAATTACTAATTTCTTTGCATTGTTTTACAATCAATTCATTTAGCAAAGTAGATTATACTATATACGGTCACAAAGGAATTCTTAGTGTGGTACAGATGTAGCGAATATGTTTGTTTGTCATACAGTTACTGGAGAGATGGAAACTCTAAACACAATAATGTTCAATCATTTGATTATACGTATGTATGTGACGTATATATATATATATATATATATATATATATATATATATATATATATATATATATATATATATATATATATATATATATATATATCTATATCTATATCTATATCTATATCTATATCTATATCTATATCTATATGTATATGTATATATATATATATATATATATATATATATATATATATATATATATATATATATATGTATATGTATATGTATATGTATATGTATATATATGTGTGTGTGTGTGTGTGTGTGTGTGTGTGTGTGTGTGTGTGTGTGTGTGTGTGTGTGTGTGTGGGTGTGGGTGTGGGTGTGGGTGTGGGTGTGGGTGTATGTATGTATGTATGTATGTATGTATGTATGTATGTATGTATGTATGCATGCATGTGTGTATGTATGTATGTATGTATGTATGTATGTATGTATGTATGTATGTATGTATGTATGTATATGTGTGTGTATGTATGTATGTTTGTATGCATGTATATGTGTGTATGTATGTTTGTATCCATGTATATGTGTATGTATGTATATACGTATGTATGTATACATGCATATATATATATATATATATATATATATATATATATATAATATCATAATATGACAAACACATTCACTACAGTTGTACCGCATTAAATATTCCCCTATAATGTGATAGAATGTTTTGTCAACAAAAATAAATTAATAATTATAATATGTATTACATTAGCTATTATGTAATGGCAATTAATAAAACCAAATACTATCTTACTGTAAAAAATAATACCAACATACATTGTTAATACTAAATTTAGGGTAACCTTATTTCATAAAATGGATGATCTACTTGCGCTTTGCGTACAGCTAGCAAAATACTAAACGTTAAAACGTAAATCATGTATGTATAAACAATGTATTTAACTAGAAAAAGAAAGAAGTAAACAAATCGGTGGTTCATAACAGCAATTACAATTTCGTCGTAGATTGTTTTCTCAGAAAAGCATACTGATATAGTAATGAGAAGACACCAGTTGTTTGTTTAGTTTTGTTTGAGTGGCAACCAGTACAAATCACGTTAGTGCAGCGTATACTGATATATCTGTTTCAGCTAGCTTCAATCTAAGAATAAATAACCCAAAATGACACAAAGACTGTCAATGATAACATACATACATGATAATAATAATCTGATAGGGACGAATCAAGCACAAGTTAAAGAACTGTTCTAGTATGGTCATGTTGAACTCCTCTCAATAAGCAAATGACCACCGTGTCCACTTTCCATCTGTTCTAAATCTTGTTCCTTTCGATGGTTTAATTGATGAGAATAGCGCTGTTTCTGATGCCAACATCATTGCCCATGGAGACACATACATTGTATACTATATGGGATCAGCGCATTGAGTAGTTACCCTTGTCTAGAAATAACATATTTATATTTCAGAAGTTGCCTATACATTTTAATTATGGAACGGGTTTTTCAACTGACAGAAAGAAACATTTCCCACGGCTGTTGGCTAGGTTAACACAAAATTAAAGGCACATGTTTGCACTCTGATTTATGTCTATGCATTATACCATACTGTGTTTGTCTTATATGACCTTCCAGCCGGAGTCTATTGAGTGGGTGCTGCACAGTTTGTGAGAACTGGGATGGAGCAAAACTAATGAATAGAATAACACGCATGTTTACAATAATACAATTTATTTATTTTATTTATAATAATGATGCAACAATTATACCTCGAGCGGCGATTTTTTGTGAGCCTTCGGCATTATGAGCGTAGCTTCCTGTTATTACATTTGATTAAATTTGTGGTTTACGATCGATTTCACCCTCTCTAGAACGTATTGTGTCGTTATTTTAATCATTGCCTCCTATTATTTTCATCATCTTTATAACGTTTGGTGGAACTTCCCAACAAACGTTAGAAAGGTGTGTGTGTGTGTGTGTGTGTGTGTGTGTGTGTGTGTGTGTGTGTGTGTGTATATATATATATGTGCGCGCGCGTGTGCGCGTGTAGATAGAGAGGGGGGACAGGGAGAAAGGGTGAGAGAGAGAGAGAGAGAGAGAGACAGAGAGGAAAAAAAATAAAGAGAGCGAGTAGGAACGGAGGGAGGGATAGTTTGTTAATTTCATAACATAATTTTTTTATTATGGTAAACAGGTTTAAATTAATTGTAGTCCCTCTGAATGGCTTGACGACCCTTGAATAAACGCACCTATTGTGGTTTCAGGCTTGGCCGTACAGTCTGGTCAATCGTGGAACGTCGGAAACTGTGGAAGACAATCACTCGTTCTGTGCTGCTAAAACCTGTTCGTGATTCATCGGCGACAAAGCAATGTCTTGTGTGGAGTGAAAGCCTATGTAAACACACACGCGTCATTGCTTATGTGTAGTGTGCCTAATTATTACAACAAGATAGTGCATCGAGAATACAGTGCTGTTTCCTGGTGCATTTATTACAAGACAAAAAAAAAACATTGTAGAGGTATTTACACTATGTAGGTCACTCCGTTACCTATATGTGAACTTGTCAACCGCGTGCAGTGTCATGATATCTGTGTCACTGGCCCGGTCATGTTCATTTGCAAAGACTAGCTTCAGACAGAAGCCGTCAGAAAGACAACAACGACCAAGGTTTGTTAGCGATGGGCGCACTGACAACAGTTCTGTGTTTGACAAACTGCAGAAGGGAAAGTGTTTCCTTCTCAAGGCTTCACATAATTAATTGCATAAACTGTACATCCATGTACATTAAGGACAAGGCAAACTGTCTAATTTGACAGATATAATTGCATTATTGTGACATTGTAAATAAATGTTCTGTTAATTGGGTGGTTTGTTTATACTTGAATTAATAATAATTATATAATTTCTAGTGCGCCTAAATCCTTAGAAACCAAGCTCAGAGGTGCAAAGGATAATAAAACTAAACTGTCTCCTAAAATACATGTCCATTTTAGCCACTCTGAAAATGTTCCAAACACTACGGAATTAAGGAATTTTTGTAGCGATTTGTGTTCGCCCTTGGAATTGGTAACTCGTTGCACGACCTCAAGGTATATGACTCACATCGAATACGCTCTTCACAATTCATCTCGTCTGTGTTGCAACGTTGGCAGATTTGCCATCTGCAGGATATTCTCGTAAGGATAAACTGGAAATATAGTTTTGAGACACCTTTTTGAATTATCTCTATGTTATCCGATATATATTTAGGTAAGTTCGTATGCCACTCAGGGCAAGCATATTCGACTACAGGTCAAATCACAGATACATATATTCTAATCAAGTCATTTGGTTGATAACAGCACATGTGGAGCGCCGGACTGTCAATCGAGGTTGGTTAAATCCCACCTGCCGCCATTTTGAAACTTATAAAATTTCGTTCACCTCACATTGCCTGAGTCTTTAGGAAGATATTCTTAAAGCCGGTGGTCCCTTCTATCAGGGGAACTAAAAGATCCCACACAGGGGGTAAATGATTAAACTGTAGTGGACTCACTAATTCTAGAGAAGGACAACTCCTGCGTTATCCCAAGTTTGGGCTGTTTGGAGGAAACCACCTGAGACATGAGAACGTTTCAATTGATAAATCATATACACCCTCTTTCTTGCCTTTGAAACTATTTCATCTACATGTGTATTCCAACTTCAGTCAGATGATATAGTTACACCGATAACCTTTGCTTGAGAGACCCTTTCAATATAATTTCTGTTTATATAAAATATATGGCAGAGAATCTATAAATGTTCGGTCTTTACGGAAATATATAAACATTTCTGTGGTCTTACACGTACTGATGCGCGTGACGTTATTACAAGACCACTGCTCAACAACGTCAGCAGATTCCTGGCCTGGATAGCAGAAACTATGTTTTGGTTGCATATTTAAAATACAGTGTTGTCGTCAACATATTTATAAATAGGACAAGACGTTTGACCCTGATAAAGTCCCATGGGGAACGCCCCCATTGGGATATTCTGGCTTTGACACAGGGGTGCCGGTTTTTACTCTGTGTTCGCGATCTAGTAGAAATGCTGCCATCCATCGAAACAGATGTGCAGGTATTTCCATTCCAACCATTTTGTTTAGCAGTATGTTGTGGTTAATCACATCAAATGCTCTCCTATAATCAAGAAAAAGCAGTCTTGCAAAATTGCCCGTTACATCGGTGCTTTCATACCATTTGTGGAGCATTTCAACAAGAGCATCCGTGGTACAAGTCCCTGCCATTCTTCCGTACTGCTTATCATCAGAAGTATGCAATGAATTTAAATACAATGGTTGCATACAGGACAGTGCCTGGTAAGTTATAGTGCATATCTTAAAGATGATACGATATCTGGACTTGGAAGAGAAATCCTACATCTCTATATATCCTCTGTATTTTGTCACTCTATTAATCAAGCAGCCAGTTATTTATTATTTGTTCCATACCCTTCTAATTTTCCGGGATTGGGGGCAATGGCCCCCCTCTGGCTACGTCATTGGCTATAAGGAAAACATTCTGAATTTTTCACGCTGCCTCTGTGTGCCAGTGATAAGAAGCGCTGCTTTATCTGCATTTAGCTTTAGGTCAATAGTTATATTGTAGAAAGGTTTAGAATTTACGCCATAAAATGGTAATGAGAAAGAGGAACCACAGATGACGGGAGCAAAAACATTAAACATGTGTGATGTAATTTTACCAGGCGCACATTTTGGGGAAGCTCCGTGGGAAAGGATGAAAAACGAAATTAACGATAATCCTACATTAGATCCCAGCCCATTTATTTCAATTATGTCACTTGAACTGCTTATTAGCTTTCGAGGTTGTAATGTGGTTTGAGGGCAGACATGTAATATGGCAAAGTGTGTTTAAAACGTGTCTGCGCATAAATACAGTCTCTGGCGTTTCTACCCAAACCGTATTTAGATATAAATGTGTAGACCCGATAACTTTATAGTATATCTTCGATAATTTTTGTTGAATGGGTCTATACAGAATATTCCTTTTTTGTCCATTTCGGGACGGGATAATATTATATTCCGTTCCGGCCACACTTATGAATCCATTCCTGTCTACGAAGATTCTCTATCACTCGCTCACTCGCTCACTCACTCACTCACTCACTCACTCACTCACTCACTCACTCACTCACTCACTCACTCACTCACTCACTCACTCACTCACTCACTCACTCACTCACTCACTCACTCACTCACTCACTCACTCACTCACTCACTCACTCACTCACTCACTCACTCACTCACTCACTCACTCACTCACTCACTCACTCACTCACTCAATCACTCACTCACTCACTCAATCACTCACTCACTCACCCACCAACTCACTTACGCACGCACGCACGCACGCACACACACACGCACACACACACACACACACTCACTCACTCACTCACTCACTACCTCTCCCTGTCTGTCTGTCTGTCTGTCTGTCTGTCTGTCTGTCTGTCTGTCTTCACCCTCTCTTTGTGTGTATGTGCGTGCGTGTCTGTGCGTGCGTGTGTGTGTGTGTTTGTTTGTGTATGCGTGCGGCGCATATTACACACTTGTAAATTAACATTAACAAATGTCGCTGTGAGTTGTAGCAACTGCACCAGTTCGGTACTTCTGCGCTATTAGTTATTCAGCAAACAGCACAACGCCGTACGTTTGTGTCCGTGCCGTGTCTCCCGGCTGGACTCGAGGCTGTAGCTCGGGGTCTCGGCTCCCGCACCGTTATATCATCCGGCCGCGGCCTTACAAGTCGGCTCCGGTAGCCGTGGCTGCAGGCGGGTGTAGAAGAAACAAATCGACCTGCCTCATCAGATTAACTAACAAAATTATCTTCTATTGAAGTCAGTGGCGAATACGTGTGGGCATGAATGTGTGTGTGTGTGTGTGTGTGTGTGTGTGTGTGTGTGTGTGTGTGCGTGCGTGCGTGCGTGCGTGCGTGCGTGCGTGCGTGTGGTCCATTTTGTAAGCATGTTTTTTTGTAAGTTTGTAAACATATACATATTTATACGTACGTCCAATGCATATATATATATATATATATATATATATATATATATATATATATATATATATATATATATATATATATATATATATATATATAATATATACATTACATATATAATAAGTATATATATATTAAGTATATATATATATATATATATATATATATATATATATATATATATATATATACATTATAGGTATATTATATAATATATATATATATATATATATATATATATATTATATATAATGTATATATTATATGTAATATAATATATATATATACATATGCATTATGTTATATATATATATATATATATATATATATATATATATATATATATAGGTATATATATACACACGCATTACATACATAATATTATGTATGTATATAGATATTAGGCATATATACGTGTATATATTCATTATATATATATATATATATATATATAATATATATATATACATTATATAATAATATATAATATATATAATGTAATATAATATACGTAAGCTGCAGGTACATAGTAATAATGCAATAATATTAACATGTTTAACCCTTATGTCCATTGCTGGCAAAGGCACCGCATAAAGGAGGTCTTGCGCATAGTTTTAATTGTGACGTAAGCATACCGAGTCGTACTGGATACAACAATGGGATATTACGTTTGTTAGCGTACGTTATTGTGACGTCACGTCAAATCAACAACGCCGCATTCAAAGCAAGTCAGCTTCGCCAGGTCGATAGAGCTTACAAACTGACATCAAGACCTTGTGAACTGTTCATGTCTGAATCGTATGCAAATGAAAGACAGAGCTGAAATCGGGTTTTAGTCTACTGAGTACCCCTGCTAACATTGTTCGGAACCGTACAGAATACCTCAAACAACACGAGTATCGGTTCATTCGTAGGCGTTATGTGAACAGTTACCGGAATATCTAGAGTAGATGTCAGCTAATAAAGTGCAAGCTTTCAAATATCGCCATGGTAGGGATTGGACTGACTGTGAGGATGCCTTAAAGAGTTTTGGACGTAATTTGGGCTGTATATAAATGGCGTATCTATGTTTAAAAAAGTATTAAAGCAAAGTATAAAAAACACAAATAAACATTTACTTGACGGATCCATGACAGTTCGGCGCTGGATATGCAACATAACTTACGCACATGGGATTAGCACACACAAACTAACAGTTAGCTTCAGCCAAAAACGTATTTGCGTTATAAATGTGCTTCAATAAACAAACTCTTTAATTGAACAGCTGTTATTATCTGCAGCATATTACACGTTTATGTCAAGCAGAGTATCAAAAATTATTTATCCCTACATCTGAAATAAATGTCTGATATATATATATATATATATATATATATATATATATATATATATATATATATATATATATATATATATATATATATATATATATATATATATAGTAATATGCTACAAACGATGCCAACGGATGTTTCGCTATAGCGAAGTCCTCAACATCACATGCGAGTTCAACAGCTGATTGTACGATGATTTAAACAAGCGTTCCACTAAATGTTCCGCAAAACGGTGCCACATTTTACACACGTCAAGAACACGTAATCGACGGCACAAAGACCCTAGTTGTGTCAGAGCGCCCTCTGTCGGATTAGTTATTGTTGTACCTCATTATTACCGTGTTTGTGGAACCGACGTTCCGTAGCTGAAAATTGCAGACAAGAAAAACGACGTTGAACCGCAAGTGACGGTAAGTGACAGACTGCGGCTTCTCGTCACACTTCTCCCAACAGGGGTTCGTCCCTTGGGATCTGCTCCCATAGGCCTCGGCACAGTCAATTAGACTTCCAGACAGGCTGCTCAAACAACGATAATTCGCGACTAATGGATGTCGTTTGGTGCGTTGATGAAAGCCCATGAGTCGCACTGAACATACTTTCGGTGATAATCGATGCAGTTGTTGAGCATTTTATTATGACATTATGCCGCGGCTGTGATGTCAGTCCGCGCCCCGCATCAGTGCACTTTAGAGAAAATAAAAAGAACTTGACACTACAGTACGCCATTGAACGTGCGTTTGAAATAAATGACCAAATCTTCAATCTAAATAACGGGACAGTTTGTTAGACAGACGCGCTGTAGATCATTTTGACTTCGACCCTGTATCTTTCACGGAATGTGCCTGTAAGAGTGACATGAGCGTATAACTGACGACGGAAAGCCTTAGTAGGCCCTACATCCAGTAGATGAGAACATTCCTGGATATAAAGAAATGTATGTTTTATTGAACAGAAGGCGTGTGTGAAAATAACATCGTAGGATTGCAGCATAAGATATTCATTTAGTTATTATTAAACTACAACACGACAAGAAAATGCAAAACCTTATATAAATCATTATTTGGCCACATAAAATAGTGCATACAAATATGACGGCCATATTACATAGGCTTATGCTACACTTACCAGTTGGAAACAGAGTAGTTCTATAGGACTGAGTTTACTCAGTAGTTTACGCTGCCTACGTATAACAATGTGGTTCACAACAAAGTCATCACTTCGAATGTTATTGGTTCCTTTGTAGTAATATGTTGACATAGCTGACCAGAATGCATGTAGAATTAAAAGAACAATAACATAGATCGGTGGTAAGGAAACTATTATTCTCAAGGACAAGTAGACAAATATAGGCTACTTTGTCAAGATGTCCCCTCACGTCTAAACACCCACTACACATGGAAACCTTACATAAACACACACCCACACCCACACGCACACGCACACGCACACGCACACGCACACGCACACGCACACGCACACGCACACGCACACGCACACGCACACGCACACGCACACGCACACGCACACGCACACGCACACGCACACGCACACGCACACGCACACGCACACGCACACGCACACACACACACACACACACACACACACACACACACACATACACTCACCAAAGTAAACATAGATGATTCCCAATTTAAACTAAAACCTTTCCATGTAACCGTGACGTGTTGCTCTGGTAACAGTGCAACTGAACGTTAATATTTAAAAGGTATATCTTAAATATTGTGTCTTATGCACAAACACAGGAGATCACACCGACGTAAGAAGTATATAGCTCTCGCGTAATATCACAATAATACACGTGCAGGCCATAGACAGAACGATATACGAGTCCACCCACTGGCCTAGTCAGTAGACTAGATCAATCAAAGTCCGTTTCCAACGATCTAATTTTTATGAGAACGATTTATCCATCCGGTGCGGGAAATGAGTACTGCATCGATGTACCCTGGGAGTTTCCTGCTGACGCTCCCATTTCCCCGCAGCCCGCCACCCACAGGTGTCTCGGCGTCCTCCCTTCCGCTTATCACCTTTACGATTTCGGCTACAGCCTTTTTAGACATCCACAACTCATCCGCGGTGTTGCGTAGGAGAACAGGATGCTATTGAGAATATTCACAGATGTGATGATGAAGAGGACTTGGAAAAAATACATCTTTCATGGAGGAAGAGTGCAGACGACAGATAGACGATCAGATATGTGTTGTATAATGTTAGCAGTTTGACATTCTGCAGATTGTTTGTTCCAACACGACGGTGTGTGAGAGTGCGCGTGTTGATCCGTTTGTTTGTGCGTGCATGCGTGCGTGAGTGCGTGCGTGCAGTGGCGGTATGTCGAATAAGAAGGGCGTTGTATGTAAGTATTCGATACAGAAGAAGACGCTGTTGTCGCAACCAAATACAGACAGGTTTCATGCAGGCTGCAGCGGCACATATATTATGACACAAGTCTGACTCCGATTAGCGAAATGTCAAACTGGGCAACTACGCCCAATTGGCGATGGGACCTACAATGAGCACACATATTTACACTACAAATTACCCATTTCATTCGTCCGTTTAGTACACGTATGGTGCAGACCCGAAGACGAAATCAGAAGCAGAACCTAAATAACTATCTGTGACTGAAGTTGACACAACTCCAATCAGTATCCCATTAGACGTGATCGATCGCCCTCGTCCCTTCCTTCGGAGACGTGGTGGGGCAGTCTGTCAGTCAGCCCTGCCGACGTCTCGCATCAGCTGCGCCCTCTGTCGAATGCAACCGTCAACTTGTCGGAGCTGCGACGGAACGAATTAGGCAGAACAATGTTCTACTCTGTATTTAGTCACTAACGATTATTTTAAATTATAGAACGATATATAGTGTTTGATAAACAAACGGTATGTTGGATGGTAACGTTATGGCGGTAGATGTTTATTTCCCGCCTACTGAATTATGATAATATGAGTGAATGAAATGTATTAATTTTGGCTAAGATCAATAACTACAACTATTATAAATGATTATATACAACATATCAGAAGATTGCAGTTAAGGCATTTAAATGCCGCTGCCACGAGAGCCACATCGAATATAATAACTACATAATGGGACATTGTTGAAATAAAAAATTCGCTAAATAGACATTGCATTAAATTATAGCTAATTATCTTCCACATATATAACAGTTGATAATACTAAAACATTTTGATATGGTTCAACAATGTATCTTTTAATACAGGTGGAAAATCTACGAATGCTACGTTTGTGTCAAATATTTTATATATAATGATATCTGGAAAATTATTGAAGAATTATTTTGCTATGCTGAACACGTTTTTGAGAACGGACAATTCGTGATTTAGTCTTGTGATAAAAAGCTTTGTGCATGCCTTCGTAGCATCTCGTCTACTGCGTTTGGTGAAAGACAGTACGTAGATATTTCAATAAACAAAATGCCCGACCTTCCTAATCGTGGTTATAAGCAGTGACGTGATGTCATTGCTTCAAAACGGATATGCCCCTGATGCCTTGGCGGAAGTAGCCATCAGATATTTCCTAAGCATGTTTTGTGTTTGCGTCACGCTCTACATTTAATGTGATAATCATTATGAAATGTCAACCGTCTAAAGATGATGTTATGCTCTCTATTCTCTAAGGTAACACAGTTTTGTGTTTGTTTACAACGGCAAATAAACATTTGAATTGATTTTTTTGATTTGTTTAATCGTTAGTTTGTTCTTAATCTGTTTGTCCCGTGTCTGGCTTGTGCCACTTGTGGACATTTTCGACACCATCTGTAACAGGCACTGCTCGGAAGATGCGCCAGCAGCAATCATTACTCATACAGTGTGACATCGGCACCGGGATTGTGTTACGACAGAGCCAAGGTTAGCCAATCTGTTGTACCGGAAAGTGGAAGTGGCCGGGTGACGTTGTCTGTCGCGACCGGCGCGTACGTCAGCTGGGCGGAGCCGACACACTTCCAGTGTCAGTCCTGGACAGCCATACAGTGGTGCTTCAAAGGCATCTCTGCAATTCAACTTCCGTACTACGTGAAGTGTAAAATACAAACGGGAAGTTGAGGGGTGTAGAGTTTCGCCAATACGCATTGATCAATCTCTCTTCAATTTCGCAAATAGACGATGCGTGAATGTTGTAGATTTTACTTTAATTCTCTATTTGCTTTACGCGCCTGCGCGTCCTATCACGACTGAGTTACGGCTTCACTCACACGTGGTAGCGACATGACGATTGGGTTCTGTCTATATTACAAATGCGCTGCGTTTGAGTATGGAAGTTTTAAGGCAGACGCACGTACACTGAACCAGATACACGTATACTACCAAGGCCTTATACAACAATTGTGTATAGGTACATTCATAAATGTACCATTCACGCACTTGTAAACAGATACATAGTAAGTTACTGATTGAATAAATGAATGTCAGTAATGTACGTAATAAAGTCACTGGATATATCATAGAAACCTCACAGCATAGGTTTCTACAGTCGTCTTAATAATAATAAAAAACCAGACAGTGCAAACTCATTTTCGGTACTTTAGTTGAATGGAGAATCCTAGAAGCATCTACATCCCTGAACGTACATCCCTGAACTGTTAACATGTACGCATGGCTCATACAGCCACCAATATATTTGGCGCGTTACGCAGTTGGCATTTGTCGATTTTAAAACAGATACATTTCTACAGAGTCTTAGTTGTGGTAAGAGGTTATCTCTGAGTCTCATTTGTCCGCAAATGTCAACGTAGCATTTACGCAGTTTAGTTCAGCTGTTGTTCCATTAATTAATTGTCCATTTTGAAACGGGCACAGTCCTATCATTTGCAATCGAGTTTTATGTTTATTAATATTTGATTAAGACATTTATATATAGACTTCGTATAAATACCGCGGTTGGAAGTTGGATGCGTTACGTGAATCGAATCCTACAGAGACAAGACGAATTTGCGGATTCTGGAGTTGAGTTACCATTGTTCTGTGGCATTCGTGAGGTTTACTGTAATTAACCGAGTGATCTTTAATGTATACAGAGTTATACGCCAAGAAAAAGAACATTTTAATGGTATCCTTTTCTTATACCGGGTACTTTATTCTGCGATCTTCTTATCAAAACTAAGCGCAGGCATTGGGTATTGTTAATATTTTTACAATACAATCATGTAATGCAATGTCTTACTTTTTTAGCGCAACATTTTGTATGATATATATATATATATATATATATATATATATATATATATATATATATATATATATATATATATATATATATATATATATATATATATATATATATATATATATATATATATGTGTGTGTGTGTGTGTGTGTGTGTGTGTGTGTGTGTGTGTGTATGTGCTTGTGTGTATGCATGCGCGTGTGTGTGCGTGTGTGTGTGCGAGCGCGCGTGCGTGCGTGCGTGCGTGCGTGCGTGTGTGTCTTAGTAACGGAAACGGTGATAACGGAAACGGTGATTTAATCAAACTGAATCAATCCCCGCTTCCCGTCGATCCCGCGTGTCACCTGACAAAAACACCTGGCTATAAACGACGACGATCACAGAAGAACAGATATCCGCGTGGTACCTTACTAATCGTTGTTTTTGCGACTGCGACAGCTCAGTGTGACTTAACGTGGTGGATCGGTTTCGGGGGCACAAGTGACGCTGCTAATTGCTTGTGTCGGTTCGACACAGCGCCTTGCCCTAGTCAGGTCGGAACACGACGCCCAGCCAATGAGAAGGCCGCGCTGCCGGGAAGGCGGAACGTGTGCGGCGACTTTGATGTTGAAGCCCGAAACGCGAGGAACGTCAGCGAGTGATGGAAAGCGAGAGATAAGCAGCGTGCCACACGGTCTTGTTTGTTTGCTTGTTTGTTTGTCACATGCGAGCGGGTCAACCTTGTCGTGATCGGATGACCGCGTCGCGCTGCTGACGATGGGCCGGAGACGTCGACTGCACGCGCCGGACGAAGACGACGACGGGGCGGGCTCGTACCACAGCGACAAGCCGCTGCAGAGGAACGCTGCCAACGACCGCGAGCGCATGAGGATGCGTGTCCTCAGTAAGGCGTTCTCGCGCCTCAAGACCATGCTTCCGTGGGTGCCGCCCGACACCAAGCTGTCCAAGCTCGACACGCTCAGACTCGCCACCTGCTACATCGCACACCTGCAGAAGATACTGGACGACGACAGCGCAGCGTCCGAGGCCAGCGTCTCCGTCACTCCGGGCAACATCGACAACTCGACGGCCGAGTACGCCAACCCGCTCAAACTCGTAAGTTCCGCGGCTGGAACGGTTGCTAGGTCGCTGATTATGTTGTGTTTTAGGAGGTTGGGTTAAATATGCTACGTGTGTGTGTGTGTGTGTGTGTGTGTGTGTGTGTGTGTGTGTGTGTGTGTGTGTGTGTGTGTGTGTGTGTGTGTGTGTGTGTGTGTGTGTGTATATATATATATATATATATATATACACACGTAGCATATCATATACATACATACATACATACACACCGCATGTTTTCCTTTTACGTATTTCATATACAAAAACACGATTCTCATTGTAATCCATTCATTATCAATGACGGCTACAGAATCCATTGTTATCCAATCAAATACATTTTGAAAACAGATTTTTAGCTGAGGTAATTGATTAAAGAAAACCCAGAAGTAGGCCGCCATTATTAGCCCAATGGGCACCATTGTTAGAGATTTAGATCAAAGGAACAACACAACGGAATCTCGTTTTCATGATTTAGGGTAATTCGGACATCTTGGCACTTAGACTTCATTTCGTGTGATCAAGATTTCCAAATCCTAACATGCCGCGCTAGGTATTTGAGGGCTCACTCTACGTACAGAACTTTGGAGCTGAACATATTTGACACACTTTTCACAACATAGCTACAGAGGCAAGAATGTTACATAACATTCTGCACTTTGCTGCATTACAAAAGAGTGATTATTGTTATAAATTAACTGTCATAATATTTGAAAATGTTAGATAAACGTTTATATGAATTTTCTATTCTCGTCATATTAGATATCGATATAATTATTAACTACCTTCGTGTAAACATCAAACACTAGCTTAATATAACGTATGTCTAGAACTTTAACCATTCTTCAATGATCACGCAGAAGCAGAAACCAGGAACAAGAAACATCTAATAATATATTATATTTAGTTTTATGTAGGCATTACATATAATTAAATAACACATTTGATATATTATATAAAATACATATTATGTATATATATATATATATATATATATATATATATATATATATATATATATATATATAGCGTGTGTATGTGTGTTTTTGAGTTTGCTTTTCTACCATATATATATACATATATATATATATATATATATATATATATATATATATATATATATATATTACAAATTTATGTTTTATGGAGGTTATTTGTTATCGTACATGTATTATCTGTATATTTTGTATTTTAAATAAAAAACGAATTTATAATCATTATTAAATGTCGTTAATTCGGTATCATCGTCTATTAAAATGATTACTTTCCGACATATAACCTATAATATCCTAATAACAATTTGTGTATTTAATTCGACTATGTTCCCGTTAAATAAAAAATATGTTTAATATAGCTTACGTTGGCGTTCTATCGTAGACATTTCAGTTGTATTAAAAGTTTGGAATATGTTCTTACCAAAATCTAATCTATTTGCTTTTGAGTATGTATGTATGTATGTATG
Source organism: Oasisia sp. SBJ-2009 (assembly GCA_964017155.1). Taxonomy (NCBI): domain Eukaryota; kingdom Metazoa; phylum Annelida; class Polychaeta; order Sabellida; family Siboglinidae; genus Oasisia; species Oasisia sp. SBJ-2009. The sequence continues at coordinate 32,949,981 of OZ024863.1, forward strand.
TTTATATGTATGTGTGCATGTGTGCATGTGTGCATGTGTGCATGTGTGCATGTGTGCATGTGTGCATGTGTGCATGTGTACATGTGTGCATGCGTGCATGTGTGCATGCGTGCATGTATGCATGTGTGCTGCACATGTTTGTATGTATGTGGGCCTATGTGTATATTATGTATTTGGTTACGTTAACGTTTTCCATCTGTGTAGAGCGTTTACTGTTCTAGAGTCAATCTATCAGTTGCTGCAACCGCTGGAAAGTAGTATATAGTTTCTTCAGTTTTCGAACTGTTCCATGGGTTAAGAGTTTGTGAGGGTGAGATTCGTATCGAATGTCAGATGTCAGATTGTTCGCAGCGTTACGCGTGGTTTCTGCGACTGACGGTGAGACGTCAACCGTTAACGGATTAATTAGGGACGCTTTACGTAACGTGCGCTGCGATAAACTGTTCAAAGTTAGGTCACAGCAAACGTCGCGTACGAATACTTCGGTAACAATTATTTTATGGCAATCTAAAAGTGTTATTATATATTAGCAGTACATCATAAATAATAAATTCTATTCGCGTCTACATGATTGATCTCGGATTGCCAAACGCACGCAAAGTTCTACGCTCAAACACACGAGCTACAACTTCAAAATACTTGAATATCAATACATTTGTTTTACATACACGTTATTAAAGCATACTACTGTAGTTGTTTTGAAACAACTATTACTTTTAATAACATAACATGTAACATAAGCAAGTTCGTTATATCCAGTCTAGGTGGTAAAAATGCTGAATGGGCACATTTATAAATTATAATATAATATAATATTTTACAAGCATGTGAAGAAGTAAAACAAATCTGCGCATCGGTATACCTGCAAACCTCTTTAATCAGGTCATCGTGTTAAACGTTTATCTTAGCGACTTGGGTGGCTTCGTTTTAGAGTTGCCCCGGCTGAGCATGCACGAGACCTGCGGGTTTCTACAACCACGTTCATCGACTGTCAGCTATTGTTCACAATTACTGTGAAATATAATAATTAAACACATTAAAACATTTCATATGTCCTGGATAGTAAACAATCCACACAAAATGGAATCTTCACTTGATCTAGATAGCACGTTAATTATCCATACAAAGTGGAACACTATTACACTGTTTATGACGTCCAAGCTGACAACCATACGCGCATAGGCTTATACACGTGCGCGTACTCACGCACGCATGCACGCACGCATGCAAAAGCATATGCACGCATATACGCATGCAGGCATGTACACAAATACACACACTTACTTCAAAAACCTATCACCTGTTCTTTGATTGTATTTTATTTCTTGATAATATTTAAACAATCTGCTATGACGCACGCACGCTCGCATGCATGCATTCACCCACTTTAATATTAAAATCTGCTTTTGACGTTGAAAATAAACTCTACATTGGATAAGTCAAACAATGTCACATTAAAGTGCTTTTCACTAAACGCTATAACGGGCAAGATTCACGATAGGGCAAAGTCAGTTCAAAGCCAGTAATGTTCGTATGTAAATAGGGAAGTCCATGGACTGTATAATTGGCAGTGAATTGACTTACCTATTTACATACGAACATTACTGGCTTTGAACTGTGATCATTTAGCTATTTATTCAACTGATCTATTTTATACTATTTTAACGAGTTGTAATTTTTAGTCATGTTTGTATGTTCCGTTTATAATAATCTGGTTTGCTAAATATGTTTTATTTTTTATTTTTAATCTTTAATATACCTAAATGTATATATTCATATTAGAGAACATTTACAGTTTTACTATCCGACATTTTTATTGCTTTAATTTTACTAGACATTCTAATTAGTAACACTTTCATATATTGTTATGCTTTCATAAATAGTTTTACTAATCTACATTAATGAATTTGTGTTCAACTATATGAATACGTTCTTACTGTACTATTCAGCTGCTTTGGCGGCCAGAACTTTATTATTTATTTATTTATTTATTATATCGTTTTTAGACATGGCCGTTCGCATTCAGTGGCCGGATGCCGGGGTCGCCTGACCAACCTCCCGTCACACAGGCCTCGCCAAACACCACAGCGTCTTGACGGTGTCACTCGGCTGTCTGAAGACACAGTCAACGACAGCCACGGCTCGTGGACGCTGCTTCACACGATACGCTCACAGACGCTGCTGGGTCGTTACCAGACCCAGAAATGACTTAAAGGAGTGTTGACGTCTTCTTTTTGATGTCATAAAGAACTCGAAACAAATCCAAGAGATATAACCCCTATTGGATTTAGTTGTTGTGTCTATACATTCAGTTAGTAACTGTTTCTGCAAATCTGTCCGTGACATGCTTGCGAACTTTCGTCCTTTAAATTGGCAAGATATGCATTCATGCGTGAAAGAATCGTCGATTTGCTGGTGGTGGAATTCTATCGGTTTCCAGAGATATACGCAAACTCTACGTTCACTTGAGTCGCCAATGTTGTAAACGAGTAAGCGCACAACATTAGCCGAACAAAACAACGAAACTGCTTTACCATGTGCAATTGGAAAAGTGGATTTTCGTAAATAATTCGTTGGAGACGTTGTAGGTAAGTTGGATAGGACATATATAGCACAATGGGTATTTATTTAAATTAATAAACATGTTCAAATATAGTGATCTTCGTTGTGTTGTGTTGTGTTGTTGCATGTGTTCCAGCACATTTAAGAGATTAATGCCAAAATCCTTTGATGTCAACTGCTGGTTTATTACGTAAATACGTTTTGCTGACGTATACGTTTCGATGACGTCACGCCTGCAGACAGCCACAGCATACCATTCACGCAGATGCACATGCATGCACGCACGGACGCACGTACGTACGCACGCACGCGCGCACGCACTCACGCACGCATACACGCACGCATGCATACACAAATGCATTAGTTTGATAATGTTAAACGGATGCCCGTTATAATAGTGAATAAGACAGATATTTTACTGAAGTTCAACAGATGCAATGCGTATGATTATGTCGTTTGCAGACACATTCTCTTAATGTAAAGTGCACAGACATTCTAGTTATATTTGATGCGACAATGTGTACTTTAATATTCAAGTATTACATTGCTAAGAATCATATTAATCGACATTACCAGCTTTAGGTTCAAGCAAGTCATAGAATGGCTGTCAAACGGATATGCAACAGGCAAACGTATATACCGCTGCACGTTCTTTTGGCCATATACAACTTAGCTTAACTGAATGGTATGTCTGTTGCCTCGAATTGTTTGATTGCTATAGGATTCCGTGATTTCATTTTTACGCCGCTGTTTTGTACAATAATAATTATGTTTAATTCATCGAGATATATATATATATATGATATTTATGTACATATATATATATATACATCAATATTATAATTATATAATATATGTATACAATAGTATATATATATATGTATATATATATGTATATATGTATATATATATATATATATATATATATATATGTATCTATAGTATATGTAGTATATATTGCTGCATATAAACTTGCAGATATTTCGAATTTGAATCCACCAACCGTACAAAGATGGAGCTGAAGAAACAAATTGGAAAACATTGAGGGCAAATTACATTTTAAACATTCGATGGTGTAAAATGCCGCGCAAGCAAAGTGAATGCTGTGTTTTTCTAATCGGTCATAAAGAACTCCGCTTGTGAACACGGACAGCCGTGTTTACCCATTGTTTAGTCCACTCATAGAAATGTTGCCAAACTTGTTCAACGTGATGCATTTTATATCCTTGGCGGAGGGTCGGTCTAAATAGTAGGCTACCTTGGTAGTAGGCATATAAATAGCACATTTGCTTAGCCATCGTTTCCTATGCTACGTTAATTAGTGGAGTGACTTAGGGGAATGACTGTGACACGCTGGAACAAGGCACAACATTTGGCTGAGTTGTATCTTAGGACCGTACAAAATAGTTTGCACAGTTGTACATTGGGAGCACACAGAACTGTTAGGAGACGGATGCCTGAGTTTAATGATCGATGTTAAAGTGAAGATTAAAATAATATCATCATTGTATTGCTACTATGTGTATAAGTAATACTCTTGGGTGTTCTTAAAGGCGGAGTTATTTTAAATAATGCTATCTTTTCCATTGGACAATTTAATCATTTTTGCAATAATCCAAAATGGGGCCGCCCAAAGAACACGTGACTGAAGACAATGCAGTAGCTTTGATCGACAACTTAGTAGTTGAAGACTCAAAGAAAACAATAACTAATTAATAATTAGCTTTCCCCGTTTTCTGCTCTGCATCGATAAATAGCTAACTGAGTAGATGAAATTGTTGCGTTTGTGGTAATGGGCAGGATCTTCTGTATTGCTCATAACGTTGGTTATTCCACGGACTTCTATACACATATACGTGTATAGAAGTCCGTGGTTAATCTTCATGACTAAAATTGACTCGCGTCTTTCAATCAGTATATCCCTGATGTACTTGCAATACTGTTCATTACCCACCTTTTGCATTGTGGGCCATGTTGTCCTTGCCATCTTGTCAAGGATAACCATAATTTTATCAGGCATTAAATTATACGTGTCCATAGTCAGGAGTTCCTTTGGTACTTCCATGAATGAGTCCCACAGTGTAACTCTGACACAGCATATGTTGTACATCTGCTTTTGGAACCCGTCCTATTTTGACTATACAAGGCAACGACTTTGGGAGGGTTGACCAGCGGAAGGATACAATTCCTTAAACTTGATTTAAGCCATTAGATGTTGAGACACCCGCTGCATATACTCACTGCTGTCAGCAATGGAGTACATATGGGTGCGAGTGAAATAAGAATTCATCATTGTGTTTTATTCATTTGTATCGACAGTCTATACATGTGCACTGCGAAAATTTGTGATGATGCGTTTTTTGAAAGGGTTTAATAATTTATTATCTTTATTTACATTGAGCATGTATTCTCGGGTTGTTGATACCAGTTAGGTGCCGCTTTCTAATGACAGTTTTGGTAAAATTGTGTGGCCACAAAACCACAGTCATTCACTCGCTTCATCAGGATTTCTCCTCTTCCCCTACGCCTACATAACGTGTTGTTGGTGTCCATCATTTTCCAACATACCCACGCATCTAGAATGGGGAGCTAAGTTTAATAAAAACACGTTGCTAACTGTTCGAACTCATCTTACGGCAGTGGGGCACAGAATGCCACACAGACGTATCGCTTACGAAGTCAACACCTCCAGGCTCAGTCGGTCGACTCGGCGCGAGGGAAACAGGTTCAGCCGGGTGCGGAGCAGTTAGACGTTCTAAAGCGAAACGTCAGTCATCCTATTCGAGCGGAAATGGTGGCAATTATCAATTACAAGTTGTGCGGCAAAATCTGCCTTCCGTGATAGATTTACAATTTGTCGGCAATCAGAATTTCTGCCCAATTCTTCTCGCGTCGCTGCCCGCGTGTACATACAAAATCTCGTTGATCGATGACAGAGGTTCCGTCATACGTTACAATCATGTAATGTGCCGTATGTTTATTTGTTACGGGATTTACCTGTTTGCTACGTTACTAAATAGTAAACACTTAATTACCATTTAATATACAGTCCGAAACCCCATATGTAAATATGTTTATCGTTAATTAGCTTTGTCCCCAACAGCGTAATTCCAACTATCGAAACATTGCTGGGTTTTAGTTACACAAATAACTGTTTGTTTATCAATAATAATATCATCGTCATAATAAATGCTAACATATATTCAAACTACGTTTATACAGCAACCATCCTCTTTCCAATCTTATTTTGACACGGCACTTGCAATTCACTAAACTGACTAAATCATCACGAACACTGGTTTGACCTACTTGTCATAATTTAAGCATAGATATTTATGTAATATTACACACAATATGTCAACATTTTATTTGTTTACGCAATGTAGTATTGTTTATATATTCTCAACATTTTAGTTAAATTAATATTTAGTTTTCTTTCAATAATTAATAAATGTATTTTAATACATTGCTATGCTATATTTATTTTAAAATAATATTAAATGTTATTAAAGGTTACTTCCTATATAACGTGGTAGCCACCAACACCTTAGAACTGCTCAACGTTGATCTATTTAAGGCACCCTAATTAAAGACTAAACAAATGTCGCACCATTTACGTTGTAATAATACAAAATAGCTTCTTAGCCATGTTAATATCGACAAGGTTTCAAAAGCGTCCAATTTATAAAATTTATCGTTTTATGGTGACCTTGTTTGACCTCGGATTAACGCTTACTGCACCACTTGGCAACTCTACGACAGGCCTAATCGTGACGGGTAGATGCAGGTCTTACCAATGATATAACATTTGGGTGTGTATGTGTGGGGGTGGGGGGGGGGGGGCATTTAAACTCCTAAAATAACGCACTTTTTGAGGATTTGCCGCTCGCCTATTTGATTTGGTATGACGTACGTGAGCAGTTGATAAGAAGTAGTTCTAACTACGTAATTTTAACACTATACACACAGACACAAAGGGTTAGACGTTTACCGAGCCGATGACTGCGGACCGCGGCGGACATGAACCGATCGGTGAGCGAGGTACACCCGGCCACAGCTGCCTCGGTCAGCGGCAGTGGCGGGGCAATTAGAGAGAGCTGGGGCCCGTAGCTGTGGGGCGACATGGAGGACGTCTGTTCGCGGGGCCGGAAGACGCGCCGGGGAACGGCAGCGGAGGCGGCCGACAACTCTACGCGTCAGCTTCGGTGCGAGACCGCGAGCTGACGGGAACCATCTGTGTGGGCACGCCACGGCACGCCACGCCACGCCTTGGTGCAGTCGACCAGCCCAGGACCACAGGACGGGGATGGTTTCTCCTCGTGAACATTTCACACTGACGGACCTTAATTACGCAAGATGAAATGGTGCAAAGTAAAATAAACGCAACTAAATAGAAAACATTATTTTATTCAAAGTTATATATATTTTTTTAATGTTGCAACAAATAACGTTAAAATAGATAATCATTCATTGCAATAATGCTCAAATTGATCATAAGAGAGCGATTGATCTAAAATACCTTAAAAGTATCATTCAACGACAACGTCATGACGCGACAGCGGGACATTGTCACTGGTGTCTCATAGAAACGGTGTCATCAGTAATAAGGCAGTATATATTTTAAAAATAACGAATTTTGTTGAATGACTAATTTTTCCCAAGAGTTCTTCATCTTAGCGAAACGGTCTCGTGGTCCTGGGAACTGCACGATGAAAGGTTACACAAGTGTCGACATTTTATAATCCCGACCACAGGTGTGGATTTTGTACAGTAGTGCTCAAGAGCCGCACCCATTAATCTCAGACTATCACACGTGTCCAATATTAAGGAGTGGTGAGTTTCGGAATATGTGGTCTAATTATAGCATTATTTAATACTATATGGATGTGTGCCTTCCATATGCTATTTTGTGAACGAAACTGACATGTCACAAACACCATTACCCGATAAATATATCTAACATCAAAAATTGCGTAATTAAAATCCATCCACCCGTCCGCCCGTCCGCCCGTCCGTCCGTCCGTCCGTCCGTCCGTCCGTCCGTCCGTCCGTCCGCCCGCCCGCCCGCCCGCCCGTCCGTCCGTCCGTCCGTCCGTCCGTCCGTCCGTCCGTCCGTCCGTCCGTCCGTCCGTCCGTCCGTCCGTCCGTCCGTCCGTCCGTCCGTCCGTCCGTCCGTCCGTCCGTCCGTCCGTCCGCCCGCCCGCCCGCCCGTCCGCCCGTCCGCCCGTCCGCCCGTCCGCCCGCCCGCCCGCCCGCCCGCCCGCCCGCCCGTCCGTCCGTCCGCCCGCCCGCCCGTCCGCCCGTCCACCCGTCCGTCCGCCCGTCCGCCCGTCCGCCCGTCCGCCCGTCCGCCCGTCCGCCCGTCCGCCCGTCCGCCCGTCCGTCCGTCCGCCCGTCCGCCCGTCCGCCCGTCCGCCCGTCCGCCCGTCCGCCCGCCCGCCCGCCCGCTCGACCGCCTGTCCGCCCGCCCGTCCGTCCGTCCGTCCGTCCGTCCGCCCGCCCGCCCGCCCGCCCGCCCGTCCGTCCGCCCGCCCGCCCGCCCGCCCGCCCGCCCGCCCGCCCGCCCGCCCGCCCGCCCGCCCGCTCGCCCGCCGCCCGCCCGCCCGCCCGCCCGCACGCCCGCCCGCCCGCCCGCCCGCCCGCCCGCCCGTCCGTCCGTCCGTCCGTATATATATATATATATATATATATACATATATATATATATATATATATATATATATATATATATATATATAATATATAATTTATATAATATATATATAATATAAAAATTATATATATATATATATATATATATATATATATATATATATATATATATATATATATATATATATATATATATATATACGTTATGTAATTTATATTTACTGTTCTGATGGTTGATTTGTGTTATTTTTGCCCGCGTTTCTTGTCATGCTTAGAAGCCGTGTTAAACGCATGCTCAGTTTAGGAAACGATGCAGTGTCGTTTCCGACAGATTGATTGACTGAAGTCGAACAACTTGTTTTCTACTCCCGTTTACTACAGATTTAAGACACGTGTTCCTATCCCAGGAAAATGTAGCTACCAGAAAGGTTAGTAGGCCTATATATAATATTATATATGAATGACGCAGTCAAAAAAGTGGTAGAAAACAAACCACCCCGCATAGAATATGTAGACTGAATGCAGGAATATTTCATATATCACACTATACTGCAGGTGTGGTATTACTAAAACCTGAATATATTGCAACATGCAGCGCCAAACATGTAATAAACTCACCTCTTACTGTATTGTTTATAGATTATTTTTAATGTTACTACATTATTGCAAATAGGCAGCTGGCGAAAACGCGCAATAAAACAGTCTACGTTAGCATTACAATCAAATATAACTGTTAAAATGTGGCGAGTGTGTAAGTGATTAATTCAGTAATTAGCTGAATTCGCTGCCTAGTCACAATGGCCGGCGTAGGAAAACAGTTATCCAAAGATAACCGTCTGCCGTGGAATTAGTATACTCGAGGTATTCTTTTACAAACGGGCCAGTTCAACTTGAGAAAGAAGTTGCGGCGACCTTGACAAATAAAACGGGACATTGTAACCAAATTCAATCCACCTATTTGTGCCTGCTGCTAAACCCACTCTCATTTTATTCCACAATAATGTCCCTTCTTTTCCTGCTGACTCCGTAACATGAACAGTAAATATATGTTTTTCTTGCCCCATGAAACTATTTGGAGCCAACCGTCTCACACATACAGGATGCTTTGTACAGATCTTGGATTGAAAACTTCGCGTACGAGAAGCTTTGATATCGATAGATTCTCATGGATATCAGTGATTAATCAAACATTTTTTTTAGCTTTAATAAATAGAATTACACGAATTAATCATATTAACAGGATTAATGACTAGCTGTTACATCGTAGATATTAAAAATACCAAAGAATTGCCTTAACATAGGGGTTTTCGGAAAATGCGTACGTTTCTTCCGAAGTAACGCAAACAAACCTCTAAAGGTTTGGCGACTAGGAGAACGTTAACATATCGCTGGCGTCGAAACCAGAATAGGGGAGGTAATAGGGGTTGAGCCCCCAGCTATTTTGAGTATGAGCTGCATATCATATTATGTTTATCCTCTGCCATTTTAGAAAGGTTTGGCAATTGCAATGAGTTTTTGTGTTAGAGTTAGACGTTTTTATTTATATTTAACGTTAACGGTATTTGGTACTGAAGGGGTGTTGTCGAAGGGTTTTGTTGAACCTGTTCACACAAGTACAGTTGGTATATTAAATGGTAGCTCGAATATTACTAGAAGACAACAACAATCAATTATAATTTTAAATCGTCTTAACAACGACAAATAGTGGCTGTAGTTGTTGTTGCTGCGTGTACGTGCATGTCGTATGCGTGCGTGCGTGCGTGCGTGCGTACGTGCGTACGTGCGTGTGGGTGCATGCGTGCAATCATAATACACATTTCTTATGACTGACTATTAATAGCTATCCCTAATATATAAAAGTGTTGGCGGTCAAGACGCATACACACATGACTCTTTTCAGAATATTACCCAACTGGATAAAATGTCCCTAACTCTTGCGTCCTGCAGATAGCGATTCCCGGAGCAGCGACGTTTCCCGTCAGCGAACAACGACATCCGTAGGCAGCCACGCAGAACGGACCAGACACACCCACTGCCGGTTTCATGTAGAATATGGACCACCATAGCTAATAGATCCCAGGGCCATATTCTGTGGGGGTCCATATTCTATATGTGTTATAGAATATGGACCCCCTATAGAAAATGAACCCCGGTTCCATATTCTATGGGGGTCCATATTCTATATGTGTTATAACATATAGAAAATGGACCCCGGTTGTATTATTGATATAATGTATTCCTTGTGTTACTTAGACATTGAGCCAGACCTGTGAATCCAATGGAATTGACATTTAGCTTCTCCTACAAGCTCTTAGTAGCGTGTGTAAGCACCGTTGAAAGGGAGACTGGTCCATTAAAAGTTTCAAAACATGAACTCGTCTTACATGAGACATTACCACAATTATTTTCCCCGTCTATTATATTTTGTTGAGATGATATTAAATGAATGAATTCGTAAATAGTACCCTTATATATAGTTATTCGACCATCTCATAATATGGAACAATTCACACGTTTCATCAGTTAATAGGATACACAGTTTTCATAGTCAAAGATGACTAACATTTTAATGGCAATGGTGGCTAAAATGTAAAAATAATAATTGTTTTACAAACGTTTTACCAAGGATGGTCTCGATATTCTAGCTACAATCTATGAACTGGATTATATTATTTTACAAAATAGTTAAGCTTTTTAAAACGGGGGTCCAGATTCTATATGGGGTCCACATTCTATAATAGAATATAGACCCGCGGGTCTATTTTCTATGAGGATACATAATGTATTCTATATGACACAGGCACGTGTCGTCAGTCGTAACGAGGTAGCTACCACAGCGTTCCTTCGTAGCCGTTACAGAAGATTCGCTTGTTTATTAAGCGTCGTCTGACGCCTGGTTTGTTTTGAGTATAGGTGATGTATCGCAGCGTCTGCCGCCAACCAATAAAACAACAGGATTGCTTGTGAGTCGCCGGTCGCCGTATCCGGTTAGGTCACTGTTATTGTTTTTTTCGCGTGTCTTGTGTATTATATTATGTAAGGACGCGTCGAGCCCACTGTGTCGTCGACCAAAATACGACAAGACGGGTAGCCGTCGATGGGTTGTTTCATTCTGCAGATGCTTTGGGTAATGTTTTGTAATTCCATATATATATATATATATATATATATATATATATATATATATATATATATATATATATATATATATATATATATATATATATATATATATATATATATATATATATATATATATATATATATATATATATATATATTATATATACATTGTATATATATATATATATATATATATACAATGTATATATAATATATATATATATATATATATATATATATATATATAGAGAGAGAGAGAGAGAGAGAAAGAGAGAAAGAGAGAGAGTGAGGGACGAGAGAGAAAGATAATATGTGTGTGTGTGTGTGTGTGTGTGTGTGTGTGTGTGTGCGTGTGCGTGTGCGTGTGCGTGTGCGTGTGCGTGTGCGTGTGCGTGTGCGCGTGCGCGAGTGCGTGTGTGTGTGTGAGAGAGAAACAGTGAGTGAATGAGTGAGTGAGTGAATGAGTGAGAGAGAGACACACACAGAGACAGAGATGGAGATAGAAGAGAGAGCCAGAGGGAGAGAGAGAGGAGAAAAAAGAAGAACAACAAAGTGAAAAGAGGGAAGAGAGAGATGAGGAGTAGAGGTAAAAGACGTAATATTAGGTATTGTACGAATTTTACATCTAGAAGTAGTTTTCAATGTGAACAATACCCCAATCGATTGAATACAGGAGGTTAGCTAGAAAGAAATCCGATGGGTACTCATCGAATCTATGAGTTCTTATTAACACACATATTACCGGTGCTAAAGGACTCTCCAGTCACTCACCCAGTGTTTTGGTTGTAGACAATATTAGGTGGGGATCAGCACCACCCAAAACCCTACCTATTTCCGACACCTGTAGAACATTTACTAAATTACTTCTTCGGGCCTACACATAGAACACATTTGAAATCCTTGTTTAACAAATTATAGGGCGCGCAAGTCTCGTCTATCGCCATATAAAACACTACTGTAGAAGGTAGAAACTATTATCCAGATAAGGTATTATTATTGTTACATTGTTTGCGTATTGCTGTAATCTTTGCTTTGCATACGCTTACGGACAATGAGGTGGGGTCCTGTGTTGTATGCGGTCTCGTTAAGTATCGTTCAAAACTGATCGGCACCGAGAACAATATGCCAGTTCTATTATTCGAAAAACATCAGTTTTAAGTTCATGTTTAATTGAATTACTTTAGCGTGGTCGACGGCATGTCTTTGTTGCGGAAAATCTGATAAAACATCCATACAGGGCGGGGGTCTTGGAAGCAGGACACTTCGAACAACTGAACATTTGGAATTGTGACTTACTGTATGCGTGCATGTTGTAATTTTTTAAATTGATGACAACAGGCTCAAATAAAATGATATCAGAAATTAAATACACCAATCTAACTACGTCACATCATTCGATCGATAACAACTTTGGCATAAAGATGTTTGCATATCAATTTATTTTCTCTTGCAGAGTACATGTTCATGCCCACATTAAACAAGAAATAACCAACCCGCGTATATATATTTATATGTGTGCTTTGCATACATGTCGCATGCACATGAACCACCTTTTACATATTTTATATGAAATAAGTAATAACCCATAAGATAACAATTTGTCATCTTTCTACCCATTTATCCGTAGTCAATCCTTGTTTCTTTTCGCAGTCCGCCGTTGTGTAGTCATAGTTCAGCAAAGGTTCAGAATATCTGGCTCAGTCAATACCCTATTGTAGACGCGCAACTGAAACATAAACAGAAGACTTTCTTCAAGTAGCTAGCCCAGGAGATGTGACAAAATATGGCCGAATTGTGCGTTTTATGATACAAGCATGACATTTGGCACACACCTAGAGTACACAATTACAAATATATTTGGATATAGGGCCATCTGAGATTTAGCCATGGAAGGCGTTGGCAGCCATTTTAAGATGGCCGCCGAAACCTTTTTCCTCGCATCTAAAAAACTTGTGCAACGTAGAGCAGACATTGTGGAACCAAAACATAGATTTTGCTGGGTCAATTATTTCAAACATGTTACGTTTAACCTTCTTAAACATTCATTTACTAAATGCTCCAATATTTTCTGTCGATCAAATTTATTATTAAACATGTTCAAATGTTGTCGCCCCTAAAATTTTGTATTGCACTTACTTTTCAAATGCATTATGACCTTAGTTAGACAATTATAAGGGTAAACATTGTAAGTAGTGCACTTCTTTTGCCCTTTTTCAACAATGTATATTGTATTCACTGTATATATGATGTAAAATGTGTGTATGTTGTTGTTGCTATTGTTTTTGTTATATATATATATATATATATATATATATATATATATAGATATATATATATATATATATATATATATATATATATATATATATATATACATATATATACATATATATACATATATACATACATATATATATATATATATATGTATATATATATATATATATATATATATATATATATATATATATATATATATATATATATATTTCATTCATACGTAATATTTAATCTATGCGATTCATAGACATAAACTGCCCCTCTAGCATATTTCGTTTCACGCACCGTTAGTGGCGCCACGGAGCGGATTTTACGATTACTAGATTTGACGGGAGCGCCCCTGGTGGCATATATTCAAACGCAAACAAACGGAGCAACGGGTTTTTATGTGTCAATTAATTAATTAATTATATATATATATATATAAATATATATATATATATATATATATATATATATATATATATATATATTATTGCATATTAAGTTTGAGCCCATTTTGGCAATTGTCGTCTGGTTCGTATGACATGTGTATATTTCAATGTCCACACGAAGACAATCGTTACAGACTGTCCTTTAATTGTCTGGAATTGGTTTATCGTTAAGAAAAACATAGATGGTAAATCCTTATATCTCAAAGTATAATCACGTCGTTGATAGATATATAAATGCATTGCGGTTCGGTGCGATGCTATGCTATGCATAAAATGCATATGCTACACATTAGCCAAGGTAATTAATAAATAAATGATAACATAAAAGATAACAGTAAATCATAGTTAAGATTAACATGTTTGTATAAACGAAAATATTTTAGTAGGGAAAGTTTGGTTATTTATTTGTTACTTATCTGAAATGGTGACTGTCAGTCCACATATGAATATATCGAAAATAAATCAAAAATTACGTAGACAATCAACTTCCAATTTCTCCTTACCTCGTCCAGACACCCGGTGAAGAAGTATTCCCCACAGCAGTTGGCGATGTACATTGGCACGTCGTTGTTCTTCAGGTAGCCTAAGAACAACAATCGTAACACCACAAATAGCATCTGCGGTAATCACATCCTGTCCACACCGAGGTTCTGAGCTACGAAACCGCACATATTGCATTAAAACCGGAATTATATAAAATGTTATATATGTATATACATATATATATATATATATATATATATATATATATATATATATATATATATATATATATATATATATGTATATATATATATATATATATATATATATATATATATATATATATATACATATACATATATATATACATATATATATATATATATATATATATATATATATATATATATAATAATAATAATATTTAATAATAATATTTATTATTTATAAAGCGCAATATTCAAATATGCTCAAAGCGCTGTACAATAAAATATAAAGCTATTCTTTATATATATATATATATATATATATATATATATATATATATATACAATTGCATATAATACTACTTCCGGCTACTTATGCCTCGTATATTACATAGATACTAAAGAAATGTCATGCAGTTCATGTACAAGAAACGAAACGACATTCCTGATAACTACATGTAAAATACTGTAACGGACACATTATCTCATCAAATCGGTTTACACAAAAAACTACACATATGCTATTTCTCCACACACCCAACCGCATTTGTAGATTGTCATTATCCGAATTACACTTATCTGCTTAGTTATCGACAACGTTCGAGTATTACAATTTCAGTATTATAGTTTGCGTTAGGTAAACGTATACGAAATGACATACGACACCTCGTCCGATACGAAGGTGTGCTTTGAGTTGCTGTACCTGACATGGTGATTGTTTGCTCCAGAACGCAATCGACGTAAACCATGAGACACTGGCCGTCGTAAACCCAGGCAACGTGATACCAACGGTCCGCCAAAGCCTGTAACATTGCTCCTATATATGGATGTGCAACTGGTGAAGTGATTAGGTATGTTTAAAGAAAATATTGCGATATCGGCCAAATGTTACATGCGAAATTAAATGTTACTGCAACATGTTACACCCACGTTGAATACGATGCAGTATATGCAGTACAATAGTAACAGAAGCAAATTAGTTAAATAATCTCGTCACTTTCAAATACGATGGAATATAAAAAGAACGCATTCTGTTGACGTTACAATATTATAGCGTCTTAGAACACTTGAAAATGATGCCTCATTCCACATGTTCAAAAGGTTAAAACAAAGGCTTATGACCATACCCATGATACCAGTTGTTGATGTGAAAGTAGTTATGTTTCGTCGGAGAAAACACCTATAAATATTTTGTTTCAAAAATATACTGTCATCTTGGAATTCTGCATGGCTAGTTGTTTCTGCTGATGTGTTTCAAATCATTATTCTGGTATTGTATTGTGCTGTTTTTGCATGCGTTTGTGGGTGTGCACATACGTGTTTGTGTATATGTGTGTGCGTGGTGTCTGTGTTTGTCTTTGTTTGTGTATGTATGTGTGCATGCACAAGGACACATGCGCCTCTGAAGAGACGCGTCTGCAGGAACTGGACCAGAAATGTCAAACCGGAAGCAGAGGAGTCAAGATCCTACTTCTACAGCAGCTTCACCCAAGTGCGGCCGTATCTGCGCATCCGAGTTTGGGTTGTACTCTCACCTCGGACGTTTCTTACGTATGCGTTATAACGTATATGTATAAGCATATGCGTTAGCGCGCTCACGGATGTGTTCGCAAGTATGTATGGAAGTAATCAAGTGTGTATTTACAGCTGAAACTTCGCAATGTTCGTGTCCGGCTTCCGTAGTGATGTTGGTAATCACCATGCCGTTAGAGTGACCGATGGCGAAGCCAGCCGTGTCTTCACAGTCACCGTTGTGGACGATGCCTTGACGAGAGAGTGTCTGCCCGTCTCGCTTGAACCACACAGACACCGAGAACTTGTCCACCTTGTTGTTGGCAAACCACGTACGGAGGAAAGCAACCTATGACATAAATATTAATACAGCAATTTATAATCTACATATTCTAAGTTAGAAAATGGTGTTTCTCGTGATACAATTAATAGTGATAACGATAATAATTATACTACTAATAATAGTTATAGTAGTAATAATAATACTTTACATTGCGAATAAGCACAAACCAAGCCCATCAATACAACAGGGTTGATCAATCTCGGAGTCAATAAACAGTCAGGTTGTCAACAGATGGATTGATCCGCCAGGGAACTGTGGATGATAGACAATGTTATAAAGGTACGTTTTTAAATGACGAAGGAATATGGCAATACTTTCACTGAGCTAACACAAGAATGAAGTATGTTTCAAAGAATATGTGCAGCAACTGAAAAAGCCATAGTCCCAATATTAGTTTTACTCTAGTAAATCAAAACGAGGTGATCGAAGTGGACAGGTTTTCTCACATGAGTAAGCAATTAAAATAAATACGATGGTTGCTTACATGAATGTGCCTGATAAGTAATGGTACATATGTTAAAGATCGTCTTATCCTTTACTTTGAAAGTCATATTCATTTGTAGCAATAAGATAGACATAACACAATAAATAACATTTACCTCGAAATGAGTGTTTCCGGTGAAACAGGCGACGTTTCCGCCTCGGACTGGGTCGTGTTGGATCGACACTCCCGTGCCATACTGGGTGGCAATGGCTTGGTGACAAGTGACGTCATTGTAGTGGTCCTCGTAGGGGAAGTGGAGCAACAGGTCGTCGGAACATTGCGGTATCACTGCAAGC
Organism: Oasisia sp. SBJ-2009; assembly: GCA_964017155.1. Taxonomy (NCBI): domain Eukaryota; kingdom Metazoa; phylum Annelida; class Polychaeta; order Sabellida; family Siboglinidae; genus Oasisia; species Oasisia sp. SBJ-2009. Next base: position 32,967,356 of record OZ024863.1, read on the forward strand.
ACCACAGAACACGTTTATATGAACAGTCTTTCTGCTACCGGAATAAATGTCAACACTCGCCATACCACTATTGACATACGTATCCGGTTATTTGTTCATCTAGTTCATGATACAAAATATAGTGTTGGTACTCAATATTCAATATGAAACACAGTATCTTGTTGATAATTAATTATTTTACTATGTATTCAATTGGAGTTTTATAGTTTAATGCAAAATAACGAACGTTGTATATCAATCGAATATACTCTAGTCACGTCATTACGTGGCTACTAGAGAGTGCTGAGCTATAATAAAAATAAGAACAACAAAACAAGCAAAAAGTACACAGTGTTGCACAATACATTTCGCAACGCCGAGTTCATTATATTAAGCTTTATGTGAGCTATTCAGAAACTACACCAAACGAAACACAGAAACTACAGTATTGGAAAATACAACAAATGTCCAGACTTTGTAATGTGCAGAGAAACCGTTGATAGTACATAAAGACGTAAATACTGAATTGTCATATAATGCTTACGTGGTCCAACTGGGATGCAGTCGCAAAGATCACCCATGTTGACGAATTCCATTCCTTCGAGGCAACTGCTTACAGTCTGAGCATTGCCACTGATCCAGAACTTGGAGGCATCGCCAGGGAAAGGCTCGTACGGACACGGAACTGTAAATGTTGGACAGCACTTGCAATACAATTCTAAGAGTCGCTGGGGTCAAACGTAAAACTTGCCGCCCTCTCCAGAAAAAAGACCATATATAATGCAGTAATGAAATAGGTATCGGTGGTGGTATAGGCGTTACTCGTACCCCATAGTAACACAACTATCAGAACGTTTCGATACGCGCATTGACTGTATCAACGCAGCTACATCAAGAAACAAGAATTTGTCGTTCACATCCGTCATTTGATTTATCCTGTTTCTGATCTGCCCGTGGAGTCATGATCTGCTCTTGTTGTGACACACCTGCATCTTCGACGTTTTCTCCCATCATTCGTCTTATCCGACGTACCCCTTTATGGTGCTACCCCTTTTCTTCGCAGTTGCGCAGAATTATCTAAGAAAACGAATCTCCCATAAATGCCGCCCGAAAAAACGCCGCTGTGGCATTTGCCTCCTTCGTCCTACTTCATAACGCGAGGGGTTCCAATATAATCTTCAACGTGCATGCAATATATGTGTATTTCACGGGGTGTATTATCACATAGACTATGACATAAGGTCAATCAACAACACTGAAGATTTACCGTTGACTGTCGGTTCCGGCGGGAAGGGAGAAACAGGTCCGATTTTGCAATTGGCATCCTGCGGCATGACGGGCACACACGTGTGATAGGCCTGGTTCCAGAAGAGGTCTCCACAAGTCACGTGGTGTACCCGGTATACGCCGTTGCCGAGCGGCTCACAGATGTAGTACAGATGACAGTTGTACCAGTCCTCCAACCAGATCTGTCCCATCGTGTATTCGCAGCGGGAACAGTCAACTGCCCCTGTCGTCAAACAACTCCATATACGGAACACAGTAACAGGAACATAGGAAACAGAACTTCGAATGTACGAAATGGTTATTACGATATCTCAATTGCAACAATGAAGGTAAAACGATTAAGAAACATGTTGGCATAGCTATACACAAAGTAGCTGACACGAACAGTTGCGATGCAAACAGTTAAAGTGTAAAGCGCTTTGAACGGTCCTGAGGACTGGATACTGCGCTATATAAGAACTTGCCTTTTTTTAAGCGAGTTTGGTTTAGCACTAACAATACATAATTAAATATCTTACACATATGGGCTATTTATTTTCAATGCAAACCAATAATTTGGCTGTACATCCTTCTCTTTACGTTTACATGTTTTATGTTTGCGAATACGCGCTGTAAAATAAATTGGCGATGTTTAAACAGGTCGGCTATAAGGCTTTAAATTTAGTGGTGACATAGCAATTGCCTCTTTGCAGCGATGCCATGTAAACACGATTTTTCTAATGCAATACATATCCGTTGCTCAGCTCATCTTCAACCATGATGTAGAAAGCTAGTCTTTCTCTAACATCATGATTTTTGAATTAAATAATAATAACAGCGATATAATGTGAAACCCAATAACCCGCTTGATAAATGTTAATACGTGATAGTATCACACGTATTGTTACGGAGTTAACGTGATGACTTACGTGTTATCAATGTTCTGCGTCATTTAAATATCTGTTTATAACACGACTCCACGTATGGTAATCTTATCGCCACCTCGTATACAACGCTGTGCGAAATACAAATGACAAAAAAGGCACTGCAAACTCGCTTATGAAGTGTATACTTTACATGGAGTAGTTGTGCATGGAACGAAGCACGGCTTCTCGCAGGGCTCCATCCTTTTGGTACTGGGCACTTCTTGATTGGTCTCCTTGTCAACCAACCAGCATTCTTTGGTTCCTTTCATAACGCTTTGCATGCCACATTCTTCGCAGGTTCCGAAGTCTCCACAATCACCACACACCTCCTCGCATGTCTTAACGCACGGTTTACTGCAAGGAATCGAGTGCCTTGAGCCGGGTATTTCTTTGCCAGTTTTACCCTGTTTTATCCAGCACTCATTGCTGCCCTCCCTTGTGCCGCTAACGCCACACTCGTTGGGAAAACAATTTCCTAAGTTTCCACAATCGCTACACTCTTCCGTGTTGCCTGTCGGAAAGAAACCATGCAAACGTAACCGTGTAAAAATCAAAACACAATAATGTAATGATAAATTAGTAAATACTTATTCTTAATACTTTACACGCACACGCACACGCACACGCACAGGCACACGCACACGCACACGCACACGCACACGCACACGCACACGCACACGCACACGCACACGCACACGCACAAACACACACACACACACACACACACACACACACACACATACACACTCACACACATGCACTTACTTATGCTACATATCTTGTCGGCAATTTGTTTCGTTAACTCTTGCACTACTCCGTAGTTCGCAGCGTGGAACACGTAGTCTGGGTGGGATGCAATGCCCTCGATCTCGACTTTGTTGATTTCCGACCCAATCGCTGAAATAAAAAGCAGCTGGCTTGTCAGTGCTAACAGGTATGTCACGTTAGTTGTCAAACTTACGCAGAGCTAATACATATGAGCTACACTACACATATCGTATCTACAGTTTAAGCACACGTACGTATATGTATGTATGTATGTATATATGTATGTATGTATATATATATATATATATATATATATATATATATATATATATATATATATATATAGTGCGAATATTATGGTATAATTGATAACATTTAATCATTAATTCATGCATTATGGAAGTGGTTTCACTTGATTCAAATCAACCTTCGGTAAAACGTTAGTGAGCAATAGCTCCGTGATTACTGACCTACTGCAAACATTTCAATGTCATCCTGTTGTGCGTCTTGAGCTTCCGGGATTGTTCTTGCTGCGTCAACGTTGGACACGCCATCTGTGATGACAACCCCGATTCGTGACGCTTTGTCCTTGCCCCGTCCCTCGGTATTGAGTAACTGATGCATCACCATGATGCCGTCAGCTGTGTTTGTTACGCCGGCCATGTACTCGAGGTTGAACACGACTGGTTCAATATCATTCACGGAATCGTAGTCATTCAAACCGAAGCAGGCTGCAACCGTTGTCGAGTAAATGACGACGCTGACATGAGTACCTTTGCTCGATATATTCAAACCTTTCATGACGTCGATGACGAACTGGAGGGAAACTGACCAGTTATAACTGCCGATACTGCCCGATGAGTCCATCACAAAAACGACGTCGCCGATGCAGTCTTCCATGGCTGGCAATGAATAAAACAAATCAGTACTTTAACTTGAGACTCTGCGGCTTAAACATTTATACATGCATGGAAAGAAGTACACCAAATAAGTGAAATCAGACAAAATAAAAAAAACCACTCTCAATTATAATAATATACAACATATTGAATAACAATTACTTATCAAGGACGGTGCAGGTTTATAGGAGGCGATACCTTTGACACGACAACATCATGACGACGCGAATCACCTGATACCTTGCACTGATGAATTCATCAGTTAATTTATAATGGTCGTTCATCTTTGCAAAATAAGTTTGATATGTTGACTTCATTTAGTCTCTTCAACAAATTACCCTTCTCACAAGGTTCACAACATGATCAGGTACACTAACAACGATAAATTATATTCTAATCTAGCAAAACGTATTTTAAAAAGTACTATCTTCAGTATTTATAAGCCTATATATATCATATATATATATATATATATATATATATATATATATATATATATATATATATATATATATATATACATATATATACATATATATATATATATATATATATATATATATACACACAAGGTTCACAACATGATCAGGTACACTAACAACGATAAATTATATTCTAATCTAGCAAAACGTATTATACAAAGTACTATCTTCAGTATTTATATGCCTATGTATATATATATATATATATATATATATATATATATATATATATATATATATATATATCAGCTGTTTCAAACGTTCTTGAAAAAATAATGTTTCACCAACTACAATCCTACTTAAACGCTCTAGGCATTCCTTTATTTTCGCTCTCTCTGCAATCATACATAACAAATAAAGTAAGGCTTTATAATATGTCCTGACCTGACCCTATTTTGCTATACCAATGTCATATAGTATGCCATGCATGCAATACGTTTACGTATACTTTGTAATATATTTGATTTTTTTTACATGGACATTTTAAAAATAAAAGCAAATTCTTCAGTTACTTTCAGTACGATCGTTGTTATTTTATTTTGTTAATAACACAAAGTGAAAATAAATTTGAAAGTATCCAACAACACTTACCAACCTTAGAACACCAGATAAATGTATACTTTCTTGTGCATTCCTTTGATTTGAAATGACGAACATTTACATTATATTCTAGGGTTTTGAAGGTGGAAACATTGAGAATATCTTTAACTAAAAATAGTATTTATAATAAAATATGGAATATTTATAAAAATGTATTAGCACGGATGGGCAAACGGAAGGATGGAGGGAGGGAGAGAGGGAGAGAGGGAGAGAGGGAGAGAGGGAGAGAGGGAGAGAGGGAGAGAGGGAGAGAGGGAGAGAGGGAGAGATGGAGAGAGGGAGAGAGGGAGAGAGGGAGAGAGGGAGAGAGGGAGAGAGGGAGAGAGGGAGAGAGGGAGAGAGGGAGAGAGGGAGAGAGGGAGAGAGGGAGAGAGGGAGAGGGGGAGAGGGGGAGAGGGGGAGAGGGGGAGAGGGGGAGAGGGGGAGAGGGGGAGAGGGGGAGAGGGGGAGAGGGGGAGAGGGGGAGAGGGGGAGAGGGGGAGAGGGGGAGAGGGGGAGAGGGGGAGAGGGGGAGAGGGGGAGACGGGGAGACGGGGAGACGGGGAGACGGGGAGACGGGGAGACGGGGAGACGGGGAGACGGGGAGACGGGGAGACGGGGAGACGGGGAGAGGGGGAGAGGGGGAGAGGGGGAGAGGGGGAGAGGGGGAGAGGGGGAGAGGGGGAGAGGGGGAGAGGGGGAGAGGGGGAGAGGGGGAGAGGGGAGAGAGGGAGAGAGGGAGAGAGGGAGAGAGGGAGAGAGGGAGAGAGGGAGAGAGGGAGAGAGGGAGAGAGGGAGAGAGGGAGAGAGGGAGAGAGGGAGAGAGGGAGAGAGGGAGAGAGGGAGAGAGGGACAGAGGGACAGAGGGAGAGAGGGAGAGAGGGAGAGAGGGAGAGAGGGAGAGAGGGAGAGAGGGAGAGAGGGAGAGAGGGAGAGAGGGAGAGAGGGAGAGAGGGAGAGAGGGAGAGAGGGAGAGAGGGAGAGAGGGAGAGAGGGAGAGAGGGAGAGAGGGAGAGAGGGAGAGAGGGAGAGAGCGAGAGAGCGAGAGCGAGAGAGAGCGAGAGCGAGAGCGAGAGCGAGAGAGCGAGAGAGCGAGAGAGCGAGAGAGCGAGAGAGCGAGAGAGCGAGAGAGCGAGAGAGCGAGAGCGAGAGAGAGCGAGAGCGAGAGAGCGAGAGAGCGAGAGAGCGAGAGAGCGAGAGAATGAGACAGGAAAATAGGGTGAGATCATAGAGTTAGATCATTAATCTTTCCCCTATAGACTAAAGTGACAAGCTGGCCCACTGCACTGAAGCCGCTGTGAACCACAGGTTTGCAAGGCAGAAACGGCTGTACCCACTGGTAGGATACATAGAATAGAACTGTTCAATAACGTAATAAATGTTAAACAAAGTTTGCCAAGACGAAGTTTTAAACCTTAATATGTGTCACTGTGCCCCCCTAGATAAGAGTTAATGATTAATTTCCTGGAGGAGGCCAGTAGGGCCAGCTGGTGAATGATTTGAGTTGTTTGGGGTAGGGATCCAAAGATTTAATTATCAATTTAATTATTACATTTTAATTTGTTTATTATTGCACACACTGTGTTCATTTTAAGGTATGCTATTTTGTTGTAGTTTGCCTAATTTTATTTATTGATTGTTATTACTATTGGCGCAGTATAATTGGTTAGTTGACCATCTTAATATTACTATTTTTCTACCTCCAAAATGGGCAATGTTATAGTTGTCCAGATAGAGCATTGAGACTGTCTCAATGTTTCATTTCCTGTAGATGAATTCTAGTTGTACTACTGTAGTAATGTTGGCAGTTATGTTTTGTTGTTGTTTTTCCTATGCTCTCATCCACTTTACGTTGTTTATTTTTAATCTGTGAAATTGTAATTAATTACATAGGTCTGGGAGATCTCTCCAAAGTCTTTAGAGGACGGACTTCAGTTGGTTGATTATTTTTAATGTAAAGCACCACAACAAGTATGCATCTGGTGGAATAACAAATTAAACATTACTAAGCTGTACTCACCCCTCACACAGTGAAACACTGTATACTAAGTATAAGCTTGTTGATTTGTTTCATACTGGCGTATTAGTGAAGCAACTGTTTGAACACATTGTACACAATTAAACAACACTGGCTAACTGATATAAGTAAATAAATAACGTGATAATTATGTAGAAAACTTGGCGCAGTGCTACATACATACAGGGACTGCTGTAGCATGACTGTCACCAGCCCGTGTTGACTTTCAAGTATCATGTGTCAACTGATAGCGACCGGGCGATATTTTTCTACTATGTGTTCTATTTATATATATATATATATATATGGGTGAGACGGACAGAGCTGGCGAGGTAAAGAGGTAGGTAGGGAGGGAGGGAGGGAGGGAGGGAAGGAGGGAGGGAGGGAGGGAGGGAGGGAAGGAGGGAGGGAGGGAAGGAGGGAGGGAGGGAGGGAGGGAGGGAGGGAGGGAGGGAGGGAGGGAAGGAGGGGGAGAGAGAGGGAGGGGGGAGGCAGGGAGAGAGTGTGATGGAAGGAACGAGGAAGGGAAAGCTACAGAGCAAGAGAGCGAATGAGCGAGGAGAGCGAGATAGCGAGCACGAGAAAGAGCGAGTGGGTGAGCGAGGGAGACTGAAATCGTGAACGTGCGTGTGCGTGTGCGTGTGCGTGTGCGTGTGCGTGTGCGTGTGCGTGTGCGTGTGCGTGTGCGTGTGCGTGTGCGTGTGCGTGTGCGTGTGCGTGTGCGTGTGCGTGTGCGTGTGCGTGTGCGTGTGCGTGTACGTGTACGTGTGCGTGTGTACTTACTCAGCTCGCATGCCTGCGTGTTACAGCGGATTATCTGGGCTCCTGGTGCTCCATCCGCTGACCTTGTCCGTGTACCGTCGTCGCCGCATGGTTCAGAGCATTCTGTCCAGGAGACTCCTCTGAAGGCGTCTATCACGCAACGTCACACGAACAGTAAACACACGTGGATGGTGGCAATAATTTAATTGTTTACTATTCGCTGTACGAATTATGGTACTATAATTGGGAACGTTTTAGATAAATTGTGGTAAGGATAGATACACTCATTAAGGCGAACTTGTTGAACCCATACGACAGTGATTACCGGATGTCACATAGTCCATTTTGTTTGAGTATCAATTTTGTGCACATACGACTTGAGAGCGAGGTTTGCTGCCTGAGATAATTTGTTAACTGTGACTTACCATCGCACGGCATTAGGTGACACGACGCCTTGACCTTTCCGCAAAGACTTCCTTCACAGAATTGTTCTCTCACTTGTAGTCCACCGTCACACTCCGCTGAACACTCCGACCAGTTTCCCCATGTTACTAAAACAAACATTTACAGAATATCACACAAGATAATCTACATATGATATTACAAACGGTGGCTGATTACGCCCTAGGGGTGGTTTACAATTGCATGGAGTGCCATCCCATGACCTTACATCTGTCATTTCATGTCTATCAGACACTTTCACTTTAATCATAATCATAATCGTGAAATTTGTATAGCGGTGTTCCAACATCCGTTGCTCACAGCGCTGTACAGAAAGGTCTTTAGTCTAACTCTAAAAGCAGCAGTGGTCATAGTAGCGGTAGTGTCATAGAGATTTTGTTTCGGATTTTAGATTAACCGAATAAAGAATTCCTATGTCATGTAATCAAACTAACTATTATTAAATGATAACGTTATGATGCAGTCCTCTGTATTCCTGAAGTTTGTCTGAAGCTGAAAAGTGGGGGTAAGGAAATAAGTTCCAACAATATCGCCTTTCCAGAACTTCTGTCACGACGTGAGCTCCTTTTATGAAAATGTTCCATTCTGCACGCAAACCATGGATCTAAACCGCAATACTGCCACAATAAAAAAATTAGCTTTTAAGAAATATTACAAACACAATGGATATGCTATCAACTTGGCCAGAATATTGTGGACAATTCCAACCAGTCTAACTCATGGATATATTCGGCCGCTTATCTCTGTGAACTCTGAATTCCAAAGAAATTTTGAGCGACATAGCAATTTGAAGAAAAACTTCAAACATCTGATAATGGTTCTTTTTAATTCACCTTCTCCAAAAATAAGCTTATAAGTGCAATTTGTTTGAGTAGCTGTTCGGTGGTAGATCTCGGTCGGGCCATACTGCATTAAAGACGACTTCATTGACAAGACGTTAATGTTAACACCAAGACCAAGACAAAACACAAAATATCGATTTTACTTATATGGAATATATATATATATATATATATATATATATATATATATATATATATATATATATATATATATATATATATATATATATATGGAATAGTGCGTTAGGGATTCGTTGGAAAAGTGGTATGCTTGCATGGACGTATTACCCTATCCTCTGCTCTAATCAGCTGGCTTGTACTCACCTCCATTGACCAAGTAGCCTTCGACCGTTGTCAGCAGAGTCAACGCTAAAAATAACGCAACAAATCTAATCGACAATAACATAAATCGGAATTGTTATGTGTGTGACGTTTCATGTTCGTCTTAACAGTGCGTAAGATGAAGTAGCAATTTTAATAACTGTATCAGCGCATGTTAGATTACTAATATTCCATGCAGTTCATTGTTATAATCTCTTGGGAACATTTATTTATAAAATACACTTGCTTGAAACACATAATTGTGAAACGCGTATATACATATGCGATGGTTCGAGTTTAACTAGGTCCGTTGCTATGATAACGCATTGTCAAATGTGCAAGAATGTGATAGTTAACTAAAAGCAAAGTGCGTACGACTTGGTGCGATACTCACCGCAGGATAAGCGGAACAGTAGGTTGAATGCAATCATCTTGACGAAGGTTTCGTCTGGAATAAGATCGATCGTAGTTTAACGTGTGTCAAATGACACGTGCTCAAACACTGACCACTTGTACTGACGGCAATATCACGGTTTCAGAGTTAGAAACGCGGACTCACTTGTGTTTATCATTGTAACTTTAAGAAATGTGCTACCCCAAATCACAAAATGAACAATTAATAAACAAGAGACTGACCCCAGACAGTGCCTGTGTGCAACCCAAGCTCAAATCACTTCCCGTTATCGATGGCGCCATGCGCTCTGTTGAATCCGGATTGCTTAGCAAACGCTGTCAAGCGATCAAGAAAATGGCTTCCTAAACACTTGCTTCTATTCGTATATTTCGCGATGCAGAGGTGGTATGTCATAGTTGTCAGCTCGAATCCCGCATATTATAGCTTTCCATGTATCCGGAGCCCATTCTCAAGGTTAGCTTTTGGGTTGAAACGAACGACAGAATGACTTATTGTGTAATATTCCGATATGATACTAATCATATTAGTCACAATAGAGGAACACCATCCCACCCCACATGAATGCAATTTTGTTGGAATATTTAATTCGAACAAACCGATGATTTATTTGCCGGAAGTAGCTGTGCCGCAGCGATTGAATCCCACGGGAGATAATCTACACCAGTAAATATACACAGCAAACACATATTGCATTCAGCTTCAGAAAGAAACATTTTTGTTTTGCAAGAAGCGCATTATTGTATAAAGACATTTGGTTTATAGTACTTCGGAGGAAACAAATGTGAAAAATAAATCATCCTGTGGGATTCAAAACGGGCAATGCTAAATTTTAAAACGTAGGTCAACATGCTAACGTGTCTATTAAAGAGCAAGTGGTATGAACAAAGTTGTCAAAGCATCAAAAACTGCAGTAGCTGGTCTAAAAGCCGGATCCTTCTGAGTTATTTCCGGTATTCTGCATATGTTCGCCGCCCTGCAAGACACATTGTATAAATATACGCACGTCGCTTAACTTAAACATAACTATAGTAACAATTTGAATATCAACGAATACACACCTGTCCAGAGCCTCTGTCCTCGCCTGTATTGTGCATTCAGCTGTCACACCGACTCACTCTTCCTCTCAATGTCTCAAATTACGGTGTGTTTATAAAATACAATGGAGCCACGCCTTCTCGTCTAAATCAGTCACATTTCCGGTGGATTTTCGGAAATCGACATCACAAATGTTAGTGTTTTTGAAGTAGATTCACTCCATATGTCATATGAAAAGCGAGAAGGCGTTGTGAAAAATGCTTCAGACATATGGGGATGGTTTGGGAGACGAGCATGGCGTCATAATGGATGTCTCGATACATCACGTTATACATATACTTAGCAACATACACGATTTCAATTGTGACTTGAATATCCTCACAATCAGTGTGTATCTTCTCAGTGTCGCAATTGTACTAACTGAATGTTCCTGTGAACAATGTCAATGTATTCGAAACGCAAAACAATGAAGAACCTTGCAACTATTTTTGGCAGCACTTAGTACCTCAGACGACATAACAAGCGCTTTTTGCATTACATGGCTGGATTACTACACATAAAGCAAGGCTTGGATTACGTGGCTGCACGTATGTTAGCTAATGGTTTCCGTTCAAAAATCGAAGCTTAGTAGTCATTGCGCTCAATGAAATCATATTTCTTACTTGCAACAGGCACGCACCCCTGAACACCCACAGAGTACACGACGTATAACCAGTAAATATAATTAACTTAGCTTCTCAGAAAGCTTTCGACAAAGTACCACTTCAAAGAGTACTGCTTAATAAACAGCAGGGCCGGAAATCTGAGCCCGCACCCGCCCCGAATATTACAACTCAACCTGCAGCCCGCCCCGCCCCACATATTATGCCAAATCCTGGCACGCAGCCCGCCCGCAGTAACTGGGCCCGCAAACCAGCCCGCCCTACAAATGTTGCCACATCCTGGCCTGCAGACCGTACCATCCCGCGGTAACTTGGCCCGCAGCCCGCCACGCCCCGCAGTAACTTGGCCCGCAGCCCGCCCCATAGTAACTTGACCCGTAGTTCAGCTTGGCTGTCAGCTAGATCTGTCATCATTGCCACGATTGTGTAAAAAGGGCAGTCTGTGGCGATCTGTGCCACAATAACGTAATTTTGCTGTAGTGTGCTCACTTGTTGGTGATTCAAAAGCTTTTTAAGTGTTCGAATGTGTAAGACCAAACGTGTTTATCAAATTCGAACAATAACATTATTTTGTGACCTTAATTCCTGTGACTTTTCCTAGGGATAATTGTTACCTTAACCGTCACCTTTTTTCTGTGAATTAATTTCTGCACACATTAATGAATGATCGAAGGTGGCAGCGCAGACAAATAAACCAAAAGATGACGTATGCTGATTGTTTTAAATAGTTTTACCAAAATGTTCTGTTACTAGAATATCCACTGCCAACATGTCATTACCAAAACGTCATGGATCTGATTTGCACATGTTATCATATCACTGTTAAAACACACACGCACACGCACACGCACGCACACGCACACGCACACGCACACGCACAAGCACGCGCACGCGCACGCGCACACGCAAACGCACACGCACACGCACACGCACACGCACACGCACACGCACACGCATACACACACGCACGCACGCACGCACGCACACACACACACACACACGCACGCACACACACACACACACACAGAACTATGCATGCGCCATGCATGCGGCCATGTACGACATCTAGTTGCACGCACACATGTATGAACACATGCACACGTTCAGCCGTGCATATATCACACAGTGTCACACACAAAGGGCGTGTGACACTGTGTGTGCATCAGGTAATCCCAAAGTAACAGGCACAAACAATGTCCACATTTGGAGAAAAAAAACTGTGCTGGATTGGTAAGCTCGAACCCGCCCCGAAACTATATCATTCGGCCCGCAGCCCACCCAGCCGAGCATATTTTGCATATCCTGTCCCGCAGCCCGCAGCCCGCAGCCCGCAGCCCGCAGCCCGCAGCCAGCAGCCAACAGCAAGCAGCCAGCAGCCAGCAGCCAGCAGCCAGCAGCCAGCAGCCAGCAGCCAGCAGCCAGCAGCCAGCAGCCAGCAGCCAGCAGCCAGCAGCCCGCCCGGCTTCGCAGAGACCTGGCCCGCAGCCCGCAGCCCGCAGCCCGCAGCCCGCAGCCCGCAGCCCGCAGCCCGCAGCCCGCAGCCCGCAGCCCGCAGCCCGCAGCCCGCAGCCCGCAGCCCGCAGCCCGCAGCCCGCAGCCCGCAGCCCGGCCCACACCACATGATCTGACCCATACCCCGCATCCTGCTGATATAATGGTTGCAGAATTGTAGTTTCAAATAGAAATCTATTTGATTAATGAGGCGAAATATAGCGTATAATGAAAAAAGAACTAATAATACAGCTTCGAAAACAATAGTCTCACGGAACTATATCACAAGAAGGACATAGATGTGCTAGAAAACGCGCGTAGTAGAACGACTAAAATAATATCAGAACTGAGGGATCGTAGTTACCAAATACGCCTAAAAGAATGTGGTTTAACAACAATGTATGCAAAGAGATTGAGAGAAGACCACATAGAAATGTCTAAGATACAGAATTGTTATGAAAATGTTGATACATATATGTTTCTCATTTAAGAACATTGGAAGGACAGCAGGACAGGAAGTTGTCTACGTAAAGGAACTATGCAGGTTAATCACTAGCAAGATCTCATGTTTACAAAGGAATGTATTTTCCCAAATTGAACTGATAATGTGTTGTGGGTAGGGTGCTAGTTCTGTGAATATGTTTAAATATTAAATCGACACATATTTCAGAAGAGCGGTGTACATGCATATAATCCAAAGTACAAAACCATCTAGGCGGCAATCTTGCTGGATATTGTTACAACACACAAATACACACACATATATGCAGACACGCACGCACGAGCAAAAACAGATCTAGTATAGCATTGAATATCGATACCAGATTACCTGCATGGTTATGAATTGACGTAAGCTTCACATAGAAAAAGTTAAGTATGTCCCGACCACAGTCGTTTATCGAGCTTATTGTAAGAATATGTTTCCGGTTTCATCTTCCTTGACGTGGATGTGTACGCGTAAAAATCCGCCGTCCGGAAGCTTTTTATAGGTGTGCTTTTTGCTACCCAGAATCACACTTAAAGTGTAACTCGATTCAGAAATACACACCGGGTCATTTAAAGTAAATTTATAGCCGCTATGTCACGGACTAACAGTGGAGTAGCTTGGGGGAAAGCATCGTGATATTCTGGAAAAAAGCAAGTTTTGGCAGAATTGTTGTTTAGGTGGCTGCCTAAATTAAGGTCAAGAGACACACTTAAAGATACCCAATCCACTCATTCCCGTAAAAATCGTTTGCTCCTAGCGATTATTAATCATTTCACAAAAAGCGGATGTATCAAATACACCCGAATGATTGACTAGTTGGTTTATGCATACATGTTACTTCAATTTTCTTCAATTAATAGAACAAATGCGAACTTTTTCGATTTTTGTTTCTACACGGAGCGTGTAGAAACTATGTACGATTCCTAACTATGGAAATGGCGTTTTGAGCGGAATACGCTTTAGTCTTCACGCGAACGAGGCTTGGGGCGAGATTGACGGCTTCACCCTGTCGAGTTGTTTACGTTTAGAAACGGCGAGTGTAGGCACAAATATGATTTTTATATGCCGCCAACACGGCAAATTAAGCAGACAAAGACAGCATCGACGCATGATTGGGAAAGAATATGGAACTAGTCTAAGCAGTGAACAGAATGACTTCTAGGCGAGGGCCGTCACTGACACTGACTTACTGCACAGTCCACATGCAGCGTTCGCACAGATGTTCTTCCAGATAGGTTAGTAATTACGAATTGCTCAGCTATAATCACGTATATATATTTAGGCGTATGGGTATATATACGTCACTGATATTTCTGTTGTTTTTATTAATTTTTTGGTTATTGTTTACCTTCAACCTTGGCGTTTATTCAGCCAATGCCATGGTACGACAAAATAGCAGCGTTGAAGGTATGGCTATGCTATGAATATGACTACGCCAGCCATAGACTATGGCCTATATGACTATCACATGCCAGTGATTTATTATAATACTGTAACTATGTAATGTTTATGTCACATATGGTAGATAGCAGGTTAATATCCTAAGGCTAAGATTAATTAACTAGGCTTAATTAGCCTAATAGTAGCTAGGCATGATGTAAAATTAATGCATTATAAGTGATCCGTAACAGTTATACTTAGGCCTGCGTTATACTTATTCATAATGACAGTATTTAATACATTAATAATAATTTAATACATTAAGCACAATTTGATGATGATTTAATACATAAAAATAGGTATATGCATATTATTTTAATTTATTAGTAACATTAATGTAATAAAATAACAAGATATTGCTTGCATTTGGAAGCCTGGCAGGTGATCGTTCATAACATTGCAAGTTTTTTCAAGTACATTAAAATTTAAATGTGCAATTGCTATATGTTACTCAATTTTATGAAGAGTACTGGCTAGAGATAGTGGTGAATACTTTTCTTTTGTACAATTAGTATTTTCACATATTAATTTCAGTGTGGCAGAATGTTTCCCACATTAGTAGAAATGTTCAATATAACAGGTCTGAGTAATGTATATATAACATGTGGGCATGCAAATTTTTTAACACGAATAAAACAATTATATTACCCAGAGATGGAGTAATCGTATTAGTGTACTCGTACTCATGTACTCGTACTCGAGTACAAGTACTTTTTGAGTACGAGTACTCGAGTACGAAGGAAAGTAATCGTACTCGAGTACATTACCAATATAATCGTTCTCACGATTACTTCTCATGATTACGTTTTTGTCATATGAACAGTTGCAAGCAAATATATTAGACAGATAAAAATAGCAATATTAGAAGTAATCTAATAAATGAAATAATAATCAAGGTATTCATTTTCTATTACTGTTGAGCATTTCAGTTAAATAAATATTCAGTCAGATTTCCCTAATTAATACCTTCTCTTCCCAGAGAAGCGGTCCACCAGAGAAGCCACATCTCCCCACCCTCCTGCTTAGTACAAAGTACAAGTTATATTGTGACATTCCCAGGGAAGCACTGCAGGAGATAAGCACCCCTTAACAGCTTGCTTTGTAATTTTAGAAGCCATGCCTCAGCCCCACCTATACTGTTTGCTCGTTCAGTAGGGTGTGAATGATTGGGCAGTTAGCTACTAAATCCTTGTCCATTATGTTTAAGTAAGTGTAAACTGTAATCTAAATCCCCAACTATTATGTTTGTCCCATCTGATATATGACATATTTGAATTGGATATTATTGCTAATATGATCCCTGGGATTTAAAATGTTGTTATTGTATAATATATATTTGATCATGTGTATTTGACATTTAAAAGGGGACATTTGAAATTCTTAAATGCATCATATTTGTATTTGATTAAGAAGTTTAATATTTTCCTTTTGATACTTCATTGACATAGTTGAACCACCACTAAATTGAAATTGACACTCATTATAACACTTGTATGCTATTTGTTACAGTATCACTATGATACATTTAGTTTGTAGTATCATGATATATGGACTTCTTGAGTATCAATCCAGTATTAAATGGTTCATTCAACACATGAGAAAGTCATCTGATGATTTATAATAATAATAACATCTGGACAGTGGATAGCAGTTAGCAGTAATCAGTTAGAACACTAGATATTGATATGGTAGGGCTTATTATAAATTGTTAGGTTGTGAATTAGTTAGTGAGTAGGTGTTTATACTAGAGATGAGATAAATATTGGCACAGCAACAGAAAATGAATGACACCTGATTCCATGGAGGTCACCTTTACGGTAGATATGATACCGGCCAACGTAAGCCACTGGTGTGCAAGCAAGTAAATAACACGCTGTAATATGATGTAAAAAATGTACTAATAGGCCTATCTAGTGTCTGGATAGTGAGAAAAGATGTTGCTACGTGCACTATTGCAAGTTTACGTGCTTCAGTGTTTATGAAGTGCTCCAAGTGCAATTTCAATAACGTATGAATAATTGGACATATACTTTGTACTGCAGTTTCATCTGGCAGTCTGCTGACACGGCACATTCGTCCGCTAGAGGGGCTACTGTCTCAAAATTCAAAATGGAACTGCCGAAGTGACCCTTCTCTGTTAGATCTTCTCTGATATAATATACACCTACTGTATTAACATTTTATTTTCATGTTTATTTTTTATTGAAAAAAAATCATCACCATCAATCATCGCTGTTATAATTTTTTTAATAATTTTGCATAACATATAATAGAAATCAACAAAATTCAGTAATAGTACTGAAATGTGAGTCGCAAAAAACTTTTTTTTATAATTGTGAAATATAATATAATTCTCCGTTTGACGTTCTGTTACACGAGATAACGGATGCTCCCCCTAAAAATACAACGACGTCAACGTTTCTTGCCCGACCGACAAGAGCCTAGCTTAGGCTTAGCTATTACCAGTCCCCCGTGGCCGTGTCATTTTTATTTTTAATTTCGTCCCTTCCGTCATCTATTCTCTCTGGATATGTACTTTCGCAATTACTAAGTTTATTAACAAGATCCTGCGTAATCAAATACAATACCGGTACAATATCAACACAGTCACAGGTTGTGATGCTGAGCGATATCGATGACGATGGTGACTGTCACTGACACTGTCAGTGTCAACTCAAACTGGCTTGCCTTTATATTTATTCTAATCTTACAAGTTAGAGAATCCGCGTCGAGTCAACGTTCACAAGAGTGAATTAGCCCCCGACTACTCGCTCTCGTTGCTGACTGCGTTAATGCACTTAATGCGTACCTTCATAGAAGAATTACTGCCTTTGACTTGCAATCTTAGTCATGACGCGCAAAAGCACGTGCGATTTGTTATTGAACCGTAGTAAGTCGATCTCGCATAAAACACGTGACCCAAAAAGCACAGGGCGTCGGCAGCTGCTGATTGTTTCGCCAGTTATACCCGGTGTAACGGCGATTCATTTTACAATTATAAAATGACAAGTACGCATTTAAAAAATTAACTGACTGTGCATACTAGTTAAACTATTAACACATTACACATCTGGTAATAAAAGAACCGGTTTGGCGATTAGCAAACGAGTGGATTAAGTACCTTTAATAATGGTATAACCCCATTTCCAGATACTGAGATAATGTGTGTCTTATATATATATAAATATATATAAATATATATAAATATATATATATATATATATATATATATATATATATATATATATATATATATATATATATATATATATATATATAACATGTATATAATTTAATTGTTGTTATCATTATCACTGCGATATCTACGGGCGGACAAAACGCACTTTGTTGCCAACAGTGGATCTTGGGATAAATTAGGTTAGATACGTTAGGTCACTTTGACCCACCATTGTATAAAATATGACTTGCCAGTTATGTTATAGCGTCACACTAATTTGACGTAAAGTTCACGTTATATCGGACCATCCTACGTATCTGCACTAACGGGCGTTATGTAGAGCACAGTGTCGCAGCGAATAGAACGTTGAACTGTCAAGAGATACAAATCCGCGTTCAAATTAAGTGTGTTGTATTGAATCCGCCGCCAAGCAGTGATTTATTTTTAATTGATTGTTCAACAATTGTTTCAACAAGACAGTATGTTCGTAATACTCGGCAAAGCAACTTTACTGTCCTTACCGCCTTTAACAGCAAGATGGCTTGCTGCGTGGACAGTTCCATCAATTTAAACGAGTTCATACGGAAAAGCCGTTGCGAAAAGGTGACGCCATATAATTGAGGCCACTATTTCCCGGTAACGTGCCTTGGCGGTGTTGACCGTTTTCAGTATACCGTTGAGGAGCGAGGTTTATTTTAATCGCCAAATTGTGATGATCAGCTCATATGAACGTCACTAAAATATCACACACACAGTAAAACACGCACGAGCACAAATAAATCTAGTATAGTATTGAATGTCGGTACCAGATTACCTGCTTGGTTATGAATTGACGTAAGCTACACATAGAAAAGGTTAAATATGTTCCGCCACAGTCGTTTCTCAAGCTTTTTGTAAGAATATGTTTCCGGTTTCATCTTCCTTGACGTGGATGTGTACGCGTATAGACCCGTCGTCTGCAAGCTGTTTTAGGTGTGAATCAAACATTTTACAGTTACCTCAATGCGAGCCAATACTTTTAATTACTTAAGAAACAAAGTACCATTTCGTAGGTGGTCCTAAAGAGTGTATTTCATGCTAATGTGGACCAAATTTAAACACAAATACAAATCAACCGCATTAAATAAAAAAATTAACCGTGTCTAAACAAAATGGTGCATTTCGTAATTTAAAAATAACTCGTTCAACTTAATCCTAGAGCCAGCAGACATTTATTTGCTTGAAACTACCTGGTGCGTATTTCTAAATAGCGCTCCCCCCTACACATGTGTTGTTCAAAGCAGCGCGTGTTAAGGTTCCCGAGTGGTGGACTGTCCTGCTATGTATTGGTGAATGTCCTTTAAGATATCACACCTTTTCGTTGGTGTTCGTAAAGTGTGTGTTTGCTTTATGTTACCCAGAAACACATTTAAAGTGTCAGACGATTCAGAAATGCACACCAGGTAATTTAAAGTAAATTGATAGCCGCTAGGTCACGGACTAACAGGCTTGGGGAGAATTATCGTGATACGCTGGAAAAAATTACTTTTGTCACAATTGTTGTTGAGGTGGCTGCCTAAATTAAGATCAAGATACACACATAATAACGGTATAACTCTTTTCCCGATACTGTGATAATGAGTGTCTTATATATATATATATATATATATATATATATATATATATATATATATATATATATATATATATATATATATATATATATATAAATATATATATATATATGTGTGTCTGTGTGGGTATATATATATATATATGTATATATATGTATATATACATATACATATATATAATAATATATAATATATATATATATATATATATATATATATATACATA
>OZ024863.1:32992205-32994705 GCA_964017155.1 Oasisia sp. SBJ-2009
GACTACTTCTGAGCAAGGACAACTTTGCGACAATTATCAGCGTGTACGCTCCAACAATGACAAACCCAGATGAAAACAAGGAGGCCTTCTACAACCAGCTGGCTAGTGTGCTCAGTGGCTTGAATCTGAATTGGCGCTATGGGTGCTTGATTTTTTGGTGGGGAGACCCCAACAGGTTCGAGTGAATAACACAACTTCTAGCGTGAAGGTTGTTTCCACTGGCTCACCCCAAGGATGTGTCTTATCCCCTCTTTTATTCATTTTATACACAAATGACTGCAGGAGCATCCGTCCGAATAGGTACTTTATTAAATTCTCAGATGATACAGCTTTACTCAGTCTGTTGTCTAACGATGAAGTTGGCCATGGTCCTGTGTTAAACGACTTTGTTGCATGGTGTGATAGATCGTATTTGTGTCTGAATGCAACAAAAACCAAAGACATGTGCATTGATTTTAGGAAATACCCTCCATCCCAGTCTGATACTGTCATCCACGATAACAAGGTAGAGGTAGTTGACGAGTATAAATACCTCGGCACAACAATTGACAATAAGTTGAAATGGGACCGCTACTGCAGTGTCACGTACAAGAAATGCCAGCAGCGTCTTTACTGCCTTAGAAAACTTCGATCCTTTAATATTGATAACACCATTTTATCCATGTTTTACAAATCTTGTATACAGAGTGTTTTGACATTTTCTTTTATATGTTGGTTTGGGAACGTTAGCCAGAAAGACAAGAATAAATTGCAGCGCGTTGTAAATATTAGTAGCAAAATAACCGGCCTCAAACAAACCTCTGTCACTGCTTTGTACGAAAAGCAGGTTCTCCGTAAAGCCAATAAAATAATTAACGACAGCACACACATCCTATATAACGAGTACGTCCTTCTGCCCTCGTCCAGAAGGTTCAGAACAATAACATCCAAAACAAACAGAAAGCGAGATTCATTCATCCCAATGTCAGTACGACTCCTAAATTCAAAACGATAATCACCTCTGGCGTTATGTGTGTATGTTGTATTTTATTTTTTTATTTGTAAAAGGAAGACCACAATTACAATTTAACTTTAATTTTAAAATTATATTATATAATTTATCTTGTATTTTATTATGATTGATGTTCACTTACTGTTTTAATAATGAATTTATTAGCATTTTTTTTATTTCTCTACTCTGTATTTTATATTTTTATGACGACGAACGCTGCAAAATGAATTTCCCGGTTCGGGACAATAAAGTTTTATTGTATTGTATTGTATTGTATTGTATTGTATTGTATTGTATTGTATTGTATTGTATTGTATTGTATTGTATTGTATTGTATTGTATTGTATTGTATTGTGTTGTATTGTATTGTATTGTATTGTATTGTATTGTATTGTATTGTATTGTATTGTATTGTATTGTATTGTATTGTATTGTATTGTATTGTATCCCTCGTACAGATAAGCTACTGCTGATAGGAGACTTCAATGCGAGGATAGGAAGAGAAAATGACAAGTGGCCCTTGGTCATGAGCAAACATGGGATTGGGAAATGCAACTCCAATGGCGAGCTTCTACTGGCTCTGTGCTCTGAGTTCGAACTGATAGTGACGAACACCATGTTCAAGCAGAAGGATGAACGCAAGACCACCTGGATGCATCCTCGTTCGAAACATTGGCATATGATCGACTTCATCATCTCGAGGTGTCGGGATAAGATGGACATCCACAGTACCCGAGTCATGCGTGGAGCAAACTGCTGGACTGATCACCAGATGCTGAGGTCAAAAGTGGCTTTCAGAATACGACCAAAGCACAACAGGCAAGGGACAAGTAAGCCGACCAAGCTGAACATTGCAAAACTAAGTACCACCAGCCATAGGGAGAGTTTTGAGCAGGAGATAGACAGTGCTCTAGCCCAATGGGAGGAGAAGGAAAACTCAACACCAGATGAGGAATGGGCTGCTCTGCAGCAGGTCGTGTACAACACAGCCAAGACATATCTTGGCAAGCCAGACAGAAAAGACCAGGACTGGTTCGACCCCAACGACCAGGAGCTACAGACTCTTATGAACAGAAGAGACCAAGCCCACCAGAGAGTGTTGCAAACCAGGAGCACCAGGTCCACCACTGCAGCATACAAAGATGCCTGCAGATTGCTACAAAAACACACGCGTGCACTGAAGTCAGACTGGTGGGAAAGGAAGGCAGTGGAGCTGCAGAGAGCTGCTGACAGTAACAACATGAAGGGCTTCTACAGTGGGCTGAAGGAAGTGTGGGGTCCCAAAAAGAAGGGATATGTTCAACTGAAATCATCAGATGGAATGGAGACCTTCTCTGACAGCAAGAGAGTTGTGGCAAGATGGAGTGAACACTTCCAGAAGCTACTCAACGTCCCTGGCGACATAGATCACGAAGCTCTGGACAACATCCCGCAGCGCATTATCAAGACAAGCCTCGATGAGATTCCAACTATGGATGAGATGGCTAGAGCAATCGCCGGCCTGAAAGA
>OZ024863.1:32999705-33007205 GCA_964017155.1 Oasisia sp. SBJ-2009
AACTTGTGCAACCTAGAGCAGACATTATGGAACCAAAACATAGATTTTCTGGGTCAATTATTTCAAACATGTTACGTTTAACCTTCTTAAACATTCATTTACTATATGCTCCAATATTTTCTGTCGATCAAATATATTATTATACATGTTCAAATGTTGTCGCCCCTAAAATGTTGTATTGCACTCACTTTTCAAATGCATTATGACCTTAGTTAGAAAATTATATTCTTTTGCCCTTTTTCAACAATTTATATTGTATTCACTGTATATATGATGTAAAATGTGTGTGTGTGTGTGTGTGTGTGTGTGTGTGTGTATGTGTGTGTGTGTGTTGTTGCTATTGTTGTTGATATATATATATATATATATATATATATATATATATATATATATATATATATATATATATATATATATATACACACACACACACACATATATATATATATATATATATATATATATATATATATATATATATATATATATATATTCATTCACACGTAATATTTAATCTATGCGATTCATAGCCATAGATTGCCCCTCTAGCATATTTCGTTTCACGCACCGTTATTGGCGCCACGGAGCGGATTTTACGATTACTAGATTTGACGGCAGCGCCCCTGGTGGCTTATTTTCAAACATAAACAAACGGGGCAACGGGTTTTTATGTGTCAATTATATATATATATATATATATATATATATATATATATACGACATATATATACGACATATATATATACATATATATATATATGTATATATATATATATATATATATATATATATATATATATACATATATATATATATATATATATATATATATATATATATATATATATATATGTTATTGCATATTAAGTTTGAGTCCATTTTGGCAATTGTCGTCTGGTTCGTATGACATGTGGATATTTCAATTTCCATACGAAAACAATCGTTACAGACTGTCCTTATATTGCCTGGCATTGGTGTATCGTTAAGAAAAACATAGATGGTCAATCCTTATATCTCAAAGAACAATCACGTCGTTGGTACATAATTAACGCATATCAATGGAGTGCGGTTCGGTGCGATGCTATGCTATGCTGCAACACGCTAGCCAAGGTAATTAATAAATGAAGATAAAAGTAAATCATAGTTAAGATTAACATGTTTGTATAAACGAACATTTTCTAGTAGGGAAACTTTGGTTAGTAGTTAATTACTTATCTGAAATGATGACTGTCAGTCGTAGACAATCAACTTCCAATTTCTCCTTACCTCATCCAGACACCCGGTGAAGAAGTTTTTCCCGCAGCAGTTGGCGATGTACATTGGCACGTCGTTGTTCTTCAGGTAGCCTAAGAACAACAATCGTAACACCACTACTAGCGTCTGCTGTCCACACCGATATCTGAGCTACGAAACCGCACACATTGCATTAAAACCGGAAGTAGTATTATATATAATTTTATATAATACTACTTCCGGCTACTTACCCTAACAAAAAAGTGCCAATGGTATACCATTGAATACCATTGAATACCATTGAATACCATTGAGTACCGTTGGACCATTCAATGGTATTTCAGCAGGACTCAGTGGTATTCTCAACGGTAATTTAAGATACTATTCAATACCACTGAACGGTACACTGAATACAAAATATCAGTAAAAAACCATTCAGATACCATTCAAATACCATTCAAATACCATTGGCCATTATACCCCCTAGTACCATTGAATGGTATTTGAATGGTATATTTTTATAAGGGAAGACCAAGACAGGTGGAGCCACTTGTGATTAAAGTATATTTACTCCTATTTAAATCCAGTCTGTTTCGTGTTCTGTGATCACGTCTATCAATGATAATGACACGAATACATGACTAGGCTCCAACAGTTTTAATCTATAACAAAGTGTCTGCAGCAGACATACATGTGCTCTTACGCGTAACCTCGAACCCCCAACTATCTGTTATAGTTGCGCTGCCATTCGTTAGATGGCAGTCACGTAACACAGTCCATATGAGAAAAAACATTGTGCAGGTTGTTTGAATTTCACTGAAGAAAAACAAAATGGTGTATTTGTGCAGCATGGTATCAGATCTGTCATATCATGACAGATGTCAGTTGTTTCATTTCTGCGTATAAATATAAATGTAAGTCTGACTCATTGTGCATTCACCAGATGGCAGCACAGTCTCACCATCATGCAACTTTATGGCGGGATTGCGGGAGGATTAATTCATCACTTCGGTCTGATTAGTTACATTTTAAATTTCTGATATGACATATTATCTGTTTTCATAGGTGACGACATGTACGTCACACTGCGACACTGCACACTAGGCTGTACTAGTCTATGAAGTAAGAAATTTGAACTGTTCAGACAACAAGTGGGCGAAAATAGGGATCACGGAAAATGAGGTCAGTTGTGATATCTTTATTATAACTATTTTAATGTTAAACTGATTTATAAATACTGTTACCATACCTGTGTGTGTGTGTGTGTGTGTGTGTGTGTGTGTGTGTGTGTGTGTGTGTGTGTGTGTGTGTGTGTGTGTGTGTGTGTGTGTGTGTGTGTGTGTGTGTGTGTGTGTGTGTGTGTGTGTGTGTGTGTGTGTGTGTGTGTGTGTGTGTGTGTGTGTGTGTGTGTGTGTGTGTGTGTGTGTGTGTGTGTGTGTGTGTGTGTGTGTGTGTGTGTGTGTGTGTGTGTGTGTGTGTGTGTGTGTGTGTGTGTGTGTGTGTGTGTGTGTGTGTGTGTGTGTGTGTGTGTGTGTGTGTGTGTGTGTGTGTGTGTGTGTGTGTGTGTGTGTGTGTGTGTGTGTGTGTGTGTGTGTGTGTGTGTGTGTGTGTGTGTGTGTGTGTGTGTGTGTGTGTGTGTGTGTGTGTGTGTGTGTGTGTGTGTGTGTGTGTGTGTGTGTGTGTGTGTGTGTGTGTGTGTGTGTGTGTGTGTGTGTGTGTGTGTGTGCTGTCAGCCTGTCAGCCTGCCAGCCCGCCCGCCCGCCCGCCCGCCCGCCCGCCCGCCCGCCCGCCCGCCCGTCTCCGCCTCCGCCTCCCTCTCTGCCTCTCTGCCTCTCTGCCTCTCTGCCTCTCTGCCTCTCTGCCTCTCTCCATCTCTCCATCTCTCCATCTCTCCCTCCGCCTCCCCCTCTCCCTCTCCCTCTCCTCCCTATCCATCTGCCTCTGCCTCTGCCTCTCACTCTGACTCTGACTCTGCCTCTGCCTCTGCCTCTGCCTCTGCCTCTGCCTCTGCCTCTGCCTCTGCCTCTGCCTCTGCCTCTGCCTCTGCCTCTGCCTCTGCCTCTGCCTCTCCATCTCTCCATATCTCTCCCTCCCTCCCTTCCTCCCTCCCTACCTCCCTCCCTCCCCTCTCTATGTGTGTCTATGTGTGTCTGTGTGTGTGTGTGTGTGTGTGTGTGTGCGTGCGTGCGTGCGTGCGTGCGTGCGTGCCAGCCTGCCAGCCTGCCAGCCTGCCTGCCTGCCAGCCTGCCTGCCTGCCTGCCTGCCTGCCTGCCTGCCTGCCTGCCTGCCTGCCTGCCTGCCTGCCTGCCTGCCTGCCTGCCTGCCTGCCTGCCTGCCTGCCTGCCTGCCTGCCTGCCTGCCTGCCTGCCTGCCTGCCTGCCTGCCTGCCTGCCTGCCTCAAATACCATTCAAATTAATACCATTCAAATACCATTCAAATACCATTGAATGGTACTTGAATGGTCCTAGGGGGTATAATGGCCAATGGTATTTGAATGGTATCTGAATGGTATCTAAATGGTATCTGAATGGTATCTGAATGTTTTTTGAATGGTATTTTAAATTACCATTGAGGCTACAGCTATATGCCTTGTATTTTTTTTCACAGAAATTAAAGAAATGTCCTGCAGTTCATGTTCAGGAAACGAAACGACATTCCTGATAACTACATGTGAAATACTGTCAAGGACACATTACCTCATCAAATCGGTTTATACAAAATAAACTACACATATGCTATTTCTCCACACACCCAACCGCACTTGTAGATTGTCATTATCCAAATTACACTTATCCGCTTAGTTATCGACAACGTTTTAGTATTACAATTTCAGTATTATAGTTTGCGTTAGGTAAACTTATACGAAATGACATCTCGTCCGATACGATGGTGTGCTTTGAGTTGCAGTACCTGACATAGTGATTGTTTGCTTCAGAGCGCAATCGACGTACACCTTGAGACACTGGCCGTCGTAAACCCAGGCAACGTGATACCAACGGTCCGCCAAAGCCTGTAACATAGCGTTAGCCTATATACGGATGTGTAACTGGTTAGGTGATCAGGTCTGTTTAGAAAATGTAGTGATATCGGCCAAATGTTACATGCGAAATTGAACGTTATTGTAACATGCTACACCCACGTTGAACACGATGCAGTATTTATGTAGTACAATAGTAACAGAAGCTAATTAGTTAAATAATCTCGTCACTTTCAAATACGATGGAATGTTAAAAGAACGCATTGTGTTGACGTTACGATATTGTAGCGTCTTAGAACACTTAAAAATGATGCCTCATTCCATATATTCAAAGGGTAAAAACAAACGTATATGACCGTACCAAAGTCATCTTGGAATTCTTCATTGCTACTTGTTTCTGCTGATGTGTTTCAAATCATTATTATGGTATTGTATTGTTTATTTTTGCATGCGCCTGTGGGTGTGTGCATAACTGTGTGTGTGTGTGTGTGTGTGTGTGTGTGTGTGTGCGTGCGTGCGTGCGTTCGTGCGTGCGTGCATATGTGTTGTGTTAGTGTGTGTGCGTGTTTGGTATATATATATATATATATATATATATATATATATATATATATATACATACATAGATAGGTGTGTTTGTGTGTATATGTGTCTGTTTGTTTGTTTGTTTGTTTGTGTGTGTGTGTGTGTGTGTGCGTGCGTGCGTGTGTGTTTGTGTTTGTTTGTGTGCATGCACAAGGACACATGCGCCTTTGAAGAGACGCGTCTGCAGGAACTGGATCAGAAACGTCAAACCCGGAAGCAGAGGAGTCAGATCCAAGTTCTACAGTAGCCTCTCCCAAGTGCGGCCGTATCTGCGCATCCGAGTTTGGGTTGCACTCTCACCTCCGCGTTTCTTACGTATGTGTGATAACGTGTATGTATATGCATGTATGTTAGCGCGCTTACGGACGTGTTTGCAAGTATATATGGAAATAATCGAGTGTGCATTTACAGCTGAAACTTCGCAATGTTCGTGTCCGGCTTCCGTAGTGATGTTGGCCATCACCATGCCGTTAGAGTGACCGATGGCGAAGCCAGCAGTGTCTTCACAGTCACCGTTGTGGACGATGCCTTTAGGATACATTTTCTGCCCGTCTCGTTTGAACCACACAGACACCGAGAACTTGTCCACCTTGTTGTTGGCAAACCACGTACGGAGGAATGCAACCTGAGACATAAATATTAATACAGTAATTTATAATCTACATAGTCTACATTAAAAATGTTTTTTCTCGTGATACAATTAATAATGATAATGATAATAATTATACTAATAATAATAATTATAGTAGTAATGTTAATACTTTCTATTGCGACTAAACACAAACGAAGCCCATCCATACAACAGGGTTGATCAATCTCGGAGTCAATAAACAGTCAGGTTGTCAACTGATGGATTGATCCGCCAGGGAACTATGGATTATAGACAATGTTATAAAAGTACGTTTTTAAATGACGCAGGAATATGGCAATATTTTCCATGAGCTAACACAAGAATGAAATATGTGCAGAAACTGAAAAAGCCATAGTCCAAATATTAGTATTTACTCTAGTAAATCAAAACGAGGTGATCGAAGTGGACAGGTTTTCTCACACGAGTAAGCAATTAATGTAAATACGATGGTTGCTTACATGAATGTGCCTGATAAGTAATGGTACATGTGTTAAAGATCATCTGATCATTTACTTTGAAAGTCCTATTCATTTGTAGCAATAAGTTAGACATAACACAGTAAATAACATTTACCTCGAAATGAGTGTTTCCGGTGAAACAGGCGACGTTTCCGCCTCTGACTGGGTCGTGTTGGATCGACACTCCTGTGCCATACTGGGTGGCAATGGCTTGGTGACAAGTGACGTCATTGTAGTGAACCTCGTAGGGGAAGTGGAGCAACAGGTCGTCGGAACATTGCGGTATCACTGCAAGTACCACAGTACACGTTCATACGATCAGTCTTTCTGCCACCGGAATAAATGTTACCACTTCTCATACCACTACTAACATATGTGTTGTTATTTGTTCATCTAGTTCATGATATAAAATATATTATTGGTACTCTATATTCAAATATGTTGTTATGTTCAATTGTGTTATTCAAAAATTACACCACACGAAACACAGAAACTACACCATTGAAAAATACAACAAATGTCCAGACTTGGTAATGTGCAGAGAAACCGTTGTTAGTACATAAAGACGTAACTACTGAGTGGTTAGATAATGCTTACGTGGTCCAACTGGGATGCAGTCGCAAAGATCACCCATGTTGACGAATTCCATTCCTTCGATGCAACTGCTTACAGTCTGAGCATTGCCACTGATCCAGAACTTGGAGGCATCGCCAGGGAAAGGCTCGTACGGACACGGAACTGTAAATGTTGGACAGCACTGGCAATACAATTTGTGGCGAAATGAGGCTAAGAACCGCAGGGGTCAAACGTAAACTTGTCGCCCTCTCCAGGAAAAAGAACAACTATAATGCAGTAATGAAATAGGTGATATAGGCGTTATTCCTACACCTTGTAATAAAACTATAAGACCGTATCGATACGCGCGATTTACTGTTTCAATGCAGCTATATCACATCGAGGTTCACTTCTACACACCATTTACAGCTTCTCCAGTGAAACCAATCAACACTTGAAGACCTCCCAACAAAACTGTCAACAGTGGTGTCAACAGCTAACCAACTAGCGAATATACAGTGGTTATAGTTATCAACTGACAGTACAACATATGCTGACTGCGAGTTCGTCCGGCCATTGTCACAGCAAAGACAAGGATAGGCCAGTTGCTAATCCGAATGCAGAATCGCCATTCAATTCTCTTGCTGCGTAACATTTCTTGCTTTGAGTGACGCGAACTCCGCAATTACGCCATCGAAATTCAAACCATCTGTCAACTCTCGCTCGATCGACAACAGAGCATGACTGGTCAGTCGCTCTTGACATGTCGTAGAACGAATGTGTTTCAGCTTTGCGAAGCTCACTTGAGGCAAGGCTAACGCACAAAGTGAGAAATGTCTTACGACATTTCACTTTACATTTAAGGACATCGAATGCATTTCAGTTTCTAGTCATCGCATCTGAATTGATTGATTAATTGATTGACAGTTTTATTTTTGCTAGGTTACATTCTTACTATACAGTACTGTCGATGGCCGCGCCATTCAAACATCATTTAAATATTCATACAACATGCGATAATACATTTACAAAGAATAAGTTAAAAAGGATGATAATAAAG
>OZ024863.1:33012205-33034705 GCA_964017155.1 Oasisia sp. SBJ-2009
TCGGCATACGGTTGCAGTAATAGTTCCGTGAGAAATGTTGAGCTATCTTTACTTTCTTTCCCGTTGAAAAAACCGGTAGTATTGAAGCAATGCCAATTGATTCACAATTGCAGTTTAGGCCCGCACCTCGATAAAACCATCAAAATGATCACCTACGATTACCAAACTTAAAAACGCGTATCTACTACACATGTACTACGCGTATGCACTTGTCACATTATCCAAAAAAATAACTAATGCCTAAAATCGATCAAACTGTGTAAGTAAATAACACGCTTTCCTCGACGAGTCACTACTGCAACAGTGAACTCCGTCAGGTGGGCGCCACCATCTTGCTGCCGTTAAATCGTGGGGGTCAGATCGTTATTTACTTACACATTTTCATCGATTTCAGGCATCAATTATTATTTTTTGATTACGTGACAAGTGCATACGCGTAGTTCATGTGTAGTAGATACGCCCTGCGAAGATTGGTCATCGTAGGTGATCATTTTATTTTGTTTATTTTCCAATGAGCATAATATGCAGGGAATCTGTGGAGAGCGTTTAGGCTTCGTGACGTCATTCTTCGTCTAAAATGGAGTAGCTCAAAGTATTTCGATGGTTGGGTGTTCAAAAATATTGTTCTGGTAAACCGCTGGCGTAAACAAATTGAGTATATGTGGAAACTGTTACTTTATATTAACTCTATTAGGTGTATGCCACGAAACAGTTGACTTTTTTGCCTTTAATTTACCACACAAAAGTAGCTGTTATGTGGATTTGGTGGTCCTTCTAACGCATTGCTAAAACTTATTGTAGAAAAATCTTTAACTTGATAAACAAATCAAATATTAATTACCGTAATCTTCCCTGATAAGTTTTAAATTGCTAAGGTAATTCCAGTTTATGAAAAAGATGAGCCAACTATCTTCAGTAAATAAAAGCCTATATCTATTCTACGAACTGTTTCAAAAGTTCTTGAAAAATTATATTTGACCAATTACATCATTCCTTTGAACATCAGTATGATTTCAGACCTAAATATCCAACCGAATATGAAGCATTATAATTACTAGAAAGAATAATAATTCAACCTATACCGTATTTTCCCGAATAGACGCGCACTACCTAATAGACGCCCACGTACCCCCGTTTTTAGATGCGAAATAATCCATGAACATTTCTTTGAGTGACGCAAAAATGCAAGAGAATGGACGCTACAATTATTATCAAAGATGGTGCCCAGACTAATGCTATTCAAAAATAACAATTGTAGGTAATATATGGTAAATGTAAATGCTTACCACAAAGAGGGCTTTTATTTTGTATTTCATGGTACTACCAGTCATTACCGTCATGTGCATCAAACAAATGGCGGATTTTTTTACGTTCGATTAAATGCCGGCTGTTCGCGTAAAGTTTCTGATCGACAATAATGAAACAACATACGGTGTTGCTTGCGTATTTTGTTGCATCAATCTAGAAGACAATTACAACAAATTCGATGGAAATGTGCAAACGAATTTGAGTAGAAACAAAGTCGAGATTGTCATCCGTTTCACAATTCCAGACGAATCACCCGCGGGCGCGGAGTGCAACTGGCATTAATCAACTTCGGTAACAAGAATAAGTAGGAGTAACTGTCATATAAATTCACATTCATGTATATGTGTTTCAGTTAATAAGCTTTGCTTCTATCGTTAAGACAGACAATTGACAATTTCAATAATTGCATCTGTTTTTGCCTCATGATTCTATACAGCTCTAGTCAGGACCACGCAGATCGTTAATTTGCCGTTTCGGATGCACATGACCAATGCAACTTTTAGATGCAGTAAATCCACTCTAAGTTCACAATACTACATTTATTTAATATTATAGAAACAATTTGAAGAACACGTAGATTGCACTGAAAGCATAGACGCAGTAAAAAGTTGATTTAAAAAGGCGCTGTACATATGCGTACTTCAGTGGCGCCACATTGCGGATTAGTTATCTACTCTGTTTAGAAGCCAATATAGCAGGTGACCACATTTGTCCCACTTTATATTAATAGACGCGCACCCAAGCCTTCCCACTCGCGCACTGCGCATCTATTACGGACAATACGGGGTATATATATATACATATATATATATATATATACATATACATATACATATACATATATAAATTATTTTACACAAGCTAGAAAAATACTAAATTTCTTCAGTTGTGCTGAGGATACAACCCTATCAGGTACATTAAGCTTTTCCAATGATAACATACATGACGAAAATGTTGAATCTTTAATAAATTATGAACTTCTTGAAATAAATGATTGGCTTGAAATAATCAAATTATCACTAAATATAACTAAATACGTGATATTTCAAAAAGAAAAGAACATTTTAGAAACATTTACTTTGAAGATAGACAAAGTCAATGTTGAACAAGTCAAATAATTCAATTGTATTGGTTTAATTAGAGACACAAATCTAGATTGAAAATAACACTGACAAAATAGCAAATGCTTGTTAAATAAATAGGTAGTTTAAATAAATTGAAATATGTGTTAACTCTTCATATTATTTACAGAAATATAATTCCTTACATTAATTATTGCATCGTGGCATGGGGTTATCAAGCAAACAGAATACTAAAACTTCAAAACGGTACAATTATTAGATTAAGTAATTATATTTTCCACACATAGCCACTCTATAAATAACTCAACTTGGTAAAAGTAAATGACATCCTTAAGTTAAATAATTAAAATTATATTATAAATATTAACGCAACGACAAGTTTATTTACAAAACTGGGGAATAATGTTAAATTATGAGGTACATACTCACGATAAAAGAGTCAAGAATAAAATATACACTTATAGAGCGAGGGAGAGTGAAATAGTGTGCGTGTGCGTGTGCGTGTGCGTGTGCGTGTACTTACTTGGCTTGCATGAGTGCGTGTTACAGCGGATCTTCTCGTCTGGTACTTCAACCGGTGCTCGTATGCCGTCATCGCCGCAAGGTTCAGAGCATTCTGTCCAGGAGACTCCTCTGAAGGGGTCTATCACGCAACGTCACACGAACAGTAAACACACGTGAATGGTAGCAATAAGTTAATTTTGGTATATGGTATCTTATGTTTGGGAAAGCTAGATGACCACAGAAATTGGGAACGTTTTAGATGATTTGTGGTAAGGATAGATATACTCATTAAGGCGAAAGGATCAAAACTTGTTGAACCCATCAGACATTTTTAGTGACTAACGGATTTCAACATGTCACATGGTCCATGGTATCATTTGTGCACATACGACTTTAGAGCGAAGTTTGCTACCTGAGATAACTTGTTAATTGTGACTTACCATCGCACGGCATCAGGTGACACGACCCCTCGACCTTTCCGCAAAAACTTCCTTCACAGAATTGTTCTCTCACTTGTAGTCCACCGTCACACTCCGCTGAACACTCCGACCAGTTTCCCCATGTTACTAAAACAAACATTTACAGAATGTCCACAGGACAATCTACATATGATATTACAAACGGTGGGTGATGACGCCCTAGGGGTCGTTTACAATTGCATGGAGTGCCATCCCATGACCTTATATGTGTCATTTCATGTGTGTCAGACACTTTCACTTTAAAATCATAATCGTGAAATTCGTATAGCGGTGTTCCAACATCCGTTGCTCACAGCGCTGTACAGAAAGTTCTTAACAATAGATAGGTCTTTAGTTTAACTTTAAAAGCCGCAGTAGTTTCTTTCAGATTTTAGATTAACCGAATAAAGAATTCCTATGTTACGTAATTAAACTAACAGTAAATGACAAGGTTATGGTGAAGCAGTCCTCTCTATTCCGGAAGTTCTTCTGAAGCTGAAGGAAATAAGTTCCAATAATATCGTCTTTCCAGAACGTCTGTCAGGACGTGAGCTCCTTTTATCAAAACGTTCCATTCTGCGCGCAATCCATGATTCTCCAACGGCAATACCGCCACAATAAAAAAAATCTTTTAAGATATGTTACAAACACTATGGATATGCTCTCAACTTGGCCAGAATATTGTGGAAAATTCCAACCAGCCGAACTCGTGGACATATCTCTGTGAACTCTGAATTCCAAAGAAATGTTGAGAGACATAGCAATTTGGAGAATAATTTCAATCATCTAATAATGGTTCTTCTTAATTCACCTTCTCCAAAAACAAGCTTATAAGTGCAAATTGTTTGAGTAGCTGTTCGGTGGTTGATCTCGGCCGGGGCATAATGCATTAAAGATGACTTCTTTGACAAGACGTTAATGTTAACATCAAGACCAAGAAAAAAACACAAAATCGCGATTTTACCTTTGTACATGCGCATTTCCGTTCTTGTCATAAGAAAGCAAGATATGAAATAGTGCGTTAGGCATTCGTTGGAAAAGTGGTATGGCGGTATTGCCTCGCATGGATGTATTACCCTACCCTCTGCTCTATTCAGCTGGCTTGTACTCACCTCCATTGTCCAAATAGCCCTCGACCATTGTCAGCAGAGTCAACGCTGAAAATAACGCAAACAATGTAATCGACAATAACATAACTCGGAATTGTGATGTGTTTAATGTTTCATATTCATCTTAACAGTGCGTACGACGAAGTAGCAATTTTAATAACTGCATCAGCGCCTGTTAGGTGATTAATATTTCATGCAGTTCATTGCTATATTCTCTTGGGGACATTTGTAAAATACATTTTATTGAAACACATAATTGTGAAACTCGTCTATACATATGCGATAGTTCGAGTTTAACTAGTTCCGTTGCAATGATAACGCATTGTCAAATGTGCAAGAATGTGATAGTTAACTAAAATCAAAGTGCGTACGATTTTGTGCGATACTCACCGCAGGATAAGCTGAACAGTAGGTTGAGTGCAATCATCTTGATGAAGGTTTCGTCTACAATAAGATCGTAGTTTACTGTGTGTCAAATGACACGTGCTCAAACATTGACCACTTGAACAAGACGGCAATATCACGGTTTCAGAGTTAGAAACACGCGCTCACTTGTGTTTATCATTGTAACCTTAAGAAATGTGCTACCCTAAATAACAAAATGAACAATTTATAAACTGACACCAGACACCAATACAAATTAATAGACTGACACCAGACAGTGCCTGCGTACGACCCAAGCTCAAGTCACTTCCAATACCGACAGCGCAATGCGCTCCGTTCGATTGCTGTATTCGGATTGCTTATCATACTCTGTCAAGCGACAAGAACATGGCTTCCTAAACACTTGCTTCTCTTCGTATATTTTGCGATGCTGAGGTGGGACGTCATAGTTGTCATCTCGAATCCCGCATAATACAGATTTTTACGTATCCGGAGCACATTTTCAAGGTTAGCTTTTGGGGTGAAACGAGCGACAGAATGAGTTATTGTGCGATATTCCAATATGATACTAATAATATTAGTCACAATAGAGGAACACCATCCCACCCCACACGAATGCAATTTTTATTTAAATAATTAAGTCGAACAAACCAATGGTATCTTTGCCGGAAGTAAGTTCGCCACAACGATTGGATCCCACGGGAGATAATCTACACAAGTAAATATACACAGCAAACATATATTGCATTCAGCTTCAGAAAGAAACTTTTTTTTTTTACAAAGAGCGCATTATTGTATAAAGACATTTGGTTTATAGTATTTCGGAGGAAACAAGTGTGAAAAATAAATCACCGTGTGGGACTCAAACCGGCAATGCTAGATTTTAAAACGTCGGTCAACATGCTAACGTGTCTACTAAAGAGCAACGTGGTATGAACAAAGTTGTCAAAGCTTCGAAAACTGCAGTAGGTGGTCTAAAATCCGGATCATTCTGAGTTATTTCCGGTGCAAGACATCTTGTATAAATATACGCACGTCGCTTAACTAAAACACAACTATAGTAACAATTTGAATATCAACGAATACACACCTGTCCAGAGCCTCTGTCTTCGCCTGAATTGTACATTCAGCTGTTGAACCAACTCACTCTTCCTCTCAATGTCTCGATTGTACGCGACAGGTGTGTTTATAAAATACAATGGTGCCACGCCTTCTCGTGTAAATCAGTCACATTTCCGGTGGATTTTCGGAAATCGACATAACAAATGTGAGTGTTTTTGAAGTAGATTCACTCCATATGTCATACGAAAAGCAAGAAGGCGTTATGAAAAATGCTTCAGACACACAGGGATGGTTTGGGAGACGAGCATGGCGTCTTAATGGATGTCTCGCTATAGCATGCTATACATACGCCTAGCAACATACGCAATTTCAATAGTGACTTGAATATCCTCACGATCTGTGTGTATCTTCTCAGTGTCGCAATTTTACTGATTGAATGTTACAATGAATAATGTCAATGTATTCGAAACGCAAAACAAGGAAGAACCTTGCAACTATTTTGTGCAACACTTAGTGCCTCAATCGACATAACAAGCGCTTTTTGCATTACCTGGCTGGATTAAAAAACAAAAAAGCGAGGCTTGGATTACGTAGCTGCCCGTATGTTAGCTGGTGGTTTCCGTTCAAAAAACTAAGCTTAGTAGTCATTGCGCTCAATGTAATCATATGCATACCTGCAACAGGCACGCACGCATGCACCCCTGAACAGGCACAGAGTACATGACGTATAACCAGTAAATATAATTAACTTAGCTTCTAAGAAAGCTTTCGACAAAGACCACTTCAAAGAGTACTGTTTAATAAACAGCAGGGCTGGGAATCTGAGCCCGCACCCGCCCCGAATATTACAACTCAACCTGCAGCCCGCCCCGCCCCACATATTGTGCCAAATCCTGGCACGCAGTCCGCCCGCAGTAACAGGGCCCGCAAACCAGCCCGCCCAAATGTTGCCACATCCTGGCCTGGAGACCGTACCATCCCGCGGTAACATGGCCCGCAGCCCGCCAAGCCCCGCAGTAACTTGACCCGTAGCTCAGCTTGGCTGTCAGCTAGATCTGTCGTCATTGCCATGATTGTGTAAAAACGGCAGTCTGTGGCGATCTTTGCCACAATACCGTAATTTTGGTACAATATTTCGACTGTAGTGCACCCACTTGTCCGTGATTCAAAAACTATGCATGCGGCCATGTACGACATCTACTTGCACGCACAATTGTATGAATACATGCACACCTGCAGCCGTGCATATATCACATAGTGTCTCACACACACACTGTCACACGCACACGCACGCGTACGCGCACACGCACGCGCACACAGGCACGCGCACACGCACGCACGCACACACACACACACACACACACACACACATTCAGAAACACACGCACGAGCACAAATAAATCTAGTATAGTATTGAATGTCGGTACCAGATTACCTGCATGGTTATGAATTGACGTAAGCTACACATAGAAAAGGTTAAATTTGTTTCGCCACAGTCGTTTCTCAAGCTTTTTGTAAGAATATGTTTCCGGTTTCATCTTTCTTGACGTGGATGTGTACGCGTATAGACCCGCCGTCCGCAAGCTGTTTAGGTGTGAAGCTTTTAATTAGTTAAGACACAAAGTACCATTTCGTAGGTGGTCCTAAAGAGTGTATTTCATGCTAATGTGGACCAAATTTAAACACAAATACACACACACACACACACACACACACACACACACACACACACACACACACACACACACACACACACATTCAGAAACACACGCACGAGCGTTGGTGTTCGTAAAGTGTGTTTGCATTATGTTACCCAGAAACACATTTAAAGTGTCAGACGATTCAGAAATACACACCAGGGCATAAATTAATAGCCGCTAGGTCACGGACTAAGAGGCTTGGGGAGAATTATCGTGATACGCTGAAAAAACAACTTTTGTCACAATTGTTGTTGAGGTGGCTGCCTAATTTTAAAATTAAGGTCAAGATACACACATAATAACGGTATAACCCTTTTCCCGATACTGGGATAATGAGTGTCTTGTATATATGTATATATATATATATATATATATATATATATATATATATATATATATATATATATATATATATATAATTATATATACTGTATATATTAACGTTTAATTTAATTGTTGTTATCATTATCACTGCGATTTCTACGGGCGGACAAAACGCACAATGTTGGCAACAGTGTATCTTAGGATAAATTAGGTTAGGCACGTTAGGTCACTTTGACCCACCATTGTATAAAGTATGACTTGCCAGTTATGTTATAGCGTCACAGTAATTTGACGTAAAGTTCACGTCATACCGGACCATCCTATGTATCTGCACTATAATAGAGCACAGTGTCGCAGCGAATAGAACGTCGAACTGTCAAGAGATAACAATCCGGGTTCAAATTAAGTGTGTTGTGTTGAATCCGCCGCCGTGCAGTGATTTATTTTTAGTCGAATGTTCAACAGTTGTTTCAACAACAGTTCGACAGTGTGTTCGTAATATTCGGCAAAGCAACTTTACTGTCCTTACCGCCTTTAACAGCAAGATGGCTTGCTGCGTGGACACCTCCATCAATTTAAACGAGTTCATACGGAAGCCGTTGAGAAAAGGCGTCGCCATATAATTGAGGCCACTATTTCCCGGTAGCGTGCCTAGGCGGTGTTGACCGTTTTCAGTATATCATTGAGGAGCGAGGTTTATTTTAATCACCAAATTAGGATGATCATCTCATATGAACGTCACTGAAATGGTTCCCATATAAAGTACGATGGAGAGGTACATTTTAAAAATATAGCGCATTATCCAATTCTCAGGATTGCTCAAAGCACTTTACACTTTACTTCCCTGACAAACCTGCTCAACCAAACACCATCTCAGCTTCTCTGGTAAGGACCCAGTCACATGCTAATATTAATGCGCGAAGGCAGCTCGTACACATATCCACCACTGTCTATTGTCAGGTACTCATTTATACAGTTGAGTGAACGAGAGTCCGAAGCTCTTCCCCTGAGCCACTGCGTTCTACATTTTAGTCAAGTAAGTTACACACGTTGGAGCCACTCGTTCTTGCGTCATTTGTCTGGTCTGTATAATTGTATAAAATTAATTATATAATAGGAAATTTGTGTGGACACGAGTGTCTTATTTCCCAACCAAAAGAAACGCTTCCCAAAATATATGCACATGTTCAAGAAAACCAAATGAATTACTATATCTAGTTGCGACGCGATCCGATAAAAACACCTGCTGAGTAATGCATAGACTACACTTTTTGTGAAAATGGTATCACCTTCGAAAGCTATTGCGGTTAACAAATGGTGGTACTTAGGAATACGAAACGCGACAGAGCAAAACGTGAAATAATACGTATTACAAATTTAGCTGAAATAATCACAATTATCACATTTCGTGATTATTGAGCACTCTTCTGCATATTTCGTTTGAACAAATGCGGTTCTTATTACCACATCCAAACTGTGTGTATATTTACAAGTTCCGGTAGCTCTCAGTGAAATCGTCCGCCATCAATTCAAGGTCTGTCTAAGATATGAACATTTCTTGAAGGTTGCAATCGAATGGACATACTCAGCCGTTGGTACAGAAACGTAATTTCCTAGCGTAACAGATATGTTGCAGTTAGTTATAGGATAATCAAAAATGTTCACACACGGACACACGGAAACATCCATACAAATACGGCAAACGTTACTGCTTGCTGCATTACGGATTATGTATATTATATAATATTCCATTACTAATAAACAACAATGAAGTGTATCCAAAAGCCAATATTTTAACACATACCTTAGAAGAATTGACTAATTACGTCAATATATGTTTTGTACTTCACTACAGA
Organism: Oasisia sp. SBJ-2009; assembly: GCA_964017155.1. Taxonomy (NCBI): domain Eukaryota; kingdom Metazoa; phylum Annelida; class Polychaeta; order Sabellida; family Siboglinidae; genus Oasisia; species Oasisia sp. SBJ-2009. The sequence goes on from OZ024863.1 coordinate 33,021,993, forward strand.
ATACGGTGTTCTTTTAACATTGTTTTATATATATATATATATTCATAATATAAATATTTATATATATATATATATATTTATATATATATATATATATATATATATATATATATATATATATAGATATATATATATATATATATATATATATATATATATATATATAGATATATATATATATATATATATATATATATATATATATATATATATATATATATATATATATATATATATAATGATGATATATTGCTTTAATGTCATTATCTAGGGCTTATTCGCATTGATGAATAAGAGTATATTAATAATAATAATAATAATAAATACAGTATTTGTCTACGCCATATATCTAGTAATAAAACCATTCAGAGGCGCATTACACTTTACATGAATATACAAATTACCTAAAAATAAAAAATAGAGACGTAATTGTAAAATAAATAGATCAGTAAAAAACAAAAATGTTCAATATAAATAAATAATATTAATCTTAATACTAAAATACTCATACTGATAAATAATAGTTAATTATATTACAATGCAAAAAATTAATAAATATTAACCTCTTAAGCCCTGAGTTTCTGAGGGCCTCAACGCTGTGACCAGACATGGGTTCACATAATGCACCATATCGTAAAAGCTTGTCATCACAATTATATAAAAGTTTACATAATCTGAACCAGAATGGAATTATCTATACACTGATGTACACCTTATTGTTGTATGACTAACTTAAACTAATTAATATATAATTTACATATATCAAAATTCCAAGATGGCCGACAATATATATGAAAATCAGTTTTGTTTTGTTGATTCCTCCATAATTAAAAGCAATTATTTTTTCAATTATTAAATCATTGCAAGATATTATATGTCGTCAATTAGAACCACAACAAAATTACACTCATACATCAAATGAGTTCTATTTTATGTCACTCAGGAAGTTGGTCCTGTTTTTCTCAAATCAGGATTGAAATATTACATACAGCAAATGACACTGCCATCACAAGTGCTATGTGGAATATAGCACATGCAAGTACAAAGCAAAATTATATTGTGTAAATCAGAATACATTTGCCAACTCAGTGTCATCAAAATTACGGTTGCGTGAGTACAAAACATATTGAAAATAATCAGAATATTACTTATGTCAACAAAACAGACAAGAAGCAAGATGGACGATAAGATACATCAACATTTGTTCTATTTGTGGGTAATGCGCAATTATTTGACAGCTCAGAATCGAAGAAATATCGTCGATGTCAAACATGGCTGTCAACATAGCTGCTGCTTTTCACATGTTCATCCAAATAATCGGACATGCTAACTAAACAACTGCAATACTTGCTCACGAACATCGCTAACAGGAATAGTGAAACATTTACGACCGACTGCTGATTTGATTTTGCTAGAAAGTGTCGTTTTTCTTGATAGATATACGCAAACTTGGTGTCAAACTATCGGTAAATCTTATGTATTCATCCGGGTATAATTTGACGAAGTTTCTGCGAAAAACGAGTGACATGTAGCGATTATAGTACACACGGGTGTCAAAACCCGAAATTTCGGTGTTCATGATCCAAGAGGTTAAAATAGTTGATAAATAATATATATTAAAAATAGTAGATATTAAAACTAAATAATAGTTAATTATATTTCAATAAAAAATAAATAAATAATAAAATAGATGATACATAGTACATATTAAAAAAATTCGGATATTAATAGATTGTTCTTTTAAAGTGAAAATGCTCTTTTAAACAGAAGTGTCTTCAGTTGCTTCTTGAAAGAACTGAGGGAGTCTGTGGCACGCATGGCAAGCGGCAGATTGTTCCAGAGCCGTGGAGCAGCACTTGAAAATGCCTTTTCTCCCTGCGTACGCAGTCGGCATCGAGGAACCTCCAGCAGGTGGGCGTCCGCGGAGCGTAGCGCACGGGTCGGTTCGTAACGAATTAGTAGGTCGCTTAGGTATGGCGCAGCTAGTCCGTGAAGGCTTCGAAACGTCAACAGTAACAGTTTATACTCGATCCGCTGTTTGATCGGAAACCAGTGAAGATTGATTAAAACAGCAGTGATGTGGTCGTGTTTCCTCGTTTTGGTTATGAGCCGGGCAGCAGCGTGTTGTACTCTTTGGAGTTTTGTAAGAAGGTGGTCGGAAATGCCGTACAGCAGGCAGTTTCCGTTGTCAAGGCGAGACGTAACGTAAGAATGAATCATGATTTCTGTTGTTTTCCGATCGAGAAGGTTTCGGATTTTTCCAATACAATGCATATAGAAATACGCTACACGGCAAATGTGCTGCACTTGGTTGTTCATGCTTAGAGCATCATCAAAGAAAACGCCAATGTTCTTGGCAACAGTGGACACTGGCACAACGGTATCACCAAGTTCTATGTGCGGCATAGAAAGTTTGGTCTTTATATATGGCGCGCACATCACAATAAGTTATGTTTTTGTAGCATTGAATTATAGTTTATTTATATTCATCCAATCTTATAATTCTGCGACACAATCTTGGATGCGCGTAACTGCCTGGATTGTGTCTTCGTCTGAGTGCGGACTGAACGCGAGATACAGTTGGGTGTCATCAGCATACAGGTGAACGTTTATCCCGTGTCGACGTGCGATATCACCGAGTGGAGCAGTGTAGCATATAAACATGAGAGGGCCAAGAACGGAACCTTGCGGAACACCGAACACCACTGCACGTTCCGCTGATAATCTGCCGTGCATTTGTATACGTTGACTTCGGTTCTCCAAATACGACTCAAACCACGCAAGACATGTTGCAGTAATACCAAACCGATCTCTGAGGCGGGTTAACATGATTGTGTGATCGATCGTATCGAATGCTGCTGATAGATCTATCAGCACTAGTATGGCAGCCTTGCGCTCATCAAGTATACAGAGCAAATCATTGCGTACTCTCAGCAGTGCTGTCTCTGTGCTGTGGTTTGGACGATAAGCAGATTGCATTTGCTCATATAGATCGTTGTATATATATATATATATATATATATATATATATATATATATATATATATATATATATATATATATATATATATATATATATATATATTAAGGCCCTGCGCGGGGTGGGTTTTCTTGCGGTGCAGGGCAGGCTGCGAGCCAGACCAGTGCGGTGCGGGCCAGGATAAGCCAACATATGTGGGGCGGGGCGGGTGCGGGCCGAATGATATAGTTGCGGGGCGGATGCGACCTCAAGTTATTCAGCCCGCGCAGTTTCTCTCAAAATGTGCACATTGTTTGTGCCTGTTAGTTAGGCGATTACCCGTGCGTTACTTTGTGCGTGTGCGTCTAATGACGTGCATGCATGCGTGCATGCGACAGTCATGCGTGTGTTCATACATGTGTGCGTGCAACTAGATGTCGTGTATGGCTGCATACATGGAACATGCATGCGCGCGTGTGCGTGTGCGTGTGCGTGTGCGTGTGCGTGTGCGTGTGCGTGTGCGTGTGCGTGTGCGTGTGCGTGTGCGTGTGCGTGTGCGTGTGCGTGTGCGTGTGCGTGTGCGTGTGCGTGTGCGTGTGCGTGTGCGTGTGCGTGTGCGTGTGCGTGTGCGTGTGCGTGTGCGTGTGCGTGTGCGTGTGCGTGTGCGTGTGCGTGTGCGTGTGCGTGTGCGTGTGCGTGTGCGTGTGCGTGTGCGTGTGCGTGTGCGTGTGCGTGTGCGTGTGCGTGTGCGTGTGCGTGTGCGTGTGCGTGTGCGTGTGCGTGTGCGTGTGCGTGTGCGTGTGCGTGTGCGTGTGCGTGTGCGTGTGCGTGTGCGTGTGCGTGTGCGTGTGCGTGTGCGTGTGCGTGTGCGTGTGCGTGTGCGTGTGCGTGTGCGTGTGCGTGTGCGTGTGCGTGTGCGTGTGCGTGTGCGTGTGCGTGTGCGTGTGCGTGTGCGTGTGCGTGTGCGTGTGCGTGTGCGTGTGCGTGTGCGTGTGCGTGTGCGTGTGCGTGTGCGTGTGCGTGTGCGTGTGCGTGTGCGTGTGCGTGTGCGTGTGCGTGTGCGTGTGCGTGTGCGTGTGCGTGTGCGTGTGCGTGTGCGTGTGCGTGTGCGTGTGCGTGTGCGTGTGCGTGTGCGTGTGCGTGTGCGTGTGCGTGTGCGTGTGCGTGTGCGTGTGCGTGTGCGTGTGCGTGTGCGTGTGCGTGTGCGTGTGCGTGTGCGTGTGCGTGTGCATGTGCGTGTGCGTGTGCGTGTGCGTGTGCGTGTGCGTGTGCGTGTGCGTGTGCGTGTGCGTGTGCGTGTGCGTGTGCGTGTGCGTGTGCGTGTGCGTGTGCGTGTGCGTGTGCGTGTGCGTGTGCGTGTGCGTGTGCGTGTGCGTGTGCGTGTGCGTGTGCGTGTGCGTGTGCGTGTGCGTGTGCGTGTGCGTGTGTGTGGTGCGGGTGTGTGTGTGTGTGTGTGTGTGTGTGTGTGTGTGTGTGTGTGTGTGTGTGTGTGTGTGTGTGTGTGTGTGTGTGTGTGTGTGTGTGTGTGTGTGTGTGTGTGTGTGTGTGCTTTAACTTTGTTTGATAACATGTGCTAGCCAGATCCATAACGCAAATGACATGTTGCCAGTGGGCATCCTATAGTAACATCACGTTTTGATAACTGTTGAAAACATGCAGAATATGTCATTGTTTCGTTATGTTGCCCTGTCAGCTTCATTCATTCATTAGTTTATGCAAAAATTAATTCACAGTAAAAAAGTCTCATAAAAAGTTACAGTTTTGTCTAGGATAACTCACAGGAAATAAGGTCACAAAATAATGCTATTCACACACTCTCTAGTTAATGCAAATATTTGGTCTTGCATACACGAGCACCTTAAAAGTCCCTTGAATCATTGACAAGTGAACGCACTAGAATCAGAAATAAGCAAGCAAAATAATATTATTGTGGCACAGATCGCCACAGACTGCCTTTTTAGCTTAGACTTTAGACTTAGCTGACAGCTAAGTTGAATTGGGTTCTCCCTTTAACACGTGTATCACCATTCACCAAGCTGCCCTGTCTTCTTAGGCTGAGTGATGTTTGAACAACTCTCAATGAGACCTATTTAATTTGGGATACCTGGCTTGGACAATGGCTTGCTTATGCTCTACCACACAAAGGGAATTAGTAGTGTCCAGTTTTACTGCCCAGTACCCAGTGCTAATCTGAGTAAATACTACTAACTAAGTCTGAATGATGTCACGTTGGCATTGCTGACTCTTAGATAAATTATATTTCTTGATAACCATGTTCACGGTATTTAGGATAACATCTGTTACAAGATATTGGTTCTAATATATTAATAAGGATTTAATAATAAAAAATAAAGTATTCTTCATGTGTTCTAGTACATATTTCGCTTAATGGCTGAGTGGTGGCTGGTGTCAAATTAATGTTATATATATATATATATATATATATATATATATATATATATATATATATATATATATATATATAGCCAGGTAGGATCTTCAATTGCATTAAACTGTGTTGTAGTTTTACAGCTTACCAGACTGGGTAATTGTATATCCTACCAGACATTGCCATTATTCGGTAACATGTATAAAGTCAAAAACCACGCCCTATTATGTAATTGTGTACAGAACATATATTGGCATAATTAGTCAATCCTCTGATGTCAGATGTGACGTCATTATTTTCAAGTTTTCTAATTAAGTTAACTGCTGTTTATAATTGTAATAATTACTTATGATGACAAACATGGTATGCAGAAGGACCCAGTTTCCTTTTGATACACATTCTTTGGTGTTACACAAAATGATAACGCATTCCGCTAACAAGTATGTTTACCGCTCACACATCCTTGTAGTCGCTGCAGTGTGTGTGTGTGTGTGTGTGTGTGTGTGTGTGTGTGTTTGTTTGTGTGTGTATGTGTGTGTGAGAGAGAGAGAGAGTGTGTATGCGTGCGTTCGAGCGTGCGTTCGTGCGTGCGTGCGTGCGTCCATGCGTGCGAGCATGTGCGTTTGTTTGCATCCGATTAATTCATTTAAGCCTTTAAATCAGTCAATCTATTTGTGTCTGCTGCTAAACCCACTCTGACTTTATTCCACAATAATGTCCATTGAATAACGTTCCTTTGTTTTCCTGCTGAATCCGTCACATGAACTGTAAATATATATGTTTTTCTTCGAGAACAAGAAGTTTTTATATTGATAGATTGTCTTGGATATTAATGATTAATAAAACATATTTTTGTAACTTGAATGAATAATTACGGAAGCCGAGAAAAACATGCCAGTTCTATTATAAAAAAAACATAAATATAAAGGTCATGTGTAATTGAATTACTTTAGCATAGTCGACAGGTTGTGTTTTTTTGCGAAAAATCTGATAAAGTATGTACATGTCAGAGGCGCCACATGGTGCGTATATGACACACTACCGCCTGAACGCCATGTGAGCTAGTCTCGCTTAACCGACTGTTGGTCGGCTGCGTAACTTCGCCGAGAAGACAGTCTGATAGTTTGCCGGCTTTTGAATAGTTGTTGTGTGCGGCTAAACAATGCTGCCTGGTTAAGCTTGCCGTAATTCCTCTTTTTATAAACAACTGCAAATTTGTATTTTTACATATGTTTGTGCTAATATAAGTTCAATATTGAATACTTTTTATAGGATGTCATCAATGATATTATAGCTTCCAACAAAGATACGCAACTCCTCGCGATAACGCCATCTAGTTTTAAGCGTGCTACAGACGATGGCGTCTGCTCGACGTTGGATGTCGAATGGCCAATGTTTTGCTGCGCCCAACTGCAACAACAGTCGCACAAAATGTCCGGAAATGGATTTCCACCGCTTTCCGGTTTAAGAGAGAAGTTAAATATTGGATCTATTAAAGAAATGTAAAGTAAATGTAAAGTAATCGACACTTTCCCCTGTGAAAACATGAGAAAAATAGCCAAACGTATAGTCAATGAAACGCCAGTCGAATGTACGCTCGCGAGTCGAACACTTAAGAATATATTTTGTAACTACCGCCACATGTAACATAGAATGCGTTAAACAGGTACATTTGGCATCTACACAAACAATCTGATTGACAAAGACGTAAAATGAGGTTTGTGAACATACATTTTCAAAAATATACTTATATTACACGAAATATTCACTGGCCCCCGTTGCGTAATGGTCCCTATGCCTATACTATGGGGAGTGTGGCGTGTTTAAAAACAAAATTTACAAATAACTCAGAAAGGCGGAATATACATAGATAATATTGGATGAATTGTCAATATGCCGAAGGTTTCCTTGTTCACTTGCCATCTGGAGTTCACTGTCGTGTGGCAATCTGGTTAAACTATAAGATCCTTGATGTCATTATCTTGTAATCGTATATAATTATTTTAATTTTTAATTTTATAGTTGGCCTGAGACCAATCAGCTTCTCTACACTCATTCGGGGTTACGCCGCCCTGTCGGTTACATCGGCAGCATATTAAAACCCAGGCGGAGTTGAGGGACTGAAAAGTGCTGCCACCTCACGGAGTCCGGTTAATCGAGGTTACGTTTCACCCCGCCGCAGATAGATACAGGCAAACGCAGCGTACGTTTTACATGTTTATTACACACACACACACACACACACACACACACACACACACACACACACACACACACACACACACACACACACACACACACACACACACACACACACACACACACACACACACACACACACACACACACACACACACACACACACACACACACACACACACACACACACACACACACACACACACACACACAGTGTCACACCGTTGGTCAACATTTCTAATTTTTAAGATGGTGCGTTTTGGCAAATGCGAGAACGTAGAGGTAAACCTGGTGACGCTAGAGGCTATTCACCAAGTAAAGGGCAAAGCCTCAATGTGGCAAGTGGGAGATATGGAATTCCCCGTCGCACTCTGAGAAGACACCGCGATGGTGTCGTCAGACATCCAGGAAGTATAACTGAGAGAGGCTCCTCGCCTGTGTTTTCGCATGAGTACGGACATGAACTAGTCACGTACATTCGTGAGATGGAAAATGTTGTGTACGGGCTTACCATGACTGATGCGAGGACAATTGCGTATGACCTCGCCGAGCGATCGCATTGAAAACATAGATTCGACAGAAACAGCAAGTTTCCAGGTAGGGAATTGTTTACAGGATTCATGAGGCGTCATCCGGATCTGACAACAAGGCACACAACCTCTACCAGTCTAGTACAGTCCAGACGGGTTAAACCAGAAAGCGGTTAAGAGGTGTTTTGATACCTACCGGGTTCTCGGATGCAGGACATTTTGTGCAACTGAACATTTGGAATTGTGACTTACTCTATGCATGCATGTTCATCATTTCTAAAATTATTGCCAATGGGCTCTAATAAAATGATATCATAAATTAAATACACCTATCTAACTACGTCATCATTCGATCGATAACAACGTTGGCATAAAGATGTTTGCACATCAGTTTATTTTCTCTTGCAGAGTACATATTCATGCCCACATTAATATCGAAATAACCAACCCGCGTATATATATAGTTATATGTGTGTGCTTTGCATACACGTCGCATGCACATATGAACCACCTACATAATCATGCCCACATTAATATTGATATAACCAACCCGCGTATTATGTATTTATGTAAGTATCCTTTTCATATATGTCGCATGCATATACACCACCTTTTATATATTTTGAATGAAATAAATAATAACCCATAAGACAACGATTTGTCATCTTTCTACCCATTTATCCCTAGTCAATCCTCGTTTGTTTTTGCACCCCGTCGTTGTGTTGTCAGAACAAACAGAGTGCAGTAATGAAATAGGTATCGCCGGTGTATAGGGGTTTCTATGTAAAACGATAAAAACACATGTTGGCATAGCTCTACACAAAGTACCTGACACCAACAATTGCGATGCAACTAGTCAAGACGAGTTTGATTTAGCACATACAATACATAAATAAATATCTGAGACATATGGGCAATATATTTATAATGCAAACCAATAATTTGCGAATACGCGCTGTAATATAAATTGTCTAATTGTAAACAGTTTGGCTATAAGGCGACATATTTACTCTTTGCAGCGACGAATTCGAGCCACGTAAACATGATTTTATTAAGTTCGAAGAATATACCTGTTGCTCAGCTCATCTTCAAACATACGTAGAAAACTAGTCGTAGTGAAACACCATGATTGTTTTAATATTAAATAACAGTAACAGCGATATAACGTGAAACCCGATCAGCCGTTTGTTACATGTTTAATACGTGATAGTATCACGCGTATTGCTAAGGAGTTAACGTGATGACTTAAGTGTTATCAATGTTCGGCGTAATGTAAATATCTGTTTATAACACGACTCCACGTAGAGTCATCTTATAACTACCTCGTTTACAACGCCGTCCGCAATATAAATAACAAAAAAGGCACAGCAAACTCGCTTATGAAGTGTATACTTTACATGGAGTGGTTGGGCATGGAACGAAGCACGACGCCTCGCAGGGCTCAGTCCTTCTGGTACTGGGCACTTCTTCATAGGTCTTGTCAACCATCCAGCATTCTTTGGTTGCAGGCTCCGAAGTCTCCACAAACACCACAGAACCTCTCGTATATGTCAACGCACGGTTCACTGCAAGGAACCAAGTGACTTGAGTTTGGTTTCTCTTCACCAGTTGTACCGTCAATTATCCAGCACTCTTTGGTGCCGTTCCTTATGCCGTTGCCGTAACTATCGTCAGCAATACAACTTCCGAAGTTTCCACAATCGTCACACTCTTTCTTGTCGCCTGTCGGAAAGAAATCATGCAAACGTAACCGTGCAAAAAACAAAACTCAATAACGTAACGATAAGTTTATAAATACTTATGTTTAATACTTAACAGCAGATATAGTAGTTCCTTTATTCAAAACATTGAATACAAATTACATAAGTATGTTTGTGTATACACTATGTTTGAAGGGGCAAACATAAAGTCGTTCACCTTTATGTAAGTTTACCCCAGACAATCGTATTAAAGTGAAAAAAAGGCAACAGTTTAGTGTTATGCACCTAAAAGAGTTTACACTAGCTAATCATTTGCATCTACAACCCAATTTTTCACCTTAGTGGTTACCTCAGAAAGTGGTCTTAAAGTGGGAAAATCTAGCTAAATCACCGACTCCATGAACCGGCCCATCTTGGACCTTGCAACCAATCACAACCCAGCAGTTTGGAAAAGTAATACGTCAGAGAGTCGTCTGCTGGTTCAGCTGTCATAACAGAGAGCCAAGCGGTACGCTAAAAGTTGCCTTACGTCGGTTTACCACGAAATCGCGACAGCAATATGCCACACTGTTCCTCATACGCTTATGGTAACAGTACAGTGAAAGACAGTGTCACTAAGATGTCTTCTTGTTAACCTTTGAATCGAGCAGAACTGAAACAGTGTTTCGGTGGATTCGTTGCGACGTTGGGACAGTCACAGATACAGCGCGGATCCTAGACGACCCGATTTGATTGACCTAACCATCAAAACGACCACCAACAGCCGCCAAACTTCTCCTCACATATCTTACATACATATGCATACACTATGTTATGAAATAAAATCTCTTGCATTCCTCTAACAAAGAAAATTCACACACAAAAACGCGCACACCTCGAGTACAACTTGTTCGGCCGCCCAGCGGTACAAAAAAAATCGCTTTTAAAAGCTTTACACAAAATACCGCTAGACGCCGCGTTTCTGAGTGCGAATATTTAATTGTTTTACTTCACACGCGCGAAATAGTTTAATTACTTATAAATAATATAATAATAATAATTAATTATTATCATCACTACGATTTGCAGGAAATTATAAGTTTTATTATTTTTATATCGATATTTTATTTTTATAATTGTTCATATATGTTTCTAGTATATTTATGTTTTTTTCTTCTGGTGTTTTTTTGTTTTTTTAGCATTTTAATGTATGTAAAACGCCATGAACAATTTTAAATTGGATGTGGCGCTATATTAAATAAACAAACAAAAATTGTTATTATAATATAATATTTTATTTATGTAGCGCCACATCCATAATTGTTTGTGGCGCTTCACAACATAATGCTATTAAAAGTACAATAAAGAGAAAACTACCCACAGATAATATTATTTAAAAATAAATAATGAAAATACATGTTTCTATATCATTAACTAAGCTGACCTATCAGTCATAAATAAACTTACAAATTACATAACAACAATTGTAATAAATGAATATAAAAATATGGTTAATAGTAATAAATAATTAAAGTAGTAAAATAAGTACGACGTAATAATAATTTTCATTCATCACATACACAACCATTATGCATAAGAACATATTACTGAAGCTATTTGTTCTACTCATGAATGACATTTCCACCACCAGATATGTAATAATAATTATTTTTGGACAAGACACTTTATTAATTATCGGAACAATAAATCACTAAAATGCAAAAAGGAATATGAATATATGGGAAATATTATGGTGGTAGAAAAAGAAGGATTTAAAAACAGTAATATTAACATGTTATTGTTTTAGTTAGTATTGTTAAAACATCGCTTATGTAATATAAGCTTGCATGCTCGCAGTACACGCGGGATGTTTATAGAAATATTGATAAAATAAACAATGTGACATCATTGAAAAACACGTAATTTCCTTTTTTCTTTTATAACTAATAGGCAATTTTGGATAATTATGCAGACACGTGTATTTTTAATATTTATTTTTAAATATTACCTGTGGGTAGCATTCTTATTATTGCATATACTTTAATAACAGTATGTTGAATAGAAGAGAAGAGAAGAGAATTGTGGATTTGGCGCTATATAAAATAAATTAACAAAATTATATATTTGTATATTAAATTGTTATTTTTGATCAACTCTATTAGACCCATATCACCAAAGCGTTGCCTTAGTTTGCCGTTTAACATTTTCTGCAGATCATAGTGATGCAGCTAATTATTATTATATTATTTATAATTAATTAAACTAATTCGCGCGTGCGAATGCAGTAAGGTTAATAAATATTCGCGCGCCATCTAGCGGTATTTTGTGTAAAGCTAACTTATAATAGCGAGTTTACGGTAGTCGAAGTTGTCGAGTTGCCGTTCGCCAAGATTTGCGTTTCTTTTGTGAATTTTCTTCGTTAGAGGAATACAAATGATTTTTTTGTAATGTAGTGTATGTATGTAAGAAATGTGGCGAGAAGTTTGGCGGCTGTTGGCGGTCGTTTTCGTGGTTAGGTTAGAAAGTAACATATAATAATACGCATGCACAGTTCACGCCGACCAAGACGACTCTCTGACGTCATTTTGTTTCTAAAATGGCGTAGTCTGTAGACTTTCTATGTTTATGTGTTCTACATTTTTTTCCTGGTAAACCACTGACGTTAAAAATTTGATTGTTGTTGGAAGTTGTTACTTTTTATTAACTCTGTTAATCCCATATGATCAAAACATTGACTTATTTTTCCCTTTAAGGTAAACGTATAATAGTTGCCACACGTGCAGTTGTCTACATAGTGCAAACAATACATGCTATCATATAAATGTAAGAAACAGCAAATAACCCATATTAAAATAGCAAATGTCAGTACGATAACAATCACATTTCTTCCGTAACATATTTGTAAAAAAGACGTTTTTTGTATATAGATTTAAATGCATTTATATTATTTATGTTTT
>OZ024863.1:33042205-33074705 GCA_964017155.1 Oasisia sp. SBJ-2009
AAACATCGTACTAAAACATATACATAACACATTCTTTAAGAAACCATTTTTTTCATCTGAGTTTCACACCAGTATTGAACCAGCAAACCGCAAGCTTGTGGGTATTCGATACCCTGACATTATAGCATGGAAAGGGAACACTTGTAAGATCATCGATACCAGGATTTGGGCCGACAATTTCGTTATCAATGAAGCCCACAGTTGCAAAGTAGCACATTACACCAACCCGTCATTAATAAATGGTATGATAATGTATAACTCAAAATCCTGACCTGCTGGGATAAATATGACTTCCGATTTGGAACCAGCATATTTGATTTAATCTAAATTGATTCCGTTAGCAAAAGTTGTGGTATTGCGAAATCGACGAAATCGACGGAATCGACTAAGTACAAGAAACCAACATGAAATCCACGAAAACGACTAAGTCCTACGAGCAATTTGTACGTTATTACATTATCAGGCGAAAGTTATTACATTATCAGGCAAGAGGAGTTTATTACATTATCGGTTGAAAATTATTACATTATCGGTTAGCAAGTTTATTACATTATTGGTTGATGTTATTACATTATGAGGCGGTTATTACATTATCGGTTGATTTTATTACATTATCGGGCAGTTATTACATTACCGGGCGATTATTACATTATCGGTTGTAACAGCATGTTTGCTAATAATGCTATTGATACATTTGACGCCCTATTGCGTAAGAACATTGATGGTTTTAAAAGACGCATTTCTAACATAAATAATGACTTGATTAGGGTTATGTACAATTGCTTTGAAATAGTAAATGGCCCAATGTGGATTAGCTGTGCCAATTCATTGTACACAGTAAAACTGTAAGATAGTCATCATGTCTCGCATATAACTTTATTATTATTTATTTATTATTATATATATTTTTAAAGTCAGTTTTTTGTTTATATAACTTACTTTTCAAAAGTTGTTTATTTACATGAATTAATTGCATATTTATTATACAATCACATCCTGTATATTGCTCATTATTTTATCTGTTTTTCTACAATGTTACATTTATCTAACTTATTACCTTATTTATTTTTGTCTATTCATTTTTTAACATATTTGATCTTTTTTAGATGTGCTAATGTATGTACCAATTGTACATGGGTATTTACCTGAAATAAATGTATTCGTATTCGTAACATGTCATACAGTTGATTGCTACAATCTCTTGAGGGCATTTTATAAAATACACTTGCTTGAAACACATAATTGTGAAACGCGTCTATACTTAGAGGATGGTTCGAGTTTAGCTTGGTCCGTTGCTACAATAACGCTTTGTCAAATGTACAAGAATGTAATAATTAACTAAAATCAAAGTGCGTACGACTTAGTGCGATACTCACCGCAGGATAAGCTGAACAGTAGGTTGAGTGCTATCATCTTGATGAAGGTTTCGTCTGGAATAAGATCGTAGTTTACTGTGTGTTTTAATTAACGACACGTGCTGATACACGGACCATTTGAACAAGGCAGCGATATCACGGTTTCAGAAATGCGGACTCACTTGTGTTGATTATTGAAATTTTAAGAAAAGTGCTACCCGAAATCAAAAATTACCAATTAATAAGAAGGAGGGTGACACCAGACAGTGCCTCCGTACGACCCAAGCTCAAGTCACTTCCCGGTACCGATCGTGCCATGCGCACCGTTCGATTGCTGTATCCGGGTTGCTTAGCATACTCTGTGAAGCGATCAAGAAAATGGCTTCTTGAACACATGAACGTCATAGTTGTCAGCCCGAATCCCGGATAATATAGCTTTCCATGTTACCGGAGCACATTGTCAAGGTTATCTTTTGGGTTGAAACGAGCGTCAGAATGAGTTATTGTGCGATGTTCCGGTGTGATACTAATAATATTAGTCATAATAGAGGAACAAACAATTATCTTACCATCCCACCCCACAAGAATGCAATTTAATTTTGTAGAAATATTTAAGTCGAACAAACTAATGGTTTCTTTGCCGTAAGTAACTTCGCCGCATCGATTGCATCCTACGAGAGATAATCTTCACGAGTAAATATACACAGCAAACAGATATTACATTCAGTTTCAGAAATAAAGGTTCTTGTTTTGTTACAAACAGTACATCATTGTATAAAGATAGTTGGTGTATTGTACTTCAGAGAAAACAAGTGTGGAAATTAAATCACCTGTGGGATTCAAACCGGCAATGCTTGATTTTAGAACGTAGGTCAACGGGTTAACGTGTCTACTAAAGTGGGCTACATATTTCGATGCGAAGATTTAAATTGTTATATGAAATTGTATAACTGCTCCTACATCGGTATTATTATGTTTGTATGGAATACAAAACGTTTCTTTCTGAAGCTGGATTCAATATTTGTTTGCTATGTGTGTTTACTTGTGTTTACTTTTGCTTCGCAGAAGGGTTTTAAATAGCATTGATACATCAAATGTATTTTGTGCATTTCTTAATCTTGCTAAATGTTATATATAATGTATATAATGTTAAAAGTTGTGAACACATGGAAAACGGATTTTAGCTAATGCCTTGTGTTATGTCCTTTATAACGTTAATCAGCGAAACCTCTGAAAGGCTGCCTAATATTCATCAAGTTAGTTCACTTAACGTGGTTCCAGTTAACTCAGTTATATCAATGAGTCAGAGCTATATAATACCATGGTCTTCGTGGCAGAATGTGTCCCAGAGAATGCTTTCGACTGAACAGGTCTGCCAGGGTGTAATGTATGAAGCACTCTGTACGGTATTAAGATTGGATTTCACTATATATAAGAACCTTTTGAGAATATTTTACTGTTTACAAACACCGGAAAAA
Source organism: Oasisia sp. SBJ-2009 (assembly GCA_964017155.1). NCBI lineage: Eukaryota > Metazoa > Annelida > Polychaeta > Sabellida > Siboglinidae > Oasisia > Oasisia sp. SBJ-2009. Next base: position 33,045,039 of record OZ024863.1, read on the forward strand.
ACTCAAAAGGAATTCATTGGTTTACCTAGAGCAACGTGATATGAACAAAGGTGTCAAAGCTACGAAGGCAGTAGCTAGCCTTAAAGCGACATGGACGGTTCGTGGCTTTTTATTGCAAAATCATGTTAATGGGTATAAGTTATAACTATTGTAGCGTCCTGGGCCCAGTTTCATGAAGCCGTGTCATTTTACGCGCAATTACGCGGTCTACTGGTCGCAGCTAACAGCGAATAGTCAATGCAGCTTACGGCTGGTTTCATGAGACCAATTTAGCATTGGCACAACTAAAACGAATTAGAATTGATAGTTAGATCGCGATGGGGAATCCCTGTATTTGTGCTGTGTCTGAACATTCTTTTTCTTTCTAGTATGTGCCTTTGTCGTTCGTATAGCAAATGGGAAGCTATGATGAATGTAAAAGATATCCAGTGTATACATTAAAAATAATAATGTTGAGAGTGGGCGTGTCGGGAGCATACCGTACATATTTCAACTTCGGGAGCATACCGTACATATTTCAACCAGCGTAAAGTTACGCCTACTAAATACATGGTGCAGCTACGTGCAACTATGGAGCAGACTCGTGAAACTCAATTAGTGTAACTTTACGATGTTTTAGGCTGACGATAGGTTATCGCCCGCTACGACATCTTAAGTACGCTCCATGAAACTGGGCCCTGGCCGCCAATAAATGTTTTAACGAAACAAAACTGACTGCGTAATGTTAAACGTTGAATGCTTATAAGAATCCCGATGCTGTCACTCAAATCGTCGCGAGTGACACCCACCCTTTGACATTTACCAACTGGGAGCGTGCACCTGGCTGAGTGTGGCAGTTAATGAATTAGTTGTTATTGGCTATAAAGTTTTTCTAATAATAGGACGTCTCTTGTCTGGTCTTATGATGTGCACACAACGTACATTACAAATATATAGCATGTGTTATAACAGACGTAAAGCCCATACAAATCGCATTCACACATAAATACTGACTTCGCACCATTACGAATGACAACAAATATACGACATGGCAGCACGTGCAACCCGTCAACTTGTGTTCACGTGATACTGCATCACCTGATCATGCATTTCGTTCTGGGCTCTTGGTCACGCCTACAACGGTTTCGAAAATGCCTCATGGTCGATGTGTACATAGAGTAAGCGCCCTTACTGCGTCTATTTTCAACCCCTAAATGGTAAATGAAAACATCTCTTTTATCTGTACGCTATAATAGGTATAATTTATACCGTATAACATGATTTTGCAATAAAAATAAAAAGCCAAGAACGGACCACATCGCTTTAAAGGCCGGTTCCTTCTGGAGCGAGACCACATTTGCATTTTCCATAGGCGACCATTATAACGTTTCCTTCATTTCCTATTAATCTTGATCAGTTCTGTTATTGACAATTTCACAGCATATTTACCATCCATAGACAGAGGTTCAGTGAAAAATTCGTGAACTTTTAATACCTCAGGCTCCCACAAACGTCTTTCAAACCTTACACCCCTCCATTTCTGCTTGAACCTACCACGGATTGCCCCTGATTACATCACCAAGCAAAATGACAACTGTATTAATACGCAGAAATGCACCGACTGACAGCTGTCATAATTTGACAGCTCTGATGCCACGCTGCACAAAAACATCATTTATAATCAATCCACACTACATATGTGCTCACAGAAATTCACACAACCTGCATAATGCTGATTTTATGGGGAACTCTGCGGTCGGGTAATGGCGGACGTGCACCTTTTGGTGGTCTTACATCAAATAGATTCACGGAATGTCTCAAATTTTCACAAAAATGATATAATATTGAAGCAATGCATACATCTCAAAAAATGGTCTATGGAAATTGCGAGTGATACAGCGAATATTAATTGCGATGTCTTTGAAGCAGACACCCGTCTGGTGGGCAGTAAACTCCAATGTGCCATGCGTGACGCATATCGACAAGATTTTGGACCCATGCATTAGTTGCTGTGCTATAAATATACACATTCTGATGTCGATGCCTCACTGTATACACTCCATTGACCTTGAAAGCATCTCATTCAACAGATATGGTGTTTTTTTTTATTTAAAAAAATATTATCCAGTACGCTCTCTTTTTGTCACAAAATCTTGACCATTTACCTGTTTTAAGATGACTTCTGTGCATAATGGGACTTCTCTACTTCACGAATTATAGACAGTGTGAAAAGAAAATGTGTATTGTTGCATTTTTTTGGTACAAAACAATTGTCACATCAAACAGTTTTACAACATCCTGGTTTCACCTTACACACAGCTACATGTCAATGAGAGCCACCAGAATACAGGCCTGTCTCATTGGTTGCCCTCTAAAAGTCCTGTTCAGCTGGGCAGATGTCCCAAATGTGACTTATTTGAAAGGGTGAGGGTTGTAAATCACAATTGAGATATACACGACATTATGGTGGCAGCCAATAGCTAGCCTGGAGCAAATCATGTGCCCCCGTCTCTTAAATCTGGCATGTCCATATTGGGTTAGCAGTAGTCTGTCATTACAGCTGACATCTCTGTTGAGCCCGGTTTGAATATTCTGTTGCCTCTGTAATAACTGTGATCATGAGTAATGCGTCTGGTAATGTCCAGCCACGTGTGAAACCCAAAAATGATAGAAAACGTGGTTTTAGGAAGGGCCATGCTGGATACGTCACGAGAATGCACAGCAGGGCTGTGCAGGAAAGTGAAAGTGAAAGAGAAAGCTTGGCGACGTGGATGCCACGTCTCACTGAAGTCGAGTTCGAGCGAGTGGCAAAGGTGACATCAGGTGGGCTCATCGAAATTCCCGATGCTGAAGGCCGATGTGGCGAGGCAAAGCTACTGAGGCCGAAACAACGTGTGTCCGACGATGACGAGTTACTGTCAGCCTACCAGAAACCAGACGACAGTCGCGAGGAGGAGATGCGCCTTTATGAGAAGGGGAAAATGCAACATATGTATAATGATTGCATACGGCTGCATTCAGCCGAGGAAAACAAGTGTGCCATTCCTGAATTTACCATTTGCAGAGAGGTAAAGGTCGGGTTGTGTTGGCAGTGTGCTCTGCGCTGCAGAAAATGTGGATTCACATCCAGCCTATACAAGCTGTACAACGAAATCGAGACGGGAAAGCGGGGTCGGAAGCCAGCGACACCCAATGTCGGCCTGCAGGTAGGACTTCAGGAATCGACGACAGGCAATGTGAAAGGGCGTGTGATCCTGACTTGCTTGAATTTACCCGTCCCGAATCGCAGCGTTATGCAGAGAACCGCAAATAAAGTTGCAGCTGCAACCGCAACTATGACACTGGAGGATTTAGCGATGAGACGAGAAAGGGTTAAGCATGTGAACAGATTGCGTGGCCTTCCTGAGGATTCACCGATCAATATTGCAATGGATTCCCGTTATAACTCAGCAACCATCACAGGAGCATACCATGCAGGGCAAAATGCAAGTCAGGCCATTGCTGTTGCCGTTGAAAAACAGTCAGGTCACAGTGACATTGTTGGCATTAGCATACAGAACAAACTGTGTGCTCTGGGTGCGTCAATGCGAAGACGAGGGCTAGACGTGACCTGTCCAGGTCACAAAAACTGCACTGCGACACTGCCAGCTGATCAACCACTGTCGGAGTACGTAGCAGGAATCGATATTGGGAGACAATTTGCAAAGCAAAATGTTGGCATCAGGTATGTAGTGACAGACGGGGATGCTCGCAGTGCCGAGGGCGTGAAGGCCGGCATGGCTGGTACATCGTGCGTAGTTGAGCGTCAAGCAGATACCACACACCTGGAGCAATCTGTGTTTCGAAACAGCATGAAAGCGAAGTTCAGCCCCCGCATGTTTCCTGGATCCACTGCAGTGATCCGTAAAGAACAGAGGAAACATTTCTCACTGGATGTGAAGACTCGTTGCCACAGAATCCACAGGCAAATGCTGGATATGCACGCCGGTGACAGCAGAAAGGTTTCGGCACTCATGCCACGCGTCATCGAGACAACATTGAATTGTTATGGCGGAGACTGCACACAGTGCAGGTACTCATCAGTTGTGTGTGGAGGTGGCAAAAAAACAAGTTGGTGGCACAGATCGATGCACCTCCAGACAGCACAGATCCACTACCTGAACATGACTGATCAAGACAGAGTCACTCTGAGAAATGTCATTCGGATGAGAATAGGAGCCCAGGCACTGGCGATGACAAAACTGTGCCTGAATACGAACCGCAATGAGTCACTGAACCGCGGCCTATCTGCTACCCTGCCAAAGAACGTCAAGTTTTCACGCACGGTCACGGGCCGTGCGTGTGCAGCCATTGACCGGCTGAACTACCGAGCCGGAGCTTCGATGTTAAGAAAACTCGAATCAAACAAGGCTCCTATTAGCAAAGGCGGCCGTGTTGCAAGCACGACACGGCAAATACAGCGTGAGGCGCTGTACCACCGGGCATACATGCGTCGTCCATCAGTCAGAATGCGCCTGGCATCCAACAAACGAAAGCGATTCGATGCTGTCCGCGCTGCCAGACGCCGAAGAGAGGCTACTGCTGAGACGAGGGCAGCTGCACGAAGAGAAACATATCAGAAAGGGCAGCTAGACAGACCTGTTTTAAAAGAAACCCAAACAAACACAGCAGCTGTCAACAAGAAGACCGGCAGTGATCAGCATTATTCAAACAGTGACAGATCCAGACGTGGTGACCACACTTACCCATATTACATGTAAGTGTGCACACTGCGTATCCATGCATCCATCCGTCCTCAACGAGGCTGTCATGTCAACAGAAAGCTGACGTTGAAGAAGTGTCAACGACAGCACACACCGGTTGATTCACCTCACCTCACCCACCCCAGCGAGCAATCAACAATGGAGAGAATGTCACACCTCACATGCAAACACAATGAACAAGAGATGCACAGACTGACTTGAATGCAGGTAAGCATTACACAAACTCAGGCAAACAGCTTATATAATGAATGATGAGTAATGACAGTTACCTTGATTAATTAGTTAATTGATTGACGATTAATTAATTAATTAATTAATTGCAATTACCTTTATGTCAAGTCATGTGATTTACTGATTATTTAAAAAAAAGGCAAGACGGGGCTTCACAGTGTCCAAAGCATTTTATTGCTGTAGCACAAGACCGCCTGTTACTGTTCACAAATGCATGTTCTATGGTCAGATGTTCAACATTGACACACAGACTATTGTGACAGCGATGGCTGCAGTGCATATTTTCAGGGATTTCTGCTCGCACGTGCAAAATGTATGCTAGACGATGGACACGAAACACCTGCCACTTGTATTTGTCATCACGCAAAATTTTTACATATATTTTCCCATATAGGCACTCCCCTCTACCCTTAGCAGTACAGCCAGTCCAGATAATACATTCTCCATTGGGAGCCAGCTGTGTTTCCCTCTTTATCCTTGCCGTGTATTTTTTTATGAAATCGTCCTCCATCTTTTTCTGATGATGCGTTGGCAAGGAGATGGAATAGTCCAAAATTTAAATAATTTGGAGCGAGACCACATTTGCATTTTCCATAGGCGACCATTATAACGTTTCCTTCATTTCCTATTAATCTTGATCAGTTCTGTTATTGACAATTTCACAGCATATTTACCATCCATAGACAGAGGTTCAGTGAAAAATTCGTGAACTTTTAATACCTCAGGCTCCCACAAACGTCTTTCAAACCTTACACCCCTCCATTTCTGCTTGAACCTACCACGGATTGCCCCTGATTACATCACCAAGCAAAATGACAACTGTATTAATACGCAGAAATGCACCGACTGACAGCTGTCATAATTTGACAGCTCTGATGCCACGCTGCACAAAAACATCATTTATAATCAATCCACACTACATATGTGCTCACAGAAATTCACACAACCTGCATAATGCTGATTTTATAGGGAACTCTGCGGTCGGGTAATGGCGGACGTGCACCTTTTGGTGGTCTTACATCAAATAGATTCACGGAATGTCTCAAATTTTCACAAAAATGATATAATATTGAAGCAATGCATACATCTCAAAAAATGGTCTATGGAAATTGCGAGTGATACAGCGAATATTAATTGCGATGTCTTTGAAGCAGACACCCGTCTGGTGGGCAGTAAACTCCAATGTGCCATGCGTGACGCATATCGACAAGATTTTGGACCCATGCATTAGTTGCTGTGCTATAAATATACACATTCTGATGTCGATGCCTCACTGTATACACTCCATTGACCTTGAAAGCATCTCATTCAACAGATATGGTGTTTTTTTTTATTTAAAAAAATATTATCCAGTACGCTCTCTTTTTGTCACAAAATCTTGACCATTTACCTGTTTTAAGATGACTTCTGTGCATAATGGGACTTCTCTACTTCACGAATTATAGACAGTGTGAAAAGAAAATGTGTATTGTTGCATTTTTTTGGTACAAAACAATTGTCACATCAAACAGTTTTACAACATCCTGGTTTCACCTTACACACAGCTACATGTCAATGAGAGCCACCAGAATACAGGCCTGTCTCATTGGTTGCCCTCTAAAAGTCCTGTTCAGCTGGGCAGATGTCCCAAATGTGACTTATTTGAAAGGGTGAGGGTTGTAAATCACAATTGAGATATACACGACATTATGGTGGCAGCCAATAGCTAGCCTGGAGCAAATCATGTGCCCCCGTCTCTTAAATCTGGCATGTCCATATTGGGTTAGCAGTAGTCTGTCATTACAGCTGACATCTCTGTTGAGCCCGGTTTGAATATTCTGTTGCCTCTGTAATAACTGTGATCATGAGTAATGCGTCTGGTAATGTCCAGCCACGTGTGAAACCCAAAAATGATAGAAAACGTGGTTTTAGGAAGGGCCATGCTGGATACGTCACGAGAATGCACAGCAGGGCTGTGCAGGAAAGTGAAAGTGAAAGAGAAAGCTTGGCGACGTGGATGCCACGTCTCACTGAAGTCGAGTTCGAGCGAGTGGCAAAGGTGACATCAGGTGGGCTCATCGAAATTCCCGATGCTGAAGGCCGATGTGGCGAGGCAAAGCTACTGAGGCCGAAACAACGTGTGTCCGACGATGACGAGTTACTGTCAGCCTACCAGAAACCAGACGACAGTCGCGAGGAGGAGATGCGCCTTTATGAGAAGGGGAAAATGCAACATATGTATAATGATTGCATACGGCTGCATTCAGCCGAGGAAAACAAGTGTGCCATTCCTGAATTTACCATTTGCAGAGAGGTAAAGGTCGGGTTGTGTTGGCAGTGTGCTCTGCGCTGCAGAAAATGTGGATTCACATCCAGCCTATACAAGCTGTACAACGAAATCGAGACGGGAAAGCGGGGTCGGAAGCCAGCGACACCCAATGTCGGCCTGCAGGTAGGACTTCAGGAATCGACGACAGGCAATGTGAAAGGGCGTGTGATCCTGACTTGCTTGAATTTACCCGTCCCGAATCGCAGCGTTATGCAGAGAACCGCAAATAAAGTTGCAGCTGCAACCGCAACTATGACACTGGAGGATTTAGCGATGAGACGAGAAAGGGTTAAGCATGTGAACAGATTGCATTTCCTATTAATCTTGATCAGTTCTGTTATTGACAATTTCACAGCATATTTACCATCCATAGACAGAGGTTCAGTGAAAAATTCGTGAACTTTTAATACCTCAGGCTCCCACAAACGTCTTTCAAACCTTACACCCCTCCATTTCTGCTTGAACCTACCACGGATTGCCCCTGATTACATCACCAAGCAAAATGACAACTGTATTAATACGCAGAAATGCACCGACTGACAGCTGTCATAATTTGACAGCTCTGATGCCACGCTGCACAAAAACATCATTTATAATCAATCCACACTACATATGTGCTCACAGAAATTCACACAACCTGCATAATGCTGATTTTATAGGGAACTCTGCGGTCGGGTAATGGCGGACGTGCACCTTTTGGTGGTCTTACATCTTCTGAGTTATTTCCGGTATTCTGTATCTGTTCGTCGCCCTGCAAGACACCTTGTATAAATATACTTTCGTCGCTTAACTTAAACATAACTATAGTAACAATTTGAATATCAACGAATACACACCTGTCCAAAGCCTCTGTCATCGCCTGTATTGTGCATACAGCTGTCACACCGACTCACTCTTCCTGCCACTGCCTCGATTGTACGCGACAGGTGTGTTTATATAATACAACGGTGCCACGCCTTCTCGTGTAAATCAGTCACATGCCCGGTGTATTTTCGGAGATCGACATAATAAATGTGAGTGTTTTTAAAGTAAATTCACTCAACACCAAGATATTGCGATAATATGTCATATGAAAAGCGAGAAGGCGTTGTGAAAAATGTTTCAGACACACAGGGATGATCGGAGACGAGTATGGCGTCTTAATGGATGTCTCCATACACCACGTCATACCTAGCACCATACACGATTTCAATTGTGACTTGAATAACACGATTTGTGTTTATCTTCACAGTGTCACAATTGTACTAATTAAATGTTTCTGTGAACAATGTCAACTTATTCGAAATGCAAAACAACGAAGAATCTTGCGACTATTGTTGTCAGCACTTAACACATCGGACGACGTAACAAGCGCTTTTTGCATTACCGTTACTAAATGTAATCAAATGGATACTTGCAACAGGCACGCACGCATGCATCCCTGAACACGCACAGAGTACGCGAAGGATAACAAGTAAATATCATTTACTTAGCTTCTCAGAAAGCTTTCGACAAAGTAACACTTCAGAGAGTAGTGCTTAATGTACAGTACAGCGCAGGTAGGAAATCTGAACCCGCCCCATATATTACATCTCAACCCGCCGCCAGCCCTGCCCCGCATATTGCCCCAAATCCTGGCACGCAGCCCGCCCTACACCGCAGTAACTTGGCCCGCAGACCAGCCCGCACCGCACATTTTTCCACATCCTGGCCCGCAGCCCGCACCAACCCGCGGTAACTTGGCCCGCAGCCCGCTCCGCCCCGCAGTAACTTCGCCCGCAGCACGCCCCACAGCAACTTGACCCGTAGCTCAGCCCGCAGTAATTTGTCAAATGTCAGCCCGCAGCCCATGTAAGACAACATGGAATAATAAAAAAAAAACTTCTTTGTTGATGTTACTTAATTTGATTACTATATTTCATTATCTTATTAAATTGTTTCAATTTAAAAATTCGTTTAATTCGGTATGGGAATTAATAAATGGCAAGTTACAATTTATATTCGCCCGTCTTTCATAACCAGTTAATCACATTTTTCAGTCAGATATAAATCATTATGATGGATGTCACTGTGGTCAGCAACTTTAAGCCTATTTGATAAGCTAAGCTTAACTAGTCAATTGTCACCTGTGAACAAGGTGGAACCAGATGCAATTAGCAACAACACGCCTCTTTTACAGTAACCTGTCTGTCGTTTAGGCTTTCATGCCCCTTGTCCCCTTCGAACAAGCCCTTCCAGAAGTCAGCTGACAAGGCTGGTTATTGTGTCAGCGACTCAGTAGCGGTGTAAAGTGACCAGAAATATTTGCTGAAGAGAAGGAAGGGGCTTCCCAAGCCAGGTAGGATCCTTAATTGTTTTATGCTGATGTAGTTTACAGCTTACCAGACTGGCTAATTGGGTATCCTGCCAGACATTGCCATTACATTAGTAATATGTTAGACCGGAAATAGACACCAGCCAGCCCTAAGTCATTAAGTAAAAATCTGAATTTCAACACCCCGCGATTAGTTTTACCTTTGTGTTTGAATACTTATTAATGTATAAAACCCAATGTATTGTAACAGAGAGTATCAATTACATACTTGGCAAACTTGTTGACATGCTGCCTGGAGTTCTCGTACTTGTTCACCCGACCTGTTGGCAGTCAAGGGCAAGGAACTCCGGGGTGAGACTCTTCACCACGTGGTGGCGAAGAAAAACAACAATAATAAAACATCGAACTTGAACCACTTCAATGCAAGTGTCCCACGCAGCATATTGCATATTATATTAACAAGCACTCTAATGCATAATGATTCCTCAAAATGCATAGAACTTGGTTTGGGCAGTAACAACCGCTGTTTAATTATTTAAAATAGTTCTAGGTTTCTATGACATGACAAGCCTGTAACAGGGTCCTTGACCCCATGGCTTGGACCACGACCCCCATAACAGGGACCTTGATCCCCATGGCATGGACCATGACCCCACAACAGGGTCCTTGACCCCATGGCATGGATCACGACCCCACAGTATGAAACAGGTCTCCCATAATATATACCGCTGTAAAAACAATAGCCATGTCTATATAAAGACACGGAACTATATCACAAGAAGGACATAGATGTGTTAGAAAACGTGCTCAGGAGAACGACTAAAATTATATAAGAACTGAGTGATCGTAGTTACAAAGTACGCTTACACGAATGTGATTTAATAACAAAATATGCACAGAGGTTGAGAGAAGACCAGAGAGAAATGTCTAAGATAGAGAATTGTTATGAAAATGTTGATACATATATACTGTATGTTTCAAAGTTAAGAACACTGGAAGGACTACATGATAGAAAGTTGTCTAAGTAAAGGAGCTATGTAGGTTAGACATAAGGAAGTTCTCATTTCCCCAAAGGAATGTATTTTCGCAAATGGAGCAGATAACGTGTTGAGTGCTAGTACTGTGAATATGTTTAAAAATAAAATCGCCACATATTTCAGAAGGGCGGAATATATGAAGGTAAGCCGAAGTACTTGTTTTTCCACTTGCCATATGGGTGGCAATCTTGCTATAAATTGTTAAAAACACACACAAATACATACACCCACCCACGAGCACAAACTAGTCTTGTTAAAACACACAAATACACATACCCACGCACGAGCACAAACAAGTCTTTTTTAAATTCACACACCTGCACTGACCAATTCATTGTGAAATGTCGTAAGTTACACATAGAAAAAGTTATATATGTTCCGCCCACAGTCGTTTGTCAAGCTTTTTGTAAGAATATATTTCCGATTTCATCTTCCTTGACGTGGATGTGTACGCATATAGACCTGCGGTCCGCAAGCGTTTTTAGATGTGGATCAAACGTTCATTAAGTTGCTTGAAACTACGCAGTGGTGGGATGTAACGAAGTACATTTAGCTCGCTACATTATTTAAGTAATGTAGCGAATTTTATTTTAAAATCTACTTGTAACGAAGGACATTTTGGGGGAATTACTTTTACTTGTAACGAAGTACTTTTTTGTTTACTTTGTGTACTTCTAAATTTTGCGTTACTAGTCTATAGTCTACCACCAATTTTAAAATTACCCTCGACCCCTGATTGTATAGTTGTTTGCTTAGCGCTCGGGCTGACATCATGGTATCAATCGTGTTTCACGCTGATCTATTATATAACTGGCGCATGGTTTCCAAGACGTCCCAGCGTGTGTTAAAACCCATGAAGAGCTTGTTTGATTAAGGTCAATTTAAGAGTAAATGTGGAGCAAGGCATTGTTTGTTTTGTGCCGACATCAATGATCAGTCGCATTTCCCTGCTGCCAGTCCTAGCTTCGCACATCGGTGTTTCCGTAAAACCGGCGCATCGACCATGCTGCGAGTCAAAGGCTTGAAAATTGCAATCGAGATTCATTGATAATTCTTGTTTAGAAATCGGATAAATAGGTTGCATCTCAATAGAAAAGATCATGTCATGATGAGTTGTGTCTCAAATATTAGACGTAATACTTCGCCACGCAAAACATGCTACTGATGCATAAACTTATGAATTCATCAATTATCCGCCTATAAAATGGGAGGTCGTAGTCGTTTTGGCGTGGTAAATGCGCGTTGTAAATCGGTATTTTAACGATAACTGAAAGACGAAGGAAATTTTGCCAGTAATGAGCGTATTTATTTTAGTTTTGAACCTTTATGCGCGTTCAACGACTGAGAGCCAGTTTATAATTTTAGATCTCTTATTATCGTTCATCTCCACACATCGTGGTCGGTTGTTGCATAATTCATTTCAAAACTGTACAATTTCGTGAATTTTATTTAGTTCAACACTCAACAGTGTGTAACAATATTGTCTGAACATCGCATAGACTGCGCGGTCTACACGCAGTACCTCATTTATTTAGGCAAGCTTTTTTGTAATTTAACTTTTTGTGTTTTAATTTATCATGTTTAAATCAATTAGTGTATTTAAAGTTATTTTACTTTATTTATGTATTTTTATTTTATATATATATATATTTTTTATTCTGTTCCTATTTGTCAAATGCTATCTTCATGCTTTTATATACTGTATTTTAGGTATTTTAGGTATTCTTTACACATTTACTTTTATGTATGTTTGTAAAGCGCCTGAAAGCAATTTTAATTGATCGGGCGCTATATAACTATTGTATTATTATTATTATTATTATTATTATTATTACCTTCACGTTCTACGAGGTTTGTGGCGCAGTGGCTGCATTGATCTTCTTTGAAATGCCGTTGGTAGTAGATACAGAATGGAATCGTAGTAAATAGGTCACTTAGACCTACCATTTTATAAAGTATGACTTGCCAGTTACGTTACAGCGTCACAATAATTTAATGTAAAATTCACGTCATTCCGGACCATCCTATTTATCTACACCAATGGGCGTTATATACAGCCCAGTGTCGCAGAGATTAGAACGTCGAACTGTCATGCGATCAAAACCCGGGTTCAAATCCAGTGTGTTGGGTTGAATCCGCCGCCAAGCAGTGATTTATTTTTAGTTGAGTGTTAAACAAGACATTATATTCGTAATATTCAGCAAAGGAGCCGTACTGTCCTTACAGCCTATAACAGCAAAATTAATGAGTTCATACGGAAAAGTCATTGTTAAATTTAAGTAGCTTTTTAAACTGCAAAAAGACGCCGCCATATCATTGAGTCCACTATTTCCCTGTAGCGTGCCTTGGCGGTGTTGCCCATTTTCAGTACACCATTAAGGAGCGAGGTTTATTTTAATACCAAATTAGGATTGATGAGTTCATGTGAACGTCACTGGAATGGTTCTCCAGATAAACTAAGATGGAGAGGTACAGTTTATAAAGGTAAGTTCGTATATTGCGCAGTATCCAATCCTCTTGCCTTGCCTTGCCTTGCCTATCACGTAGTCTCAGTGGACCGTTGGGGCGCCACAGATGACTTGGCAACCAGCTCCCTCCACTCCTCTCGTCTCTCGGCTTTCCTCATGGCGGCGCCCAGTGTCAAGCCCGTCCATTCCGGGATGTTGTCGTCCCATCTCTTTCTCTGTCTGTCTCGTCTTCTCCCTCCTTGGACTGTACCTTGCATAACCTCTTGGCAAGCCCTGATGATCTTGTTATGTGGCCGTACCATCTCAGTTTTCGTTGTTTGACTGTGGTTAGGAGGTCTTCGTGTGGTCCAATGGCTTGCCGAGTTCTGTTTCGGACCTCTTCGTTGGTGATGTGTTCTCTGTACGTGATGCCGAGGAGTTTTCTGAGGCATCTCATCTCCATGGCCTGTATCCTTTTCTCGGTTTCTGCTGTTAATGTCCAAGACTCACAGGCGTACAGGAATATGGATATGACTAGGGAGCGCATCAGTCTGATCTTTGAGCTGAGCGCTATATTCCTGTCATTCCAAATGGTCTTGAGTTTGGCGAGTGCTGCTGTGGGCTGGGTGATCCTGGCGAGAATTTCAGGTTTAGATCCTTCATCTATAATGATTGCTCCCAGATATTTGAATCGGTTGACGCAATCTAGTTTCTCGCCGTTGACCCTGATGTCAGTGCTGAAGCCATTGGTGTTGTTGGTCACCAGTTTGGTCTTTTCTGCATTGATCTGCATGCCGAAGGCTGTAGAAGTCTTATCAAGGCGCTCCACCAAGTCAGCTAGCTCCTCTTCCCTTCCTGCCAGGCCGTCTATGTCGTCGGCAAAACGCAAGTTTGTGATATTTCTGCCACCAGTGCTGACTGTCCCTTCATGGTCGTTCAGTGCGTCAGTCATAATTCTCTCCAAGAAGATGTTGAAGAGGGTGGGGGAGAGCACACATCCTTGTCTTACTCCGACGGTGGTTCTGAACCAGTCAATATGCTGTTGTTAAGGTAGACTGCGCTGGTGGCCTTGTCATAGAGGTTCTGTATCATTCTGATCAGGTTGGCGTTGATGTTGAAATGCTTCATGGTGGCCCATAGTGCTGCATGCCATACCCTGTCGAATGCCTTTTTGAAGTCAATGAAGACGTGATAGAGGTCTTGCTGGTGTTGGAGGTACTTCTCGCACAGTACCCTAAGGTTGAAGATCTGCTCTGTTGTGCTGCGTCCTGGTCTGAAGCCAGCTTGTTCCTCGGCAATGATCTTTTCCGCTTGCGGCTTCAGTCGGTTCAGCAAGATTTTCAGCATACCTTTGCTCGGGTGGCTGATGAGGCTGATGGTACGATAGTTCTGGCATAGCTGTAGGTTGCCTTTCTTGGGGATGGTGATGATGAGAGAGTGGGTCCACGGCGTGGGCCACTCCCCTGTCTGCCAGATCTTGTTGCAGATAGTCAGTAGGGCGCTTATCATGACTTCTCCCCCTGCCTGCACCAGTTCTGCTGGGACGTTGTCCCCTCCTGCTGACTTCCCCTTCTTGAGCGATTTCACCGCTGCTTCCACTTCTTCGCGAATGATGGGGTAGTTGTCGTTGTCGGTTGCTGGAAGGACGTTTAGTACTTCTAGGTCTCATGTGGCTCTGTAGTTGTACAGCTCGGAACAGTACTCGGACCACCTCTTTAGGATGTCCGGTTCTTCAGGCAGACAGTTTCCATCCTTGTCCTGTATGGTGGTGGTTCGCTCTTGCTTTGTGCTGGTCAGGTGTTTCATCAGCTTGTAAGTTTTCTTGCTGTAATTTTTCTTCATGTTATTTTCGATGTCCTGGCACTGCTCTTCAATCCAGTCCATCTCTGCTTTTGTTATGCCTTTCTTGATTTCTTGGTTGACTGCCCTGTACTGCCTTATTCCTTCTGCATCTTTCTTCTTCTTCTTCAACTCCCTTCGTTTGTCGCACAGATCAAGTAAGTCAGCTGTGACCTAGGGCTTCTTGACTGGGCGATGTGTGCCAAGGATCTCACTGGCGGTGTTGGTCACTGCTGTGTTGAAGGTGTTGATCATTGTTTCCATATATGTACCGTCAGCGTCCAGAATGGTGAGTGCTGCACATTTTCCTCCTATCATTGCGTGGAAGGCTTCTGCTACTTCGGGGTCTTTCAGCTTCTCAAGGTCAAATTTGATCCTGATGTGGCCGAGTTTCTTGACCCTCTTCAGATGTAGTTTGAAGGTCATCATGACTAGCTCATGGTCGCTTCCAATGTCAGCTCCAGGAAAGCTCCGTGTCTTGGCAATGTTCACACTGGACCGGAAGCGCTTCCTTACCATGATGTAGTCTATCTGGTTGTGGTACTTTCCATTTGGGCTGTGCCACGTGGCTCTTCTGGATGCTTTGTGTGGGCCAAAGGTGTTCGCCAGCATAAGGTCGTTGTAGCTGGCAAATTCAAGGAGCCTTAGGCCTCTCTCATTTGATCTGGTGTTGCAGTATCTTCCACATGTGCCTCTCCAGTTCTCATAAGCATCTTCTCCAATATTGGCGTTCCAGTCGCCTTGCACCACTAGGATGTCTTTTTTTGGAGTTTGGTCAAGGACTTCCTGCAGTTGTTCGTAGAAGTCTTCTACATCGTTATCGTCATAGTCTGATGTTGGGGCATACGCCTGTATGATGGTGATGTTGAATGGCCTTGCCCTCAGGCGGGTGGTGATAAGTCGGCTGGAAATTGGCCCGACAACCCATGACGCAGTTCACAGTGTTTTTGTGAATGAGGAACCCGACTCCTTGTTGATGTTTGTCGTCTCTACCACTGTAGTATAGTTTGTGTCCTACCTGGGTGGATGTCTCTCCGATGTTTTTCCACCGCATTTCACAGAATCATAGGATGTTCTAGCGGTATCTGGTCATCTCGTGAGTGAGTTCTTCTAACTTGCCTGCTTCTCTCAATGTTCTTACATTCCATGTGCCAGTGATGATGTTGCTCCTGGCACTAATCTTGTTTTCCGGTATAAAAAAGCGCTTTACCCTTTACTTCTCCTGTTCAATCAAACACCATCTCAACTTCTCTGGGAAGCATCCAGCCATATGTTACAATTAACGCGCCAAGGTTGCTCGTACACGTATCCACCACTGACTAAAGTCATATACACATTTATACAGCTGGGTGAACGAGAGTCCGAAGCTCTTCCCCTGGGCCACTGCGCTCGACATTTTAGTCAAGTATGTTAAACACTTTGCAGCCACTCGTTCTTGTGGCATTTGTCTGGTCTGTCTAATAGTGTATAATTAATTATATAGTAGGCGAATGGAGGATAAAGTGGGACCCCTGCGCCGATCGACCTTCATTTGACATTCATGTACAAAAATGGTTAAGTTTTCTACCCTACCTAGCTATGTAGATTGACTAAGGACATGCATAGCCTAGCTACTCTATTTTAATAAATATAATACGTTAGACAAGTTTTAAAAAGACACCCATTTTATTATTTTGTAAAACGTGGAGATTAAAGTGGGCTCCCTCACAACGCTATGCGATGCCACTTAATCGTTGGCGCAAATCTCGCACATAAACCCACCACGCTCATACCCGGCACATGCATGGTGTGTCCACCGGCCACACTCCCCACAATACATCCAGCTTTCGCATTTTCTGCCGTTGGTTTACAAAAATCCGAACAACACAGACAAGGCGAAGTGTCACTGTCCTCCTTGTATGTCTTTTTTGATATGTTGTTAGCTTTTGTGTGCTCTCTATTCTTTGAACCGGTTGATTGTAGGCACGCTACCAGTTTTGCTGTTGCCTCGACGTCTCTCTTGTAAGGGCTGCCTGCAATGATCCAGGTCGGCCCTCTGTAGCTTGTCACACTGTAAACCCGTGGGGCCCAGTTTGGCCGTTGCCATAGATTATCGGTCGAACGCTATTTTGAGATTAATACGTTCAAACTGAAATTGATCATTCACCTAACTATGGCGTGTTGCTCCATGGACTACATTTACAGTTATGTACCCTGACAATTTATGAAAAAGTGGTGTTTGTAAGGCACATCAATAATTATTTGTAGAAGAGTACTTAAAACACAAATTTGCTACTCACCGTTTTGCATTCGCGTCAAAGAAACAAATACAACATTGAAGGGTCTGTAAATTCTACTACCGTTGTTTTGACTGCATTCTATACCAAGAATGGTATGACAGAGGGGCCCACTTTACCCACCCTTCCCCTAAATGTGTGTTATATTTCCTAACAGTGTAAAATTGATTATGTAATAAATATGTGTGGACACGTGTCTTCAAGTCTTCAAGTATTTACTACTAAAACGTGATGTTTCACTATCCTGCAGTTGTAACATGACTGTGTGCTAAAGTAATAAGTTAATAAAATCAATATGAAAAATAGATAAATACAATTAACTGTCCATTAAGTGTACATTAAAACGACAAAATAACGTGTTTTTTTTATTTCCTAACAGTGTAAAGTTGATTATTTCCTAAAGATGGAGCAGCAGATCGCTAACATTGTGAAGGTGTGTTACTATCAGATAAGAAACATTGGGCGAATTCGCCCACATCTGGCAAATGAATCGTGTAAAACACTTGTTCATGCACTAGTAACATCCCGGTTAGACTATTGCAACTCTCTCCTCTATGGTCTACCAAACAACACCATGCAGCGACTGCAAAGGGTGCAGAATTGTGCAGCTCGCATAATTACGCGTACGAAGAAATACGATCACATTACACCCGTGCTGCAGCGACTACATTGGCTACCATTTCATCTGAGACCAACCTACAAAGTGCTGCTATTGACCTATTGTGCTCTAAATGGGGTAGCGCCCGACTACTTGAGTGAATTGTTTAACTACAGACACGTAAACAGAACTCTACGATCTGCCTCGCAGCCGCCCCTTTTGTCCATACCGGCCTCACAGACTGTCACCCACGGTGATCACCGTTTCGCCGTCTGCTCGGCAGTTCTATGGAACAATTTGCCGTCTTTGATCAGGACTGCCACAACAGTAAACAGTTTTAAGACACTTCTAAAAACTCTTTTATTTAGGCATGCTTTTTTGTAATTTAACTTTTTGTGTTTTAATTGATCATGTTTAAATCAATTAGTGCATTTAAAGTTATTTTACTTTATTTATGTATTTTTATTTTTTATTCTGTTCCTATTTGTCAAATGCTATCTTCATGCTTTTAGATACTGTATTTTAGGTATCTTAGGTATTCTTTACACATTTATGTTTAGGTATGTTTGTAAAGCGCCTGAGAGCAATTGTAATTGATCGGGCGCTATATAAGTATTGTATTATTATTATTATTATTATATGTAATAAATGTGTGTAGACACGAATGTTTTATTTCCTAACAGTGTACAGTTAATTATGGAATAAATGTGAGTAGACACGAGTGTCTTATTCCATTATCAAACGAACCGCTTCCCAAAATACATGCGCATAATCAAGAAAACCAAATGAATTATGATGTCTTCTTGCGACGCGATCTGATAAATAATCACCTGCTGAGTAATGTATACACTACCACCGACTGGTGGTTTTGTTTTTGTACAAATGGTGTCACCTTCGAAAGCTATTCCGGTTAACAAATGGTGTACCTTAGAATACGGTAACGCGACAGAGCGAAGCTTGAAATAATATGCCTTTGCTGAAATAATCACAATTACTCACACTTCGATGATTACTGAGCATTCCTCTGGATATTTCGTTTGACTAAATACGGTTCTTATTACCACATCCAAACTGTGTGTATAATTACAAGTTCCGGTGGCGCTCAGTGAAGTCGTCCGCCATCACTTCAAGGTTTGTCTAAGATATGTAAATTTCTTGAAGGTTGCAATCGAATGGACATGGAAGGTTGCAATCCAATGGACATGGTCAGACGTTGCTACAGAAACATAATTTCTTAGCGTAACAGGTATGTTGCAGTTAGTTACAGGGTATTGTGTTACAAATATCACGCATTTGCAAAACCTCTCAGTTAACTTAAATAGAAATGTTCACACATCATTACGCGGACACACAGAAACATCATAACAAATACGGCAAACATTACTGCTTGCTACATTACGTATTAAGGCTTTCAAAATGGCTGCCGAGGTGCGACATCTTACGATCCAGGGAGCAAATTTACTATTTTATGACGAATCTGTTTAAAGTAATTAGACCCCATCATGCCGCCTAAACTGAGAGGAGACAGCGCTTCGGACAACACAGAATTAGGACCAAAAGAAGAAGCCCTGATTGTCAGGTTTGTAGAACGTTTGTCAAACGAAGCGGTTGTGCAGAAGTTACGCCATGTGCTCAACCCAAAAGCCCTCACCGATAAGCTGGACACATTAACTGAAAAAAATATCACTGCTTAACGAACGGTTGGAAAAGAAAGACGTGTATATTGTTGCTCTAGAGGTAAGACTGTCCTCATGTGAGGCCGATCTTGATCAACTAGAACAGTATTCAAAACGAACGAATCTACGATTCTTCGGAGTCCCGAGTCGGAAAAGGGGGAGGACACCACCGGCAAGCTGCTGTCCATTGTAAACGAGACATTAGGAGTCACACCTCCCATTGTGAAAGCCGACGTGGTTACGAGTCATCGGCTCGGACGGCGCATGCCAGGTGCAGACGTACAAACAAGACCACGGCCAGTGATCGTCAAATTTGCGACGGCCAACGTGCGCGACGTGGTCATCCGTGCGAGACGCCGCTTGCGTGAAAGCGGCGATGGACCGACGGTGTACGTCAACGAAGACCTGACACGTCGGCGGGCGGCGTTGGCCAAGAAGACGAGACAACTGAAGTAGTCAAGAAAAATCAATGACTGTTGGACCTTCAACGGCAAACTTGTAGTAAAGACTATAGACGGCGTTGTGAAAGAAATCCGGTCTGACATTGACTTAACTGGGTATTGAATCAGCGATGGTGATTGATAATCTACAACCTGAATCTGGTGATATCAATCATTTCTTATTTTACTTTTGGATCCACATAGGTGTGCTAGCATTACCTGCAGAAACAGTTTTGTAAACTGAGCAATCACGATTCTCCGGTATTCGTAATACTTGTCTAGGTATGGTTCTGTTGGCTGTGCTAACTTGTTAAGCTGATTATTTTTTGTTGACAGTGCTGTCATCGTAATAGTAATTTTTTTATTATGTAGACATACAAACTTGTGGTTGTGTTCGCTGTCATAAATAAGTGCAGACAGAATTGAATTGTTTGACTATGCAATTGCTATGTTCAGTTATACGTAATACATTTGTCAAATTATGTTTATTAAGCTACCACATTATGTGGACACAGTTTTGTTTGCAGTGCTACCACTATGTGTAGATGTACATGTTTTTGGTTGTGTCACTATGCACAGACAACATTTTTGTTGACTGTGCTATCGTTATGTGCAGGTAAATTTTTTTTACACCGTCCAAACATATATTTCAATTTAACTATTTCCTGCCTATGAACATCTCGTGATGTCATTAACTCGGAGCCTAATTAGCTTTTCCTTTCTTTTTGTTATGTTTTTTTTATTGAAATCAATGCGATGATTATCACTACTCAATTACAAGATTTCACATATATTAACACCTTAGTAAGAACTGTAGTGTGCTTGGAAATGTACAACTCAATGAATTGTATTTCGTATATCTATCACAACATCTTTTTACAAAGACTCGTTTTAAATTAGTGTACAAAGAAATCATTTAAATTAATCGAAAATGACTTAGGATGAAGCTTTTTTCTCCTATTCAGGAGCTATTCTAAACAACTACTTGACAAATATATTACATATAAATGAAAATGAAACTGACGTAAACGAACAATAATAATTCGTCGTTCGTCATACTATGATTTCGAACAGTTTAGTAAGTTAGCTAAGGAAAACAAACTCTTTTAGTATTTTAAGTACAAATATTCAGTCTGTAAATGCCAAGTTTTCTGACCTTGAGACATTCATAGAAGAACTAAGTACTGTAAACTTTAAAGGGAAAACAAAGTCAATGTTTGGATCATATGGGATTAACAGAGTTAATAAAAAGTAACAACTTCCAACAACAATCATATTTATAACGTCAGTGGTTTACCAGGAAAAAAATGTAAAACACATAGACATAGAAAGTCTACAGACTACGCCATTTTAGAAACAAAATGACGTCAGAGAGTCTTCTTGGTCGGCGTGAACTGTGCATGCATATTATTATCTGTTACTTTCTAACCTAACCACGAAAACGACCGCCAACAGCCGCCAAACTTCTCCCCACATTTCTTACATACATATACATACACTACATTACCAAGAAATCACTTGTATTCGTCTAACGAAGAAAATTCACAACAGAAACGCAAATTTTGGCGAACGGCAACTCGACAACTTCGACTACCGTAAACTCGCTATTATAAGTTAGCTTTACACAAAATACCGCTAGATGGCGCGCGAATATTTATTAACCTTACTGCATTCGCACGCGCGAATTAGTTTAGTTAATTATAAATAATATAATAATAATTAGCTGCATCACTATGATCTGCAGAAAATGTTAAACGGCAAACTAAGGCAACGCTTTGGTGATATGGGTCTAATAGAGTTGATAAAAAATAACAATTTAATATACAAATATATAATTTTATTAGTTTATTTTATATAGCGCCAAATCCACAATTCTCTTCTCTTCTATTCAACATACTGTTATTAAAGTATATGCAATAATAAGAATGCTACCCACAGGTAATATTTAAAAATAAATATAAAAAATACATGTGTCTGCATAATTATCCAAAATTGCCTATTAGTTATAAAAGAAAAAGGAAATTACGTGTTTTTCAATGAAGTCACATTATTTATTTTATCAATATTTCTATAAACATCCCGCGTGTACTGCGAGCATGCAAGCTTATATTACATAAGCGATGTTTTAACAATAATAACTAAAACAATAACATGTTAATATTACTGTTTTTAAATCCTTCTTTTTCTACCACCATAATATTTCCAATATATATTCATATTCCTTTTTACATTTTAGTGATTTATTGTTCCGATAATTAATAAAGTGTCTTGTTCAAAAATAATAATTATTACATATCTGATGGTGGAAATGTCATTCATGAGTAGAACAAATAGCTTCAGTAATATGTTCTTATGCATAATGGTTGTGTATGTGCTGAATGAAAATTATTATTACGTCGTACTTATTTTACTACTTTAATTATTTATTACTATTAACCATACTTTTATATTCATTTATTACAATTGTTGTTATGTAATTTGCATGTTTATTTATGACTGATAAGTCAGCTTAGTTAATGATATAGAAACATGTATTTTCATTATTTATTTTTAAATAATATTATCTGTGGGTAGTTTTCTCTTTATTGTATTTTTAATAGCATTATTTTGTGAAGCGCCACAAACAATTATGGATGTGGCGCTACATAAATAAAATATTATATTATAATAAAAACAATTGTTTGTTTATTTAATATAGCGCCACATCCAATTTAAACTTGTTCATGGCGTTTTACATACATTAAAATGCTAAACAACAAATACACACCAGAAGAAAAAAAAACATAAATATACTAGAAACATATATGAACAATTATAAAAATAAAATATCAATATAAAAATAATAAAACTTATAATTTCCTGCAAATCATAGTGATGCTAATAATTAATTATTATTATTATATTATTTATAAGTAATTAAACTATTTCGCGCGTGTGAAGTAAAACAATTAAATATTCGCAGTCAGAAACGTGGCGTCTAGCGGTATTTTGTGTAAAGCTTTTAAAAGCGATTTTACCGTACCGCTGGGCGGCCGAACAAGTTGTACTCGAGGTCTGCGCGTTTTTGTGTGTGAATTTTCTTCGTTAGAGGAATGCAAGAGATGTTATTACATAACATAGTGTATGCATATGTATGTAAGATATGTGAGGAGAAGTTTGGCGGCTGTTGGTGGTCGTTTTGATGGTTAGGTCAATCAAATCGGGTCGTCTAGGATCCGCGCTGTGTCTGTGACTGTCCAAACGAATCCACCGAACCACTGTTTCAGTTCTGCTCGATTCATAGGTTAACAAGAAGACATCTTACTGATACTGTCTTTCACTGTACTATTACTATAAGCGTTTGAGGAACAGTGTGGCATATTGATGTCGCGATTTCGTTGTAAACCGACGTAAGGCAACTTTTAGCGTACCGCTTGGCTCTCTGTTATGACAGCTGAACCAACAGACGACTCTCTGACGTATTACTTTTCCAAACTGCTGGGTTGTGATTGGTTGCAAGGTCCAAGATGGGCCGGTTCATGGTGTCGGTGATTTAGCCAGATTTTCCCACTTTAAGACCACTTTCTGAGGTAACCACTAAGGTGAAAAATTGGATTGTAGATGCAAATGATTAGCTAGTGTAAACTCTTTTAGGTGCATAACACTAAACTGTTGCCTTTTTTTTCACTTTAAGTTGAGTATAATATGCTTTCAAGAGACATGTATAGATGAAAGTGAGGATATATCGTCATTTCATTTACAAAGCTATGACTGTATATCACAGGGTAAAACATGTACCAGTAAAGGAGGGCTGATGATATATGTAGATGACCAGTATAAATCAAAAGTAACATTTAACCTCAATACCTACGAACATTGGGAAGGGTTGATAGTTAAAGTACAGGGTAATTATCTATCTAAGACGTTTACTATTGGAAATATATATCGATCTCCGAGAATGCGAAGTTAAGACTTAAGCGTATTTAAGAATGAATTTACACCAATTATGTCGAGATTGGATAATTATAAAAATGATATCATTATTGCCGGGGACTTTAATATTACCTTACTTAAACTAAATGAAAATGACATGTTTAGTAGCTTCTTTGACACGGTAATATCGCATAGTCTGTATCCTCAAATAACCCTACCAACACGATGTACTAGAACAACTGGAACTCTGATAGATAATTTTGTTTTGTAGACTTCATAAATCAATCAATCATCATCAATCAGATATCGAGACAAAATCTACAAACAATTAAAATTAACAAATCCCAGTTAAAATAATTATGAAACTATTAAAATTAATCTAAAAACCTATAACACAATATTAAAGAAAAACATTTGGGCGGCTAAGCAAATGTATTTTGAATCCAGTTTTTCACTTTTTAAGAATGATATACGAAATACCTGGAAAACAATAAATGAATATCTGTCAAGACATACTAAAAAGATTTCCCAGTTAATTTTGAAGACAATGGCAATCAAATGTCAGATTAAAACTATTGCTGATACATTTAATAACTATTTCACAAATATAGCTCAGATTATTGTAAATGATATCAAGTATGAAGGAACCAAAGATTTTAGTTATTATCTAATTAGACTAATATGCTCAACTTTTAAAATAAACAATGTAGATGAAGAGGCAGTAAAGAAAATAATACACAATTTACCCACAAAACATAGTTGTGGATTCGATGGTATCTCTTAAATTTTATTTAAATAATTGAACCTGCAATCATAAAATCATTGCCTATGGTAATAAATCAGGTGCTAAATACGGGAATTTTTCCAGATAAACTAAAAATTGCCTAAGTAACTCGAATTTAAAAAAGGGTGATCCCACATTATTTAAAAATTACAGATCAATCTCTCTATTACCAACGATATCAAAGGTACTAGAGAAAATTTTCTTTACCCAACTATCTTCATATTTTAATGAAGCTAAACTATTTATCGATAACCAATATGGTTTTAGACCAAAACACGGCACTGAGTATACTGCGCTTGAATTAGTAGATAGAATTGTAAATCACATGGACAAAAATGGGGTGCCAATTAATATATTTCTTGACTTATCAAAGGCCTTTGATACCATTGACCATTAACATTTTATTACATAAATTAGGGTTTTATGGACTGGATGGTGCGTCTCTACTTTTATTTGAAAGCAATCGACGACAGTATGTTGAAATTGGTGAAATGCAATCAGAGACCCTTCCAGTAAAAATCGGAGTTCCACAAGGATCAATTTTAGGACCTTTATTGTTTACTATTTATATTAATGATTTCCCACAAGTCAGTAATATATTTAACTTCATTATGTATGCAGATGAGATAACACTCTCCAGTACATTAAACCAATTTACTGATAGCACATAACATAAAAACAAGAGCGTAGAATCCTTAATAAATTATGAACTCGACAAAGTTATTGAATGGCTAAATATAAATAAATTGTCTTTAAACAACGAAACATCTAAATATATGATTTTTCATGTACCTAGAAAAGAGTCGCAAACTCTTACTCTTAAAATCGATAATATAAATATCGAACAAGTGGATTAATTTAATTTTCTAGGATTAACTCTGGACGCCAATCTTACATAAAAAAAAACACGTAAATAAAATCGCAAATAAATGTTTCATAACTACAGGCATTTTAAACAAACTAAAGCATGTACTGCCGCTAGACATAAAAACGCTTCTATACAATTATCTAGTCCTATCACATATTAATTATTGTATTACGGTTTGAGGATATAAAGGTAGTCGAATATTGAGAATTCAAAAAAGGCAGTTCGAATAATAACATTGAACAGGTACAATTCACACACTGAATCACTTTTTAAAACACTTCAACTATTGAAAATAGATAATAAATTAAAACTGCAAGAACCTAAATTTTTCTGTAAAAATAGGCATGGTAATGTGCCAGTTTACTTATTAAATTGGAATGTTATCCCCAATTATAATCACCTACTATTTTATAAAGTATGACTTGCCAGTTATGTTTTAACGTCACAAAAAATTGATGTAAAATTCACGTCATACCGGACCGTCCTATTTATCTGCACTAATAGGCGTTATGTAGAGCACAGTGTCGCAGAGATTAGAATGTCGAATTGTCAAGCGATCAAAACCCGGGTTCAAATCCAGTGTGTTGTGTTGAATCCGCCGCCAAGCAGCGATTTAGTTTTAGTTGAGTGTTAAACATTTGTTTCAACAAGACATTATATTCGTAATATTCAGCATCGCAGTCGTACTGTCCTTACAGCCTATAACAGCAAGATTAATGAGTTCCTACGGAAAAGCCGTTGTTAAATATATGCAGCTTTTTTAAAATGAGAAAAGGCGCCGCCGTATCATCGAAGCTACTATTTCCCTGTAGCGTGCCTTGGCGGTGTTGCCCGTTTTCAGTATACCATTAAGGTGCGAGGTTTATTTGAATCACCAAGTTAGGATTGATGAGCTCATATGAACGTCACTGAAATGGTTCTCCAGATAAACTAAGATGCAGAGGTACAGTTTAAAAGGTAAGTTCTTATATTGCGCAGTATCCAATCCTCAGGATTGCTCAAAGCGCTTTACACTTTACTTCCCTGACAGACATGTTCAATCAAATACCATCTCAAACCAGTTAATAGTTATGTACCCTGACCATTTCTGAAAAGGTGGTGTTTGTAAGGCACATCAATTATGTGTAGAAGAGTAAATAAAACACAAATTTGCTACTCACCGTTTTGCATTCGAGTCAAAGAAACAAATACAACATTGAAGGGTCTGTAAATACTACTACCGTTGTTTTGACTGCATTCTATACCAAGAATGGTATGACAGAGGGGCCCACTTTACCCACCCTTCCCCTAAATGTGTGTAGGCACGAGTGTTTTATTTCCTAACAGTGTAAAGTTGATTATGTAATAAATGTGTGTAGGCACGAGTGTTTTATTTCCTAACAGTGTAAAGTTGATTATGTAATAAATGTGTGTAGGCACGAGTGTTTTATTTCCTAACAGTGTACAGTTAATTATGTAATAAATGTATATAGACACGAGTGTCTTATTCCATAATCAAAAGAACCGCTTCCCAAAATATATGCGCATAATCAAGAAAACCAAAAGAATGATGATATCTTGTTGCGACGCGATCTGATTAAAAACCCACCTGCTAAGTAATGTATACACTACCACCGACTGGTGGTTTTGTTTTTGTACAAATGGTGTCATCTTCGAAAGCTATTCTGGTTAACAAATGGTGGCACTTTGGAATACGATAACGCGCCAGAGTGAAGCGTGAAATAATAGTGCGTCGGCAAGTGTAAAGGAAGCATATGTTTTGGTGTATATATATAGTATTGGCAGCAGGTTTTAAAATAATCTAAATATGATACAGAACCTAAAAACCCTTATTGCAATTGTTTTCTATTTGGTCCCATAGTGATTTAGCGGCCATTTAAAAAATTGCCGCCAAATTCTATTTCGCTGTATGTTAATAACTGATTCGTCTAGAAAAATAATTGTATTATGTGGATATATGTTCTAAGGATTTCAAATACTTGTTTTGGAATTTTCTGGCTTTCGCGTTCTGCCATTTTTAAAGATGGCGGTCGTCAATACAAATGTTACAATGTCTAAAAAAACGACTTCACACTGAGCAGTAATGTTGATGACATTGGATAGCTTGGTGGATAGCGATATACACCAATGTATATTTTACCTTCATTAACATTCATATATGCGCCATTTGTAAAGATGGCGTCCGGCTCAGCCATTTACCCATATCTTAAGAACTACGTAATCTAGAGCCAAAACCTTGAGGGCAAGATGTAAGGTTTTTAGATTAACATTATTTAAATTGTGTTACTCTTAACCTTTATTGACTTTAAGATATCCGCCGTTTTGTAATATCGGCCATTTTATAAGACGGCGCCCGACAAAAACTCTATTATTATTATATCCATAGCTTAAAGTTGCATTCTGACTTCCGCCATGTTTAAAATAAAATGTCCCAGTAAACCAGCATTCTCCATACACTATATATTGTTTTCCTCAACTACCTATCAACTTATTTTCACATAATATGCCATTTTAAGATAAAAAGCAGCAAAAGACAAAAAATTGTCCTGGCGAGCCTCGCCAGTTAGAATTCTCTGATTGGTTTAGACCGCGATGAAGGGAATTCCAGTGAAAAGCGCTGTCAGGAAACCACACTAGGGCCACACAGCCCACACTAAAAGGCGGATCACAATTGGCAGACCGCACGGAAACGACAACCACATTCACAAAGATGCCACGGCTCGATACGCTCCATATTTACGGCATATCCAGTTGCCCACATACAAACTATCGCTGGCTACGCGCCTGTACGGTCAATGGCTAATTGAGGATGATTTAAATAACTAGGGTATTGTTGCCTAGTGGCGCCTCTAGCGACTAACGTGGATATGTGGAACCGCCTTTTAGTTTTCCCCATCGTTTACTTACGTTGACCGGAGAGTTCCGATGGTAAAAATAGATCGACTTTTGGGAAACTCCAGAGCCGTTGTTTGTTGCAAACTTATATTTGATCAAATAACGTATAAAACCACAAAGTGAGACATGTGGTAGGAAGTATACTAATAAGCAAATATCGGTCATGGTGTACATTGACTTTTCTAAAATGCGTTAAAAAGGGGAAATTATGTCAGAATGCAACTTTAAGAACTTAGTGGTCTAGAAACCAAACGTTGATGTCAAAAACAAAAACTACATGTCAAGATGTGTTGTACTACTTTCGACTTATCCATCATTCTAATAGATGGTCCCATCAAACAGTATTATTTACGTATCTTAAGAGAGCTTGTTAATCCTATGTCTTATGATCTACGTATCGTCGAACCTTGAAGCTGATGTGGAAATATAGATGTTTGGAGGCAACGATGTAAAGATAGCTCTTAGATATTCCATAAAACGGGCACAGTTTGTCAATTCAAACATTGGTTTATTGATTTCAAAATTATGCCATAGCATATTGAAAACCCCCAATATGTTCATCCACCTCCGCGCTTCAGCTGCAAAACTGAACGAGTACTGAATCCTGGAGCTGGTGTTTCCTTGGTTTGCACTGATAACAATCGGCCACCATGCTGGTGCTATCCAGGCTCCAGAGATTTGGGGATGATTTGGTCTAAGACTACGTCCCGTGATCAAACTTTCGCCTGCACATGTGCTCGCCTTGTATGTTCCAACCATGCACCATGGGTACGTGGGAGTTTGTTTCATCCTTGTTCATGTCTCAGTAATTTGGAAAGTACCACGATACGTTTTTCACATTTTCACCACTTCAGTGGACTATTCTGCTCCTTCTGCAAATACAGCCAGTGCAGCACAAACAGTTCGGAAGATGGAAGAAATGCTATGAAGCTGGTAACCAATTGTGGCTGGCGATGAGCCAAGAGCACGACATCAATGTGTTGGGAGTATAGGTAGACTATTAATATGTTTCTGCAACTTCCACAATATGTTGAATCATGCGACTGTTTGCTTCTTTGGGGATGCTCACACCTGTAGACACAGGGCAGTGGGAGTTTGTCTTGACAGCATTGCGTGTCACGGTCACTAGGTTCTCAGCAGTTCTCGTGTCCAAGACATTTTGAGCCAGGTATAAAATCATCTACTATATGCACTATACTCTGCACGGTGTTGATTCCTTCAGTGGGGATACTTTCGCATAACTGTCAAAGATAACCTTCACTTGGTCATGACCTGGAGTTTGGGATTGGATGAGCTTAACATATGATTTGTCATCGTCTTT
>OZ024863.1:33079705-33082205 GCA_964017155.1 Oasisia sp. SBJ-2009
GTAAAAACAAACGCTTATGACCGTATCAAAGATACCAATTGTTGGTGTGAAAGTAGTTATGTTTCGTCGGAGAAAACACCTATAAATATTATGTTTCAAAGATATACTGGCCCTACTTATTCCAACTGTCATCTTGGAATTCTTCATGGCTAGTTGTTTATGCTGATGAGTTTCAAATAATTATTCTGGTATTGTGTTATGTTGTGTTTGCATATATGCGCCTGTGGGTGTGCACATACGTGTTTGTGTGTGTATGTGTGTGTGTGTGTGTGTGTGTGTGTTCGCGCGCGTGGGTGTGGCATATATATATATATATATATATATATATATATATATATATATATATATATATATATATATATATATATATATATATATATATATATATATATATATATATATATATGATGTGTGAGTGTGTGCATGTATGGTGTGTATATATATATATATACACACACACACACACATATATATATATATATATATATATATATATATATATATATATATATATATATATATATATATATATATATATATATATATATATATATATATATATATATATGTGTGTGTGTGTGTGTGTGTGTGTGTGTGTGTGTGTGTGTGTGTGTGTGTGTGTGTGTGTGTAATCGAGTAATCGAGTGGGTATTTACTTTTGACACTTCCAAAAGTTCGTGTCCGGCTTCCGTAGTGATGTTGGCCATCACCATGCCGTTAGAGTGGCCGATGGCGAAGCCAGCCGTGTCTTCACAGTCACCGTTGTGCACGATGCCTTGAGGAGAGATATTCTGCCCCTCTCGCTTGAACCACACAGACACCGAGAACTTGTCCACCTTGTTGTTGGCAAACCACGTACGGAGGAAAGCAACCTGAGACATAAATATTAATACAGTAATTTATAATATACATAGTCTAAGTTATAAAATGATGTTTCTCTTGATACAATTAATAATGATAATGATAATAATTATGCTAATAATAATAGTTGTAGTAATAATAATAGTACTCTCTATTGCGACTAAACACAAACCAAGCCCACCAATACAACAGGGTTGATCAATCTCGGAGTCAATAAACAGTCAGGTTGTCAACATATGGATTGATCCGCCAAGGAACTATGGATGATAAACAGGGTTATAAAGGTACGTTTTTAAATAACGACGGAATTTGGCAATATTTTCACTGAGCTAACATAAGAATGAAGTATGTTTCAAATAATAGGTACAGCTACAGAAAAAGCCGTAGTCCCAATATTAGTATTTACTCTAGTAAATCAGAACGAGGAGATCGAAGTGGACAGGTTTTCTCACATGATGAGTAAGCAAATAATGTAAATACGAAGGTTGCTTACATGAAAGTGCCTGGTAAGTAATGGTACACATGTGTAAAGAAAATTTCCTGGGCTTTGAAAGTCATATTCAGTTGTCGCAATAAGTTAGACATAACAAAATAAATAACATTTACCTCGAAATGAGTGTTTCCGGTGAAACAGGCGACGTTTCCGCCTCGGACTGGGTCGTGTTGGATCGACACTCCCGTGCCATACTGGGTGGCAATGGCTTGGTGACAAGTGACGTCATTGTAGTTGTCCTCGTAGGGGAAGTGGAGCAACAGGTCGTCGGAACATTGCGGTGTCACTGCAAGCACCACAGTACAAGTTCATACGATCAGTCTTTCTGCTACTGGAATAAATGCCAACACTTCCCATACCATTATTGACATAGGTGTCCAGTTAAATTGAACAACACGATACATAATCCCGAGTCATGAACTTTGAATGTATGCGATACAGCATAAGTAAAGGAGTTTGTGGACGTATTCGCGCCCTTAATCGGGCACGTTTACATAACACAGTACATGCATATGTGTACATACGTAATGGTAGAACATTATGCCTATAACATAGTTATTAATAAATGCACGCACCGGTCTCAACGAATCGTGAGATAACACTAATTACATAGTCATTGTGGCTTGTATGAGGCGCCTCAAATTGTTGACTTATGTTTATTACAAAACGTCTTTAGCGTAGAGCAACTTCAGGAGTATGGATTTTGTTTTTCTCGAAATCTCTCGTTTGTAAACAATTTAGCTGCTATAATTGTTGCATAATGGACGCAACACCTGGATCGTTATAAAAGTATTAGCTAAATGCTAGATGTTCAGGATCTTTATGTTAAATCTCACAGGATAAAACGCCATATTAGTGGAGCTCCTAAATACAAGGATTAATGCCCCCAAGGGTGGGGTAAAAGGCCCAACATTGGACTATATATATATTAATTTGCCTCATTAAATTATTTGTTCATGTAGTTAATGATATAACAAAATATTATTGGTACTCTATATGCAATATCAAAATATCCTGTTGATAATTAATTATTTCACTATGTATGTATGCAGTTGGATTTTGATAGTTTAATGCAAAATAACGAGAGTTGTCTATCAATCGAATATACTCTAGTCACGTACATACGTGGCTACTACAAAATGCTGA
>OZ024863.1:33089705-33094705 GCA_964017155.1 Oasisia sp. SBJ-2009
CTCCAATGTCTATACAATTGAAAACTATAATGAACTGATAAGTGGATTTACAATGGTCGTGTCCTCTTTGCAGCGTCATCAAAACAACAATAGTATTCTTGCCGTGGACTAGAGTATAATTATGCTAAAAAGAAGTGAGCAAGAAAACTGCAGCATTTTCTTTGATATGTTGTCTTCATTTAGTCTCTTCCCCAAAGTATTCTTCCCACAAGGTTCACAACATGATCAGTTACATTTTTAATGATAATTTAAAATAATAAATGATAATATTGTAATCTATCAAAACATATTCTATAAAGTACAGCAGGAATTATAATTAAAAGGTTTTCTGATCACCAAGCATATTTTTTGTTTGTTTTGGCAATTGCTTGGAAAGAGGAAATGTATACTAAATTCAAAACGTAAAATAGAATATAATCTCATCTGTAATATACAAAAACAATTGACACAAATCCAAATACTGATCCAAACCATACTATAACATAATCATCAATGAGATCAACCAAGTTAATAATAATAATAAAAGCATACCTATACCCCGTAATTCCAAGTGACCCTGTTCGAAGGTGTTGTTATAAAAACAACATAAAAACAAACTAAATGTTAAAGAAAATGTTAAATCTAAAAAGAAGTATATTACTAGCAAATTAATGACATGCAAACATAGAATTCTACATGGATAACTCAAGGCTTAATAACCTCAACAAGATATAGAGACACACGTTGCAAACAATTAAAAATAACAAACTCAGAATATTCCGGATATGGCGTATTACATATTAATTTAAAAG
This sequence comes from Oasisia sp. SBJ-2009, assembly GCA_964017155.1. NCBI lineage: Eukaryota > Metazoa > Annelida > Polychaeta > Sabellida > Siboglinidae > Oasisia > Oasisia sp. SBJ-2009. Next base: position 33,090,497 of record OZ024863.1, read on the forward strand.
CATATAATATCATTTTGAAAAAATATTTTCGCAAAGCAAAACAATTCAATTTTGACAGATGTTTTATAAATCTAAAGTCGATATAAAAAATAGTTAGAAATCTATAAATGATATTCTGCTTAAACATAAAATTAACAACTCATTTCCCAAATAAGTTAAATGTCCTGGTTCCATTGTGACATATACATTAGAAATACCAACTATATTAACAAGTTGTTGTCGGGCAAAAGATATTAAATACATTAAAAACCAACTCAACGCAATACTATTATTTGTTATTTAGAAACATTTATAAAGCGCCACGTATCCGGAATAAAAACCTGCTCTAAGGCGCAATAATATAAAATAAATACATAGGTAAAAATGCCCATCTAACTGCGATACTGCTGATATAATATGATATAATAGTTACATAGTAAGGTGTTTATAAATGCTAATTAGTTGCAACATTCAGTTTGTGTAAACTACTAAAATTACTCAGATCTCTGAGTACTATTTACTATGCTTTATTTTGTTAATAAAACAAAGTAAATATAAATCTGAACGTATTGAACAACACATACACCTTTATAACACCAGATAAATGTATACATTCCTGTGCAAACCTTAATTTGAAATGATGAATATTAACATTATATTCTAGGGTTTGAAGGATAAAACATTGAGAATATGTTTAACTAAAAAATAGAACTCATAATAAAATCTGGAATATTTACAAAAATGATAACGCGCAGAAAGTTAGCACGGACGGGCAAACAGAAGGATGGAAGGAGACAAGGAGGGAGAGAGGGACAGAGGGACAGAGGGACAGAGGGACAGAGGGACAGAGGGACAGAGGGACAGAGGGTGAGACGGAGAGAGGGACAGAATGGGAGAGGGAGAGAGGGAGAGAGGGAGAAAGGGAGAGAGGCAGAGAGGCAGAGAGGCAGAGGGGCAGAGGGGCAGAGGGGCAGAGGGGCAGAGGGGCAGAGGGGCAGAGCGGCAGAGGGGCAGAGGGGCCGAGGGGCAGAGGGGCAGAGGGGCAGAGGGGCAGAGGGGCAGAGGGCCAGAGGGCCAGAGGGGCAGAGGGGCAGAGGGGCAGAGGGGCAGAGGGGCAGAGGGGCAGAGGGGCAGAGGGGCAGAGAGGCACAGAGGCAGAGAGGGACAGAGGGACAGAGGGACAGAGGGACAGAGGGAAATTGGGTGAGACGGAGAGACGGAGAGAACTGGCGAGGTAAAGAGGGGTGGAGGGATGGAGGGATGGAGGGATGGAGGGATGGAGGGATGGATGGAGGGAGTGAGTGAGTGAATGAGTGAGTGAGTGAGTGAGTGAGGGAGGGAGGGAGGGAGGTAGGGATGGAGGGATCGAGGGTGGGAGCGACGGAGGGAGGGAGGGAGTGTGATGGAAGGAACGAGGAAGGGAGAGCGACAGAGCAAGAGAGCGAATGAGCGAGGAGGGCGAGAAAACGAGCGCGAGAAAGAGCGAGTGAGCGAGCGAGGGAGAGTGAAATGGTGAACATGCGTGTGCGAGTGCGAGTGCGAGTGCGAGTGCGAGTGCGAGTGCGTGTGCGTGTGCGTGTGCGTGTGCGTGTGCGTGTGCGTGTGCGTGTGCGTGTGCGAGTGCGTGTGCGTGTGCGTGTACTTACTCGGCTCGCATGACTGCGTGTTACAGCGGATTTCCTGGGGTGTCGGTACTCCATCCACTTTCCTTTTCCGTTTACCGTCGTCGCCGCATGGTTCAGAGCATTCTGTCCAGGAGACTCCTCTGAAGGGGTCTATCACGCAACGTCACACGAACAGTAAACACACGTGGATGGTAACAATAATGTATACTTTTCGCTGTATGCATATACTATGCTTGGGAAAGTTAGATGATCACTGAAATTGGGAACGTTTTAGATTAATTGTAGTAAGGATAGATACACTCATTAAGGCGAACTTGTTGAACCCATACGACAGTGACTAACGGGTTTTAACACGTCACATGATTCATTTTGTATGAAGTATTTATTTATTTATCATTATACGAATTGAGAGCGAGGTTTGCTGCCTACGATAACTTGTTAATTGTGACTTACCATCGCACTTCATAATGTGACACGATCCCTCGACCTTTCCGCAAAGAGATCCATTGCAGAACTGATCTCTTATTTGTTTTCCACCGTCACACTCCGCTGAACACTCCGACCAGTTTCCCCATGTTACTAAAACAAACATTTACAGAATATCACACAAGACAATCTACACATGATATTACAAACGGTGGGTGATGACGCCCTAGGGGGTCGTTTGACAGTTGCATGGAGGGTCGTCCCATGACCTTATATCTGTCATTTCATGCCTGTCAGACACTTTCACTTTAAAATCATAATCGTGAAAATTGTATAGCGGTGTTCCAATATCCGTTGCTCACAGCGCTGTACAGAAAGTTCTTAAAAATAGATAGGTCTTTAGTTTAACTTTAAAAGCAGCAGTGGTCATAGTAAAAAAAGTAAAGGTAAGTTTTTATATAGCGCAGTATCCAGTCCATAGGACTGCTCAAAGCGCTTTTACACATTACTTCCCCGGCAAACCTGTTCAATCAAATACCATCTCAACTTCTCTGGGAAGCATCCAGCCACATGCTACAATTAATGTGCGAAAGGCTGCGCGTACACATATCCACCACTGTCTATTGTCAGGTACTCATTTATACAGCTGAGTGAACTGGAGCAATGTAGAGTGAAAAAACATGCCCAAGGTTTTAACACCGCAGCACAGGATTCGAACCCGGGTTCTCTTAGTCGATAGTTCGGAGGTCTACCCCTGAGCCACTGCGCTCTACGTCATAGTAGCGGTAGTGTCATAGAGATTTTCTCTCAGATTTTAGATTAATCGAATAAAGAATTCCGATGTTATGCAATCAAACTAACAACAAATGGCAACGCATGATGAAGCAGTCCTCTGAATTCCTGAAGTATTCTTGAAGAAGAGAAGTGGGGGTAAGGAAATAAGTTCCAACAATATCGCCTTTCCAGAACTTCTGTCTGGACGTGAGCTCCTTTTATGAAAATGTTCCATTCTGCACGCAATCCATGGATCTCCAACGGCAATACTGCCACAATAAAACAAATATAGCTAAATTACGAGATATTACAAACAAAATGGATATGCTCTCAACTTGACCAGAATATTGTGGGAAATTAGAACCAGCCTAACTCGTGGATATATTCGACACCTTAATTCTGCGATCCCTGAATTCCAAAGATATTTTGAGCGACTTAGCAATTTGAAGAATTACTCAAAACATCTGATAATTGATGTTTTTAATTCACATTCTCCAAAACAAGCGTATAACTGCACCTTGCTTAAGTAGCTGTTCGGTGGTAGATCTCCGTTGGGTCATACAGCATTAAAAAGATGACTTCATTGACAAGAAGGCAGACGTTAATATTAACATCAGGACCAAAAACAAATTATATTTCCATACTTACTTTTGAACATGCACATTACCGCTCTTATCAGACGAATGCGAGATATGGCATTGTGGAATAGTGTGTTAGGCATTCGTTGGAAAAGTGGTATGGCGGTAATGCCTCGCATAGACGTATTACCCTACCCTCTGCTCTAATCAGCTGGCTTGTACTCACCTCCATTGTTCACAATGCCTTCGACCGTTGTCAGGAGAGTCAACGCTGAAAACAAAGCAAACAAACTGATCGACAATAACATCAATCGGAATTGGGATGTGTGTGATGTTTGATGTTCCTCTTAACAGTGCGTACGATGAAGTGACTAACATTTCATACAGTTGATTGCTACAGTCATGTTATAAAAATCACTTGCTTGAAACACATAATTGTGAAACGCGTCTATACATATGCGATGGTTCGAGTTTACCTGGGCCCGTTGCTATGATAACGCATTGTCAAATGTGCAAGAATGTGATAGTTAACTAAAATCAAAGTGCGTACGACTTGGTGCGATACTCACCGCAGGATAAGCTGAACAGTAGGTTGAGTGCAATCATCTTGAAGAAGGTTTCGTCTGGAATAAGATCGTAGTTTACCACGTGTTTTAGTTAACGACACGTGCTCATACACGGACCATTTGAACAAGGCAGCGATATCTCGGTTTCAGCAATGCGCACTCACTTGTGTTGATTATTGAAATTTTAAGAAAAGGGCTACCCGATATCACAAATTATCAATTAATCAGCAAGAGACTAACACCAGACAGTGCCTGCGTGCG
>OZ024863.1:33099705-33124705 GCA_964017155.1 Oasisia sp. SBJ-2009
CTGCACTAACGGGCGTATTGTGGAGCACGGTGTCGCAATGATTAGAACGGCGAACTGTCAAGCGATCAAAATTCGGGATCAAATTCAGTGTTTTATGTTGAATCCGCCGCCAAACAGTGATTTGTTTTTAGTTGAATGTTCAACAATTGTTTTAGCAAGACATTATATTCATAAGATTCAACAAAGCAACTTTACTGTCCTTATCGCTTTTAACAGCAAGATGGCTTGTTGCGGGGACAGTTCCGTCAATTAAATTAGCTCCTATGGAAAACCTTTTTTTTTTTCAATTTAAGTACCTTTTTTAACTTCGAATAGGCGCCCCCATATTATTAAAGCCACTGTTGTTTTCAGTACAGAGTTAAGCAGCGAGATTTATTTTAATCAGCAAATTAGGATTAATGACCTCATATGAACGTCACTGAAATGGTTCTCCAGATAAACTAAGATGGAGAAGTACATTTAAAAAGAGGTACGTTCTTATATAGCGCAGTATCCTATCCTCAAGGTTGCTCAAAGCGCTTTACACTTTACTTCCCTGACAGACCTGCTCAATCAAACACCATCTCAACTTCTCTGGGAAGCATCCAGTCATATGCTACAATTAATGCGCGTAGGCTGCTTGTACACGTATCCACCACTGTCTATTGTCAGGTACTCATTTATACAGCTGTCTGAACGAGAGCCCGAAGCTCTTCCCCTGAGCCACTGCGCTCTACATTTTAGTCAAGTAAGTTAAAAACGTTGGACCTATTCGTTCTTGCGTCATTTGTCTGGTCTGGCTAACAGTGTAAAGTTAATTATATAATAAATGTGTATATACCAGAGATGGAGTGATTACAATACAAATGTACTCGGGTACGAGTACTGTGAAAACAAATGTACTCGAATACGAGTACGATTACCTTCGAACGTAGTCATGATTACTTTCATGGTTACTTTAACGAATATCCTTTTTCTAACATAAAGGCGACTTCAAGGAATCCCTAAGTGTCATTCGTTTTCTGTTGCTATGTCACTAACTAGTGTTCTAACTTATTACTGCAGTACGCTATCCAGGTGTTATTATAATTAGTAATCAGACGAATTATCAGGTATTGAATTAATCATTTAATGCTCGATTAATTATTTAATGTACGGTTTCTGAATCAAATACATATATGATGCATTTAAGAATTTCAAATGTCCCTTTTTTATTTTAAATATCAAATACACATGATCAAATACATTAAAATAACAACATTTCAAAACCAGGGTGGCGTATTCAAAAGAGTGTCCAATTTAAATATGTAGTATATAAGATGAGACCAGACATCGGGTTAAATACATTTGTATTTGAAAGTATTTAAATACTTTTTTAGTATTTGTATTTGATGTTCAGGAATTAAAGTATTTATATTTAAATACTTTCCTGAGGTATTTGACTTTTGCAAATACATTTTCAAATACATTGTCAGTATCAATATTTCTGTTTCAAGATCAGATGTAATGCCTGCCAAACTGATTACCTTCATTGCAACTTCACCCTACAGTGCTAATTACTGATGAAGACACTTAACAGCAGGCTTCCACATGGCCCTGCGGTGACCACAACTTTTGTTTGCTCAGAGCCAGAGGATGGATTAGTACCTGACAGTGACCATAGGTCAATATCCCCTTTGTCCTTTAGTCAGGCTTCAAGCTGGCCCCAGGCTATTCTGGTTTCCTGGCTGACTTTGAAGTTAAGCTGTCACACTTCCTCACAACATCCTAGCAGTGATTAGCAGTGTCTCTTTTGAGGACAACATAGGCATTTTATTATGGACCTCCTGGCTTAACATAACAAACAACATATTTTGGCCTTTACCTCTTTCATTCAGTTGTCACTGTGGTGTAGTTAACAATAACAATACTCCATAGCACTGGTATGCCTGACATCCTATGAGCAGAACACTAATTATGCCTATAAACTAGATGCCTCAATATAATTATGAGTTGCTTTTCTTTTATCTACATAGTAATACATCCTGAAAATGAAAAGTATTTGAAAAGTATATGAAACAGTATTTGAAATACTTTCCACTGTATTTGTATTTAAATACATTTATATTTAAAGGTATTTGTAATTGTATTTTAATCCCTCAAGAGTATTTGCATTTAAATAAATTTCAATGTATTTGACCCCATGTCTAGATGGGGCAAACACAGAATAGTTGTGGATTTAGACAGGTTTACAGTTTGCACTTAATTAACCATAATAGATAAGGATTTAGCCGCTAACCGCCCAGACCCAGTCAGGATTCTGGATGTAGGAACCATGACCAGTCATTCACACCATACTGACAGAGCAAACAGTATATGTGGGGCTGTGGCATAGCTTCTAAAGTTACAAAGTAAGATGTTAGTGGATGCTTATATCCTGCAGTGCTTCCCAGGGGCTGTCACAATATATAGTGCAGCGGCCGGGACCCAAAAAATTAGATGCACCCCTACCGGAGGTATAACAAGCTGGGACCGGTCTCATTTTGACCGTATGAATCTCTAGTTTCTGAAAAACGACGTTGTAGTTGCAGCAAACTTGTACAACATCCTGAATTAACCCTTTGTGTGCAGCAAAATATGAATAAAATACGTTTTCACTTACTTGCTTATTTTATGAAATTAGCCCAGTTAATTTTTAGAATTGGTAGTTATATCAATGTATTTCTTTGCAATGGACATGTAGCAATATATTTTAGGCAGTTTTATGCCGATAAGGGGGTTAAGGGTCCAAAAATATACCCCATATATGGCGATGTTTGGTGATTTTGACCGAACTGAAGCACATTTTCTTGCACCCTACTACCAATACATGTTATAACAGTGTCAGGCCTGACTCTTTTCATCATCCAGGATGTGTCATTGATAAAAAAATTAGTTTGAGCATGGTGAAGAGGGTATAACATTGTCCATTAACCCTCTGTTTGCGACAACGCACAAACTACGTTTTTGAAATTTTGTTTTTGCTTTATCTTAATAAATACGGCATGCAGAGCAATAATTGTGGTATGTGAGTATATATGTTTTAGGGTATTCTGATTTCAAATATATAATTTGTTTGCTCCTCCGGCATTAATTTCCGCCATTTTTAAAGATGGCGGTCGTCAATACAAATGTTACAATATATCAAACATTACATCACATAGAGCAATTATTTTGACGTAGTTGGATAGCTTGGTGGATAGCGATACCAACCATGTTATTTGTCACCTTCAACAACATAACAATTCGCGCCATATTTAAAGATGGCGTCTGGCAAAGCTTATTATTTCCGTATTTAAGAAATACGGTATTTAGATCCATCTTTAACCACATTTTAAGTGCTTCGTATCGTCGAAGGTCGTAGCTAGTGTACAGTGGATACCTGTTTGACCAACTGTTGATATTAGTTATAAGTTTGAGACGAGTTCAACGTCGTATATGATATGTTTCCTATTATCGCTCAATATACATGATATCAGTTTTATGCTGATAAGGGTGTTAAGGGTAAAAACATATACCCAAAATATGGCGATTGTTGGTGATTTTGACCAAACTGAAGCATAGTTTATTGCACCCTACTACCAATACATGTTATAACAGTGTCATACCTGACTTTATTCATCACCCAGGAGGTGTCATTAATAGAAAAATAAATTTGAGCATGGTGAAGTGGGTATAGCATGGTCCATTAACCCTCAGTCTGCGACAATGCTCAAACTTGTTTTTTTGAATTTTTGCTTTTTTGATGAATGCGGGTAGGCACGTGGAAAGTCCCAGCCATAATCATCACAAAGCAGCTAACAAATGCCAACTGTTGCCTACTCGTAACATAACAGATACCACACATGAAGTGAAACCAAGTCCCCATTTATTCAATCACACGTCTGTGTCCATCTCCTTTCTATCATCTCCTTCAGGTTTGTTGTTCTGATTACCACAACCTGTACAAGAACAAGCATCGATGCACTCTAGTCCGACAAGGAGGCAAGGACACTTCCTCGCGCTCAAACAGTCTTTATCGGTGCAGTAGAGGTGAGTCAGGTCCCGAACCTCAACTGGAGCATATGCCTGAGTGAACATTGTCTGTGTAATACCTCCATCATCGCAAGCAGTCCAACCATGGACAACTGGTTCGATCACTTCTTCGGTAGGCATGTGGCTATTGTACCAAATCCGTGTTTGGTATTTTGCCCGAAGGACGTGCTTTTTGAAGGCATCCTCCGTCGGGGGAAGCATGTATGCGGACTTGTCTGTTGTCGTAGCCATGATGTAGCGCAACTCGTCAAGCGTGTCCATGTCACTTCCCTTCTTTCCGTATGGAAGTAGTGCATAGCTGCGAGCAACGGCGACGCTGTGCTCTAGGTCATCTTCATGGAATGTCTTTAAGTTCGACAGAGTGTCTACATTTTTCAGCAGTTTAGAATAGGCAGTTTTCTTACCTATTCTGTTCATGGAACACTCACACACTGTTTGGCCAAGTTCATTCGCAATCCTGTGTACAGGAATGTATCGCTCCTTTCCGGAATGTACAGCATGCATATACACATGGTCACTTAGGTGTCCTCTGCTGAAATAGTAGACTAACAAGACTAAGACGTCTGTATCATCACACTGAATTATGATCTTCTCGTGGTCCCGTGACAGACTGGAAGCGTGTAGGAGTATGCGTGTATCGGCTTCCTCCTGGTTACTGTACAGTCTTTCAATGGATGACACCACAGATGGGGTAGCTTCTTTCACAAGCATTCCCTCACTGGATCCACCTGCCAAGATGATGGATTTCCCATTTGGAATGTATTCAGTTGCATGCTCCAAGATATACGCGAGATATAATTCGCTAGGCTTGCCTTGTTGCCTGCTCCTTTCAGAAACTTGCGGTAGTTAGGAACTTGTCTGCTCCCCTGGATCTGATACCTAGGTAACAGTGCAGAAGAACCCCGTCGCTCTCGTTCTGTTGTCTTGATTGATTACCCATTATCATAGCGATCGAAAACAATGGTCACACAGCTCAACTCCAAGGACGGGTTGCTGAGAAGTCGAACTGTACGTTTCTGAACCACTTCTGTCAAATCCTTGAACGTTCTGACGTGGTTCTCGTTTAGCGACTTAACCATTGCCATGCCATCGACGATATATGCGGATGAAGTGGACGTTGGTATCTGTGGCAGCTCTGTTAAAACGTCCGGACAATTTGATTCAAGCTTCTTGGCTAAGTCGGCCTTATTGGTCTTTCTCAACGTTCCATCACCATGGAAGAGGGCCGGTGGTACTGCAGCCAGTTCGTACTGGAGAACTTTCCTCAGGTCAACATCACGACTCTTGGAGACTCCCAGTAGCCGCCGAAACAATACCCCACTGTCAATTATCAGCTTTCGATCCTTGTCGTTTGGGAGGGCTTTCTTCATGTCCGCAAATGTTGACATGGTGCATTTCTGCATTGGTTCCCAGAAACCTTTCGTTGGCTAATCCCCAAGTCGTTTTCTTGACAAAGTCACCGAAGACCACTTAGCACCTCTCTGGGATGCCCTTCGTAGAATCCTCAACTTCACGTGATGCTATTTTACCTGTGGTGATGTTCATTAGATGGTCTGGAACATCATCCAGGTCAAATGGATCTTGGCACTGACTGTAAAGGTATTCCTTCATCTCTGCGATGTACACTGGGGTGTATCGGGAATAGTTAATTCGCCCAGCCAGGTCGAAATAGGGGACAGTTTCTATCATAGCTTGTATGTGCATTAGGAAATTTGCCTCCCTGTCTGCTCGTAAGAGTCGAAGTAGTATGTTACCAGACTCAAGGAAGCTATCCCAGTATGCAAATGTTGCTGAGTTCTGTCACCCTTCTTTTTGAAAGCGAGTGATCGTATCCAATACGGACTGGGGTATTGCGTCCTCAGCTTTCTGGCAAACAGTAGCACAGGCAGTTGCATCTTTTGATCCGAAGGACTGCTCCAGATCTCATACTAGATGCTTGGTTTCATTGGTCAGCCACGGCAAACTGTTTTTGATGGCAAAGGCTTCAGCTGAAGTCAGGAATTAACATCTGCGACAAAGCTTCGTGTGCCAGACGAACACCTCGGTTTGCACGGGCATACTGCTTTCCTTGTAGCATTTGGTTAACCGTGGCAGCTGCATATATATCTGATGAAGTTAGGATGTTCTGAAGTCCGCCATCTCCGAATATTTTACCAATGCTTGCCAGGAAAGCCATTATCAGATGCATTGCTCCCAGCCTCATCATCACTTTGCCCACCAGTGGCCCCGGTCTGCTCCACAGAATCCGTTGTGCCTTGCTGTAGATTGCAAGGTCTGCTTTAACGAGTATGTGGTGCTGCCCCAACTTCTCAGATATGCGCACTAGCTTCAACAAAGTTGTAAAAATGGTAGACATATCAGATGGCGAGGCGTTCATGTAGGGAAGGTATCGTATCTTTGCAACTGGGACAGTCTTAGTACCCACAAGAGCATTGAAACCACTCCTTGCCGGAATGCTCGAGTCCTCATCTGCAAGGGCTCGATCTCATGTATATTGAGCGATAATAGGGAACATATTATATACGACGTTGAACTTGTCTCAAACTTATAACTAATGTTAACAGTGGGTCAAACAGGTATCCATTGTACATTAGCTACGTCCTTCGACGATATGAAGCACTTAAAATGTGGTGAAAGATGGATCTAAATACCGTATTTCTTAAATACGGAAATAATAAACTTTGGCAGACGCCATCTTTAAAAATGGCGCGAATTGTTATGTTGGTGAAGGTGACAAATAATATGCTTGGTATCGCTATCCACCAAGCTGTTCAAATACGTCAAAATAATTGCTCTATGTGAAGTAGTGTTTGATATATTGTAACATTTGTATTGACGACCGCCATCTTTAAAAATGGCGGAAATTAATGCCGGAGGAGCAAAGAAATTATATATTTGAAATCAGAATACCCTAAAACATATATACTTACATGCCACAACTATCGCTCTGCATGCCGTATTTATTAAGATAAAGCAAAAGCAAAAATTCAAAAACGTAGTTTATGCGTTGTCGCAAACAAAGGGTTAATGGACCATGTTGTGCCCACTTCACCATGCTCAAACTTATATTTTTATCAATGACACATCCTGGGTGATGAAAAGAGACAGGCCTGACACTGTTATAACATGTATTGGCAGTAGGGTGCAAGAAAATGTGCTTCAGTTTCGTCAAAATCACCAAACATCGCCATATTTGGGGTATATTTTTGGACCCTTAACCCCCTTATCGGCATAAAACTGCCTAAAATATATTGCTACATGTCCATTTCAATTAAATAAATTGATATATCTACCAATTCTAAAAATTAACTGGGCTAATTTCATAAAAAAGCAAGTAAGTGAAAACGTATTTTTTTCATATTTTGCTGCACACAAAGGGTTAATTCAATATGTTGTACAAGTTTACTGCAACTACAACGTCATGTTTCAGAAACTAGAGATTCATACGGTCAAAATGAGACTGGTCCCAGCTTGTTATACCTCCGGTAGGGGTATCTCCTTAAATAGAGCCCTTTTTCAGCTTCGGCCGCTGCACTAATAATGTTGTACTACCAGTACTACAGTAAGCGGGAGGGTCAGGAGATGTGGCTTCTCTGGGGAGAGAAAATATGAATTAGGGAAATGTGACTGGATATTTATTTAACTGAAATGCTCAAAAGTAATATAAAATTAATAATTCAATGAATATTATATGTATTAGATTACTAATAATATTGCCATTTCTATATTCGCTTGCAACTGTTAATATGAAAACAATGTAATCATGAAAAGTAATCGTGAGTACGATTACTTTGGTAATGTACTCGAGTACGAGTACGAGTACGAGTACGAGTACGAGTACGAGTACGAGTACGAGTACGAGTACGAGTACGAGTACGAGTACGAGTACGAGTACGAGTACGAGTACGAGTACGAGTACGAGTACGAGTACGAGTACGAGTACGAGTACGAGTACGAGTACGAGTACGAGTACGAGTACGAGTACGAGTACGAGTACGAGTACGAGTACGAGTACGAGTACGAGTACGAGTACGAGTACGAGTACGAGTACGAGTACGAGTACGAGTACGAGTACGAGTACGAGTACGAGTACTTTGCTTGGTAATGTACTCGAGTACGAGTACGGGTACGATTACTTTGTTTTGTACTCGAGTACGAGTACGATTGCTCAAAAAGTACTTACTATGAGTACGAGTACAGGGTACGATTACTCCATCTCCGGTGTAGACACTAGTGTCTTATTTCCTAACCAAAAGAAACACTTCCCAAAATAATTATTATATGCGCATAATCAAGAACACCAGATGTCTTATTATATCTAGTTGCGACTAATCTGATAAATAATCACCTGCTGAGAAATGTATACGCTACAACCGTCTGGTGGTTTTGTTTTTGTACAAATGGCGTCACCTTCGAACGCTATTCCGGTTAACAAATGGTGGTACTTTGGAATATGATAACGCGACAGAGCGTGAAATAATACGCCTTTGCTGAAATAATCACAAATATCACACTCGTTGCCAAGTCCGCGGTTTTCCCGTCAATTGGGCTAGTTTTAGACCTGTTCCGCGGGTAAAAATAGCAGTTGCGGGTTGCGGTTTTTTGGGCTTCTTTTTATGAACATGCCGCTATTTTTGCGCTAGTTTCAAAAGTGGTGGTTTTACGTCATGTGTTACATTAAGAGCCGTCTTATTCTACGTCTCATAATAAATACTGTGAACTACCAATTCAAAGCTTCCTAATGTTTTTGAATACAGACAGACAGACAGACAGACAGACAGACAGACACACACACACACACACACACACACACACACACACACACACACACACCGACCACGCATGCCTGGGCCACCCAGTTGTCCACAAATAAAGGTAATAATCATTCTCGCGCGCTATGGGTCACTGCTGCTGATTACGTCGATACCAGCTCTTCTCTTCGTAGCGCTACGTGTATTAACTAACCCAGCGACCATTAGTAGTCCAGGGATGCATGAAGCCCGGGGGAGGGTTGTGAAGATGGAAAATGGGGAAAATGCAATATGCTTTATCTGCTGGTACTATCATTTATCATGACCATATAGCCAGTGCTGTAACAAGTACTCCAGAAAAGTAACTAAGTAAAAGTAAAAGTAATCTCCAAAAAAACTACTTAAGTAAAAGTAAAAGTACCCCCGAAAAAAACTACTTAAGTAAAAGTACCGCTCCACAAAACTACTTAAGTAAAAAGTACAAAAGTATTCGGTCAGTGCCAATATATATATATATATATTTATATATATAATATTATATATTATATATATATAATATTTTCTTCTTCATCATATATATATATATATATATATATATATATATATATATATATATATATTCATGCGGGACAACGCTACCATCTACATTTGTGACACAGAGACGTGGCTAGTTTGCTGAAAACACAAGTCAGATATATGTTTGTATGCGAGCTTAAAAGTAAGCCAACTCTTTATGTATAACTAGCACAAAATAATTCCAATACACTAGTACACAATGTCATCACCGTTATAACAAACACATAGATATCCTTTGGGGTGGGGGGAGCCATTCTATTACAGAAGTGGCCTGGTGTGGTCGGTTCCCCCACCTTTGCTGTCAATCTATGTGTTTGTTATAACGGTGATGACATTGTGTACTAGTGTATTGGAATTATTTTGTGCTAGTTATACATAAAGAGTTGGCTTACTTTTAAGCTCGCATACAAACATATATCTGACTTGTGTTTTCAGCAAACTAGCCACGTCTCTGTGTCACAAATTTAGATGGTAGCGTTGTCCCGCATAAAATATGTCATCACCGTTATAACAAACACATAGATTGACAGCAAAGGTGGGGGAACCGACCACACGCAGGTGTTGGAAACCCACCATATCAATTATTCAAACAAAGTATGCAAGTTATAGGTTATGACCAAGGGGAAAGCGTTAGGAACATGAGCACATGTCCTCGCCCTAAAACCCCTTGAAAGTACACTCATATTAGACAAGTATATAACACAAGTCGACAATGTGAGATGTAATATACAAGACAGTGTGATCGTAATGTCAAAAATACAAGACAATAACGTTTTAGACACTTGGGAACAATATAATATAGACTATGTATAGTGTATTTACAAATATGTACAAATAAAACGAAACACAGCATATATCAACACCAGTTTGAAATACCCAGGTGACGATGGGGAAGGAGGGTGGGAAATTTGCGACGACATAGTACTGAACAACAGAATGATAAATGTCGCAATAAACGGAACCTCGTAACATAATTGTTTAACAACAATCGAGAGCAAATCAATATTTACCCTTTCAAACTCGAGAACTATCGAAAGAGAGGCTGGACACTGAGCTTGTCAGCGTCCTAATCTGTTTACCGTATACACCCGAATATAAGCTCTGGTTTTGTTGCCCACATAAATGCCTTTTGAGTTTCATTCAAAAGGTGTTTATATATATATATATATATATATATATATATATATATATATATATATATATATATATATATATATATATATATATATATATATATATATATATATATATATCAGGGTTGTTTGATTTAAATCATTTGATTTAAATCATTGATTTAAATCATGATTTAAATCACTCCAAAAAAAATCAAACATATTATTGATTTTTGATTTTTATCAATCAGTTTTTGATTTATATGAATCTGCTTGGCTGGGTAGAATGCTTTGTATGCCTCATGCATCTATATGTCTCAGTATATAACCCCACACCCATAATAAGTGATTGGTCAAGGGAGATCAATTTGAATGAACAGGAAGCCTGGCATCATAAAAAGGGCTCTATAGGCAACTGTTATGCAATATAAGGAGACTTAAGCTGATGGGGAGTAGGACTGCTCCCCAGTTGAAACATCTCCCCAGCTGGAGGGTATGGGAGGAGGTATTGATGAACAAAGGCTACCAGGGTCAGTAGGCAATTGCAGCCCACAACAGTGCCATGGCTATGCAAAATAAGCAGATAAGGCAACCTGGGTCTCAGGCTTAGACAGGGCTTTATGCAGGACCAAAGTATTGCGAGTCACACATGTGAGATCTAGAATAATAACCTGGCTCTCAGTCGCTGAACGCGCATAAAGATTCAAAACTATAATCAATACGCTCATTATTGGCACAACTTCCCTCGTCTTTCAGTTATCGTTAAAATACCGATTTAAAACGCGCATTTACCACGCCAAAACGACTACGACTCACCATTTTATACACGGTAGATGAATTCATAAGTTTATGCATCAGTAGCATGTTTTGCATGGCTAAGT
Source organism: Oasisia sp. SBJ-2009 (assembly GCA_964017155.1). NCBI lineage: Eukaryota > Metazoa > Annelida > Polychaeta > Sabellida > Siboglinidae > Oasisia > Oasisia sp. SBJ-2009. The sequence goes on from OZ024863.1 coordinate 33,111,058, forward strand.
GTTACGCCTAATATTTGCGACGCAATTCATCACGACATTTCAACTTAGCATTATACTGATCTTTTCTACTGAGATGCAACCTATTTATCCGATTTCTAAACAAAAGTGTCATTGAATCTCGATTGCAATTTTCAAGTCATTGACTCGCGGCATGGTCGACGCGCCGTTCTTGCGGAAACATCGATGTGCGAAGCCAGGATTGGCAGCAGGGAAATGCGACTGATCATTGATGCCTGCACAAAACAAGCAATGCCTTGCCCCACATTTACTCTTTAATTGACCTAAATCAAACAGACCCTTCATGGGTTTTAACGGTGCGCGGACAAAACCCCCTCCGGACAAAACCCCCTTGAACAAAACCCCCTCGGACAAAACCCCCTCGGACAAAACCCCCTCCATACATAACTCCCTCTACACATAAGCCATTTCCGGACAAAACCCCCTTGGACAAAACCCCCTCCATACATAATGCCTTCTAGACAATCCATTTCCGGACAAAACCCCCTCATCAATGATACTAGACAGAGGGTAACTTGCTTGAATAGCACCTTTATTATGCCAGTAATTATAAAATAGTTGGTATGTATTTTAATTTTTTACATACCAAATTATATATATATATATAATAATAATAATATTGCCATATTCAACGTGCATTACATGATGAATTGGAATGTAGTCTGGCGTTGACTCATATAGTGCCTATATATATATATATATATATATATATATATATATATATATATATATATATATATATATATATATATATATATACAATAAAATGAAATATGGCAAATATAAGATATAGATATGATATACATATTATACATAATTTGTTCTTTAAAATGAAAAATATATTTTAATATAATAAATAAATAGGCAAAATAAAAATAATAGATTATCTACTTAACAATAATTGTGGTGTAAACTAGTTAATAAATAAATAAATATATAGAAAATGGCTTTGAAATTGTTTTAAAATATATATATATTATCTTCTAAAATATAATTTAAATTAGTAGACATACATTATAAGAGGACTAAACTATCATTTAAAATTATAATTACAATTGAATGCGTCCAATTTTGTTTTAAGAATATATTTATACAATTATTAAGTTAAGATAAAATTTCAGGAGAAGAGAAGATTGTTGTTCAGCACCACCGATCTGCTATATTATATATAGTATGCACAAATATACAGCCAAGCTAAGTTTACTCCTTTTGATCATTCTTGAGGCTAGTATCTATGATGAGGGGGTTTTGTCCGAGGGGGTTTTGTCCGAAAGGAGCTTATGTCTTGATGGAGTTATGTATGGAGGGGGTTTTGTCGGAGGGGGTTTTGTCCGAGGGGGTTTTGTCCGAGGGGGTTTGTCCGGAGGGGGTTTTGTCCTACCTTCGGTTTTAACACCCGCTGGGACGTTTCGGAAACCAAGCGCCTATTATATAATAGTTCAGCGTGAAACACGATTGATGTCATGATGTCGGCCCGAGCGGCGAGCGCAAAGCAAACAACGACTACACAATCAGGGGTGGAGACCAATTTTAAAATTGGTGGTAGATTATAGTAACGCAAAATTTAGAAGTAAAAAAGTAAGAAAGTAAACCAAAAAGTACTTCGTTACAAGTAAAAGTAATTCCCCAAAAATTTACTTCGTTACAAGTAGATTCCAAAATAAACTACTTAAGTAATGTAACGAAGTAAATGTAATTCGTTACATCCCAGCACTGCATATAGCTAATAATATCTTGATGATAGTAGACATCATTACCTAACGTAATTATGTGCCACGACCGTAAGTTAGTCAATTCTGTACTCGCCCTCGAATAAGTAAATAATTAAATTGGTAATAAAGCACAGACGACATATCGATCTCGCATTGACGTCTATAACTGCAAACACTGACACTGATTGACAGCATGTCAGAGCACCTTTCTTAATAACAATTTTAAGTAATTGTTTTTTGTTTCACCAACTGTTTGCATCTAGTATTCTAGTCCTGTAAATAGGCCATGCAACGCATCAGTAAGTTGTTAGTTAATCATTGGCCGCAATGTTTTATCTGCGGGTACTATAAGTTTTCGTTGCCATATAGCTCTTTCTTAATAAAATTGTTAAATATATGTGATTACGTAGAGGGCCATTTATGTGGTGAATTTTGTGACGTTATGATGTATGCCAAGTCTGTTTATAAAAAAGCATTTATAGTTCACTGTAGAACAGTAGGTGGCGCTCAACTGCAAGGAATGATGGAAGCATTCACTCATCATTGGGTAAATACTTTGTGCGTGACGTATTTGAAATGCATTTCCCTCTTTATCGGTAGGGGTGTGTCACTGGCAACTTTTAAAATGTGTAATTTTAGAATATTTTGGGACAATAAATTGGGCTAGTTTTGGGCTAGTTTTCGAGAGCGATTGGGCGGGAAATTTTATTTTGACCTGGTTAGTTAGTTTTTTATTAATCCTAATGTGTTGATGCGGAAGGCGGGAATCACGAACTTAGATTTATGTCACTGATTTTCAAGTCCATTCCGTATAATGGTCAAGTGCTGTGTGTACGCAGAAATTGTTTCTGCGGAATGGGAAAAGGAGACATGGTTAACTCTTAAGAGTGGATTCGCAGAGTTATTGAGGACGAGAAGAAATCTTTATGTCGTTGTTGATGCTGCGAAGTGCCTGCATACAACGGCGATTTAGGTGCGCATGGTAAAACGGAAAAGCATCGCAGAAATGCCGCTCCGTTTTCTAATATCCACACTCTTCGATGCTGGTGTGTCATCAGTGAAGGTGGACCCATCCGTGAAAGTGTCAGATTTAGAATTAAATGTTGGTTGTGTGTGCGTGTGCGTGTGCGTGTGCGTGTGCGTGTGCGTGTGCGTGTGCGTGTGCGTGTGCGTGTGCGTGTGCGTGTGCGTGTGCGTGTGCGTGTGCGTGTGCGTGTGCGTGTGCGTGTGCGTGTGCGTGTGCGTGTGCGTGTGCGTGTGCGTGTGCGTGTGCGTGTGCGTGTGCGTGTGCGTGTGCGTGTGCGTGTGCGTGTGCGTGTGCGTGTGCGTGTGCGTGTGCGTGTGCGTGTGCGTGTGCGTGTGCGTGTGCGTGTGCGTGTGCGTGTGCGTGTGCGTGTGCGTGTGCGTGTGCGTGTGCGTGTGCGTGTGCGCGTGCGCGTGCGCGTGCGCGTGCGCGTGCGCGTGCGCGTGCGCGTGCGCGTGCGCGTGCGCGTGCGCGTGCGCGTGCGCGTGCGCGTGCGCGTGCGCGTGCGCGTGCGCGTGCGCGTGCGCGTGCGTGTGTGTTATTACGTAGAGGGCCATTTGTGTGGGGAATGCTGTGACATTACGAAATACAATACGGCTATTAATTTTATAAACAAGCAATTGTATACAGTTCATCGTAGAACAGTAAGTGGTGCTCAACTGCAAGAAATTATGGAATCATCCACTCACCATTATATAAACATTTTGTGACTGATATACTTGAAATGCATTTCCATCTTTGTCAGTGGGGCGTGTCGTTAGCACTTTTAAATGTATCATTTTATAATTAATTGTGGAGATTTTTTGGGCTAGTTTTGGGCTAGTTTTCGAGGGCTGTTGGGCTTGAAATTTGTTTTGACCTGGCAACGCTGTTTATATCGTCTCTTGACTAGCTGTAAATTAGACTTAAGTCACCGCTCATTTTCGATCGTCCTCATCTTCTTGAATCAGCTGGTGTCGAACAAACATATAGCGCTTGATGGACAGGTGCGAGCCTTTGTTAATAGTTGATCAAGCTGAAGGTTATCCTGATCGCGGATATGCGGACGTCTGTATTTATCACATAGTCGAATGTGCAATATTTTGCGCCAGTACTTAAATTGTCGAACGCGTATTCTTTGTTTGACGTGATCTAGTTGCCGAGATGCGCATCCACACATTAAGGGTTGGTAGAACGTTTGACCTGTAGTAACCAAAGTCAGGGCAAATCTTTATTCTAACATCGGATGTCGCAATAAGCGGAATGTTTTACTGTTTATATAATGGTTTATTCTAGATGATAGGAAACGCATATCAGTTGTTAATGCTCCTATGTCAGCATGCTATTGTTTTCATTTTGTACATTAATTACAACTGCCCTGCCATCAAAGTGTCTCGCTGTCTACTAATTTCGCTCTCGGTTCAACAGTCATCGCGCAGTACACGTGTCCTGCCATGAACAGTTGTATTACATCTTTCACGAAGTACACTGTGGTTCCAAGGTATTTCAACAATGAAGTGCACTAACAGAGTCATGTTAGCAGTTCCCACCTACCTTAATAAAAAATTGTCATTTCTGCCCATCATAATCTTCTCTGCTTAAATAACATTGCCAGGTCTTCGCCGATCAAGTCAAAACTGGAAACGATCATCTGACAAACAAAGGTAGTCGTATAGTCGGCAGAATCGACACAGCAGAACCGACAGGACGAGGCCGAGTTATGACATATTCCATTGACACTGCAATCTAAAGAACGCGTCACATGTAAGCGCTTCTAGCTCACACCTTAACATGTAAATCTGAAATTCAGATTTCATAACGAGACACACGCGAATAGCTACCATTCGAATTATAATTGTTTTAACACGCACTAATCACGCGGAAGAAAAAGTGACACGTGCCATTGTAATTACATTTTGACGTTCCCAAATTAAGTTTGCAATACCCCTTTGACCTTATAAACACATACAGAGCACTTTTGACAGAACGTAATTTCTAATTAAGTTTCTACATCTCACAAACATGGTATGCAACAGGACACAATTTTTTTCGATACACATTCTTTCGTGTTACACAAAATGATAAAGCATTCCGCCACCGAGTATGTTCACTGCTCACCCATTCTTGTAGTCGCTACAGGGTGCGTGTGCGTGTGCGTGTGCGTGTGCGTGTGCGTGTGCGTGTGCGTGTGCGTGTGCGTGTGCGTGTGCGTGTGCGTGTGCGTGTGCGTGTGCGTGTGCGTGTGCGTGTGCGTGTGCGTGTGCGTGTGCGTGTGCGTGTGCGTGTGCGTGTGCGTGTGCGTGTGCGTGTGCGTGTGCGTGTGCGTGTGCGTGTGCGTGTGCGTGTGCGTGTGCGTGTGCGTGTGCGTGTGCGTGTGCGTGTGCGTGTGCGTGTGCGTGTGCGTGTGCGTGTGCGTGTGCGTGTGCGTGTGCGTGTGCGTGTGCGTGTGCGTGTGCGTGTGCGTGTGCGTGTGCGTGTGCGTGTGCGTGTGCGTGTGCGTGTGCGTGTGCGTGTGCGTGTGCGTGTGCGTGTGCGTGTGCGTGTGCGTGTGCGTGTGCGTGTGCGTGTGCGTGTGCGTGTGCGTGTGCGTGTGCGTGTGCGTGTGCGTGTGCGTGTGCGTGTGCGTGTGCGTGTGCGTGTGCGTGTGCGTGTGCGTGTGCGTGTGCGTGTGCGTGTGCGTGTGCGTGTGCGTGTGCGTGTGCGTGTGCGTGTGCGTGTGCGTGTGCGTGTGCGTGTGCGTGTGCGTGTGCGTGTGCGTGTGCGTGTGCGTGTGCGTGTGCGTGTGCGTGTGCGTGTGCGTGTGCGTGTGCGTGTGCGTGTGCGTGTGCGTGTGCGTGTGCGTGTGCGTGTGCGTGTGCGTGTGCGTGTGCGTGTGCGTGTGCGTGTGCGTGTGCGTGTGCGTGTGCGTGTGCGTGTGCGTGTGCGTGTGCGTGTGCGTGTGCGTGTGCGTGTGCGTGTGCGTGTGCGTGTGCGTGTGCGTGTGCGTGTGCGTGTGCGTGTGCGTGTGCGTGTGCGTGTGCGTGTGCGTGTGCGTGTGCGTGTGCGTGTGCGTGTGCGTGTGCGTGTGCGTGTGCGTGTGCGTGTGCGTGTGCGTGTGCGTGTGCGTGTGCGTGTGCGTGTGCGTGTGCGTGTGCGTGTGCGTGTGCGTGTGCGTGTGCGTGTGCGTGTGCGTGTGCGTGTGCGTGTGCGTGTGCGTGTGCGTGTGCGTGTGCGTGTGCGTGTGCGTGTGCGTGTGCGTGTGCGTGTGCGTGTGCGTGTGCGTGTGCGTGTGCGCGTGCGCGTGCGCGTGCGCGTGCGCGTGCGCGTGCGCGTGCGTGCGTGTATGTTTATCTAAAGCTGTAAACGGACGTTCAATGAATCAGCCGTCCACGTCGTCTTTTACATAATTGTCCCAATCGCATTTCATCCCCTTCTTTTTTCTCCCGGTGATTCATTGAGCCAGCTCAACTTTATTAATTAGTGACATGTCTATTATTTCCCATTCGACCAATGATGAAAGTTAATAACAGGCATCCAATTCCCTCAAAAACAAAATACAAAAGCTTTCAGGTGCATGGCTTATGCACTCAGCTGTATATTTTGTTTCGAAGGGGGAAGTTGAAGTAATTATCCTGCAACTAATAGCTGTCTCCTCTCCGCCACAGGTAACTCGATCTCCTCCGACCTACTACAGGGAACTGTCTCGCCACAACTAACTCTGCTTTGTCCCACCATGGCCAGGTTTCCCTGTCTCACCACTGGTAGTTGTAATTTGTCCCACTACAGGTGTGTCCCGAGTCCTGCGACATGCATCGTTCCCATCTGTCACCAGATACAACTGTCCCCTCTCCCACTACGCGTAACTGTCTTCATTCTAAATACGGGTAGGTGTCATACCACATGAGACGGTCCCACCACAGGAAACCATCCATTCTCAGGTACTTGTCACACCGCAAGTAACTGTTATCTGAGTCACCATATGTAACCCTTCCCCATGCACTACAGGTAACTGTCTCCTCTCAAAATACAAGTGATGTCCCCCGTCCCAATATTAGTAAGGAATTGCTATTGTTCAACAATATCAAGTTATTATGTCATACAATGACCTAATGCACATATCCAAGAATGTTACAATGGTCGTAAGTAGTCTTTACTGAGGCACATCAATAAAATAGAATTGTGGACAGCCATTCCAGCAATATATGTAACATAAAATGATAACATATTGGAATAAACATGCTAAAACAACATGACGATATTATAAGATAGAAGAAATATAAAATAAAACAATATGGCAATCGTATGAGAAACAATAATATTAAAATATATATGTGGCAGCGGCAGGGACTGTGATAAGTCGTTCAACTGGTTGACTGGCCCTTTTCTGTGATTGGTTACGTAACGGACGCTTGTTAGTGCATGCCTCTCCTGATGTCCATCACGACACCTGCATTATAACTAGTACATGTTTCATGAACCAGATATACACGCCATATAAAGATAGCCAACTATTTTTGTTTCAACGAATGAGATTATATCAAATTTATATACAGTATACTAAGGATCGCCGAGCAGCATAAATAATACGTAAGCATGATGCTTCGCTAAAACGGTCTTACATACGTCATTCAAAATGTGCTATTTATGAAGAAGCGCTGTTAATGTTATGACTATTTTCTTCCATTAAAGATATCTCACACATATTCATTTCATAACTTCACACACATAGCGGTTGGTTTCTAAATGCAAAAGCCTTCCAGTGAGAGTATATGAAACACTGAACAACATAAAATACACTTAGCCGACATTTGGGTTTGCGCTTAGGTCAAGTGTATAGGGAACACTCTGTCGTAGAGTAGTACCGCCTGTGTGTTCTAAGTTCCATATATTTAGTATAACAATTAATTTATGTGGCAATGTATGTATATATGTATGTATATATGTATGTGTGTACGTACGTATGTATGTATGTATGAGTAATTATGATAAGAACAAAAGCAGTAATCGATGCCAAACATAGCACTTTCAGAGCAGGGCCAAGCCACAATCTATTTGTTTTATTCAAGAACACCGTATCTGCCATAGTAGTATCCAAAATGAGTTATGCCTTTGTCTTTGTGAACGGTGTTTGTCTTTGTGAATAGTGTTATACTCATTGATTTTAATTAGTGTACATGTGTATCAAATCAGTTTCAGTAGTCAGCATGGTTGGCTGTTTCAAAGTAATTGCACACAACAACTTAGCATGACGTTTCACAATCTGCAGTTACGCTAGTGTTATGCAAGTATATATTTACGTTTTAGAAATATGTAAGATAAGTCTGTATGCTACGAGTAGTTTGATGACTGTTGGCTAAGTTGTGTTTTATTTTAAGAAACAATACATACAACTTATCCAATAGCGATCAAACGCAAGAGAATAAATGTGTTCGCCTTTTCCAAATATGGAAGGTTTTAACAACAACAAATTAAATGAGTAAATGTTGCTATCAAGTTGTGTTAATTAAAATATACATTTTACTAATATGTTGTGTTAATTTAATTTACCTAACAATTTATGCTAATTAAATAACTATTCCATAAGCAAACATCCTGTGTTACGATGTTTCGGATGAAAAGTCATTTACAGTAACAAGCAATCAAAAAATTATTAAAGCTCCGCCTAGTATATCTCAATTACGTCGCAAGCAATAAGAAAACTGTTTCAACAGAAACATGCACCGCCAAAACACGCCTATAACTGTCGTTTCCTTCGTTTTTACTAGTATAACTTATGTAAACCCATTGCCATCTCTAATGCGATATAACGGTTTGTCCAAGCGAAACGACAATGCTGCGAAATTGATTTACGTAACTTTAACAAGAAAACCGTCGATATTAGCGCTATCCTAAGGATGTACGTTTTTGTAGTTGTAATTAATAAAGCAACAGGATATGTTCGACTGCTATTAAAACTATCATATTTCAACGAACTAATTGCAACGTTAGCACAAATCGACTTGGAAGGCGCTATGAATACCATAAAACAAAAAACAGCAAACACCTATACTTGGCGTTATTACTCACCATGTGTTTTTATTCAGTTGCGTCGCTAATGGGTCAATTAATTTAGTTTCCTCCATATTGCTAACTTATTTTGAGAATTGTTTCTTTCCGTTAAACAAACAAAGATTATTCCTGCGACAAATGCAGAACATTGTATTATATGAGGACACACATAATGACGTATGCTTGACATACACTACAGATTTCGCATACTAGTTGCCTGTATCCTACGACATAGTAGAGATCTACTTTGCAGAAGCGACAGACAGTTAATGTTAACAAACAAGAATTGTCACCCCGAAAATTAACTCTACGTAACAAATGAACAATGGCTTTTCGAAAATCTACCAGTTTATATAATTGTATTCTGCTCTTTTGAAATATATATATATATATATATATATATATATATATATATATATATATATATATATAAGAGAAAACTCCATCTACAGCATATTTCAAAAGAGCGCGATATATATATATATATATATATATATATATATATATATATATATATATATACACAGATACACTCACACAGACATATATATGTATACAATTATATATAAATGTATATATGTATATATATATATGTGTGTGTGTGTGTGCGTGTGTGCGTGCGTGCGTGTGTGTATTCTATTCACGCTGCTAGCACCCGCATACTTAGAAGATGAACTGTTCCATTTATAATCTCCTGTGAGAATGAATACTATCTTATTCCTAATCTTCACTGTCCCTTCATCAGTATTGCTTTATTTCCTCTAGTTCATCCATCCTTCGTAACGGATAAATGCACTTCTCTCAACATTTTTTAGATTGTGCCTGCCTGCTGTGTGATGTATACCCTTTAATATCAGTTATGATTAAACGTACAATTAATGTTGCCCATCATGTTGTGAACAATTAATAATTTGATAATTGTTTGGTTACTGAACACGAGTGATCGGTCAACGCACTGTCAATGAGGTGAAAAGAGTGGCAGTTTATTGGCACCGGGTCTACTGATCAGTCTTCTCACCTCACGGGCCGCTGGAGGAAAGGCCACCTGCACACAAAGCTCTGGTGGAAGTTGTACTAAATATTCAGTATTTGAGGATTGTCTATAAAGACGAACAAACACGCCCACCCGATGGCAAATAAAACTACCTTTTCGTTCTGGTTGTCATAAGCTTATCGAAGTTTATAACGTTATGATACATCAGGAAATTTGAAATACGACGCGCAGACTCGGTCCTGTAATAGGTCTTCAACGTTCTCACTATGATACTATGAATGAAAGCAGATTTCCTTTCATTCCAAACCTAAAGTAATTGTTTCTTAAGTACATAAATAGATAGACTGTGTCTTTGGGCACCTATTATGAAAAGTAATGTGTTCAACTGCGGTAAACCGCTGTTATGTGTACCTTGCGACTAACTTGGTTTATCGAGATATCTATCTATTACAACACCGCCTGGCCGTCCATGCACAGCTAAAACATTTTTCACAACGCCTTAGTGTTTTCAATATAAAATATTGCGACGTATATTGTATAATAAAAACAAAGTTTAACGAGAACGACTTCCGGGAACGACTGGTTCACGTAAAAAGGCGTGGCAATGTTGGCCGGATCTCACAAATCACAACTAAGTTGTTGGCCCACCCAGCAGATCAACAGATAATGCTTCGCACAGACACCTGCCATGCGAATGTCGAGTGAAGCAGGTACACACAGTCCGTGGGGGGAGAGGCACTGGCCAGGCGGGTGGACGAGGTCAAACTAACGTGCTTTTGTAATTAAGGTGTTCATGGGTCCCTCCGCCAAATTGTGTTAGTTTTATTACATGATCATTATTGTGCTAATTAGAATGGTGGTTTATATCCCGGGGACACTCGGAACATCATTTTATTTGTACTTGTATTATTTTAAGGGGTATTGGACACTCTCGCTGAATGCAACATTAGTCTAAACAAGTGTGTGGGTTTAGTCTACTTAACGATGCCTGCAGAACCTTTTAAAAGCATTTTTGTTGATATAGTGTTTTAAAATGGTATAATCTTAGCGACGTTCGTATTTTCAGAAACTGTTCCGGTTTAAAACTAAAAGTTACTCAGTATATGTTGCCAGTTTTATGACAGAAGCATGTGAACCCATAGTTTGAGTTATGGGAAGGGACGAAGGGTTTCCAGTCAACCTACTACAATTTTCGAAACTTGGACAACTAATTCGTTCACCCGCCGTTGCTCAAGTTCACCCACTGGTACATAACAATCGGTATAGATGGTAATATCAATCAATCAATCAACCAATCAATCAGTCAATCAATCAACCAACCAATCAACCAACCATCCAACCAACCAATCAATCAATGTGTTCATTTTCCAACACCGAACATAGGGGAAAGTCCGGTAATATAAACCACTTTTATCACACTGACATTCTGGAGCCGCATGATTAGTTATGTGCTCTGTGTAATAACGACGCGAAAGGTACCGTTGTATACATTGTGTTCATTATTGCATGCGTATGTTGTTTACATTATTAATGAGAACGAGGAGAAAAATGTTTCCATATGGCTCATGTTAAGACAAACATCGGTAATATAAACAACACTAGAAACCAGAAGATTGAAAGGAGATCAGATTGAGGTTTTTGAAATATTGAATGGGTATGAAAATATTGACAGAAATATGTTTTTAACGGCCAAGGAAGAGAGAAGGACTAGAGGACATGGAATTACATTAGCAAAGAAGCAGTGTAGACTAGATATTAGAGAATTTTCATTTTCACAAAGAATAGTAAACGAATGGAACAGATTATCAGCTGATTGTGTAGGTGCTAGTAGTGTTAACAAATTTAAAAATAAAATCGACATATACCTAAGATGGGCGGGGTATACTTAGATAGATAGGTTGGACTCTCGATAAGCCAAACGGCTTCCTTGTCCACCTGCCATCTAGAGTTGAATCTCTAGGTGGCAATTTTGTTAAATCTTGTTAAATCTTGTTAAATATAAACATGCCCCGTCGATAATATGGGCATAGATGATCATATGTGCGTCTATGTGCCCACGCACGAACGCACGCACGAACGCACTCGCGCGCACCCACACGCACACACACACATATATATAATATATAATATATATATATATATATATATATATATATATATATATATATATATATATAAACATAAGCCCGCGCACGCACATCCCACACTACCAAATGAACTTATGAACAACCTTAGCATATCTATTTAAAGCTTCAGTTACCTACGTTACACAAACATAAACATGAATAATAATATCTGTGTCATACATAAACGTAATGGTCCCTTCCTTAACATACTATGTAAACGATAGATGGCAACGTTTGTTATACCATTTCCGAGTTAGGGAAGTGGCCCATATTATCTGGTGGCTCATATTACTGGACTTTCCCCTAATACAGAATATACTCGAAAATAACCGTATAAAATGTTAGATTTAATAATTGACAACAACCATCAGGTAATTATGCCAATATAAGGGGTGGAGATTGTGTTTATAAAGTACTGAGTGCAATTTAGATTTGCTGGTACTGCAGAGGACTACAAAAACTGTGCATTGTACACTTTATTTGTCTTTGCTGGCTATGAGAATAATATGCCCTATTATTTATCAGACTGTGTCTATGAGACTAAACGAGTTACACACTTGTACGGCGAATCAACATACCAGGTCAAATAAAACTCTGTGTGCATTTTCAAGTAAATTATCTGTTTTCATCTTGTACATATGTGGAGGTCAAGTGTTGCACTCATGAACCACTCGCTCGACCTGTTCTTTCTCTCCGCAAGGTCCTGTCAGCAGCCTCCCGCTCTCCATCTTCCGATCCGATCTGTTTTTTTCTTTTGCAGCTCTTCTGCGCCACTTGGACACCTACCGTTGTGTATGAAAATAAGTGGAACAGCGGGCAACATTGACGTCACGACACACTCTGTGTTTAGTTACTCTCTGTTTAACGTTTTTTGAATGCGACAAGTAGATATGCCCGTCGATTGATAGTTCGATTTGAGGCCATTTTCTGACAAATGCTCTTCAATTATGCCTTAGATCCAACGTTTCATCCTCAAATCATGGCTCGCTTTTCTGTGATTTCCGGGTTCAGGACACAATTGGGGAAAGAATGTCAAGTATAACCAAGAAGGAATGCTGGTACTGTTAGAATAACTCGTCGACCCTCTCTGTCATCGTGTAGAATGTGTACACATATAGGTCCGCTTTTAAAATATCTAGGTCAACATAACGACATTCTCAGTCACGTGTTGCTATGCCCAATCCTGTCTATGTTACAATTTTCGGGAGTCAGTTTACATACTAATTACATAGATTTTGAAAATACTGAAATATAACACAACAAATAAATCCAGGGTGATTTTTATTGTGACACTGAGTTGAAAAAAAACGAGGATATCCTGTAGCCAAGATTGCTTATATCTCAACAGAATAGCCCACTTGCCTCGTTTTGGGGTACCATAAATTAAGCGTCTTCGCTGTTTCGTCTCATCCTTTCTTATGCAGGTTAATAGTAACCTCCACCCTTCACTGACATCTTCCGTTTCCAGTTTATTTTCTGCCATTATGACAACCTCACCAAATAGCATATTGGTTAGCATATAAAGAGATGATCGTGTTGGCACTAAGACGAGGGTGTCTGCTCCTACATTTTAATGTTTCATTTAATATTACATTATAGAGAAAACCACATACATGTTGAAGGTTTGCTGCCAGCCAAATTGTGTTTAGTTACTTTATTAAGCTCTTAGCAATCTTCGCAATTTGAATGAATCCAACCTTAACACGTTCAAATGGTAAACAAATCTTCCGTTTCGAAAACAAAATTGTTTATCAATAATACCGAGGCG
>OZ024863.1:33132205-33139705 GCA_964017155.1 Oasisia sp. SBJ-2009
ATACATTCATTAGTTTTCATATTAGACTTGGTCTTGGTCCTGGTAGATGGCGTGAGTTCAGTGGGGATAGAGTCTAGACCTAACTTCATATTCCATAAGTATAAGATTACCTTACAATTAGTATAATATATACAGCTGCTTAGCCTTAGGATATATGTACTGATATGTGGTTGTAGCAATTACTGCTGTGCTTGAAATGTTATTTACCAGACATGATGATGTTTAATGTATGTTTTTAAAAACAACATATTTTTCAGATAATAATTATAACCATGATTTATTATATACCAGTACACAATGTGATTGTTCAACTCTTGCAGTAATAATGTGTGTGTGTGTGTGTGTGTGTGTGTGTGTGTGTGTGTGTGTGTGTGTGTGTGTGTGTGTGTGTGTGTGTGTGTGTGTGTGTGTGTCAGTTTATATATATATATATATATATATATATATCAATTTATATATAATATCATAATGTTCTTCCCATATTGTTCTGTTTATGTTATTAATATTGTATGTTATTTGCCTTCATTTAATTGCTCTATGTTATTGTAAAGAGCAACAATAAATTAGATTTGTGTTAAACTGTCTTCTTTTTCCTTGCTGCTTAGTTTTGAGCAATTCAAACACACACACACACACACACACACACACACACACACACACACACACACACACACACACACACACACACGTCCTGCCCCACTGTCACGTCCTACCCCACTGTCACGTCCTACCCCACTGTCTTCTCCTACCCCACTGTCTTCTCCTACCCCACTGTCTTCTCCTACCCCACTGTCACGTCCTACCCCACTGTCACGTCCTACCTCACTGTCTTCTCCTACCCCACTGTCTTCTCCTACCTCACTGTCTCCTCCTGTCAATTCAGTACATGGTTATTTGACCAGGTTAGTAGTTGTTCATGACAATAGACAATTCCTTTCTAGAATAAAAATTGGATTGTGTAATATGTTACACGAGAGAAATTTAGTGCATTTAGTAGACCAGTGGTGCAGTGGCTACATCATCAGAGCTTCATCTAAGAAGACGCGGGTTCGAACCCTGTGTTGCCCTGTAAAACCATGCTCCATATCACTCAGCTGTATTAATAATACCTGGCCATAGACAGTGGTGGATATTAGTGTATGAATAGTCTTCATGTAGTATTGCTGAATGCTTTCCAGAGAAGTCAAGATGGTGTTCAGATGAATAGCTTTGAGCAATCCTGAAAATTGGATATTGTGATATATAAAAACCCATCTTTACCCTTACATGTGTATTCTGTATTTTTGTAGGTATGCTTTGACAAATATCACTGGATATTGCTACCCATCTGCCACCAAAACCATTGGTTCTTGCTGGCGGCCAACACCCATGACCACACTGTGGCAGTGCTTGATTCACTGGCAGAGAGGCAAAGGCGAGACAAGTTTGTGGCGCTATGGCAGTAAGTGTGTTACCGTCAAATCATTTAGTGCAAGCATTCCTACTGCTTGCATATAATCAACCCAAAATCATTATCAAGTCATCTCAAATTATAATCACCTTTTGAAAAATCAAGACGTCATATTTGTTTGAAATATAATTTCAAATCTAAACTTCATGCGGTTGCTTACACCCGTTTATGGCAACTCTTAATGATTTTGTATGTTGCATCTGTGTCATAAGATTCTCGATGATATAGGCATTATGGATATGTTACTATTATTATACAACCATTTCCTTTTACTTTCTATCATAAGCTTGGTTAACAGATGCCATAACACTGCTTATTGTGTATATGTGTGTCTTTAAAACTGTTTCATACCCACGTTTTCATTGCTATAGTAAAACAGGGAAGACATGGATTGTTGCCTACTAGCCTTTCAGCCATGTCTGTTTTTGTCGTAGTGATATGTTTTTTGCAGGAGTAGGTAGAATATAATTATTATCATGTGGCCCTTAATCAGCCATTACATCAACAAGTCGCGTTATTTTCAATACACTGTTATGTTATATCTGGATTAGTATGGATCTTGTTTCTGAATAAATACGTTTGCTTTTTAAAGAGGTGTACATTTGATAAATGTGAACCAAATTTCTGTTCTTCTTCCAGGAAGTACACAGACGTGCGGTGCAAACTATTAGGCTTGCCAATACACAAGTGGATGCCAATAGACGTCACATGTGGCCAGCAACATGACAACCACAGTTGCGGCATCTTCACTTTGATGGTGAGCATCATTTGAGAACCAGTTACGTCTTACCATTACTTAGATTTTGAAATTCTAATGAAATTATTCAGACAATACCAATTTTAAAAAGCGTCAGTCCTCTGCATGGTGCTGTAAAAACAGAGGAACGTCTGTTACTGATTTAGGAAAGAAAACGTCATATTATAATTATATGCGCTCTGTTCAAAGCTTAAAATACACATCTTTTGTTATTTATATTATTTTACTACTGTGTGAAGTGTTGTTATAATTAACTGAACAACCACAGAAATGATGTGACTAACAATATTACTAGGGGACCATAAAGACGTATTCAGATGAATGCGTTGTTAAAATGAGGAAATATTAACAATAATGTGTATCTATATTTCAGTACGCAAAGGCCATCTGCAACAGAATTGAAACAAACACAGTACGGCAGGCTGACGTTGTTGCTTTTCGGCATGCGTTGTTGCAAGACTTAATAAATCTTTGAAAGTTGTCTTATTTATTTGTTATTAAATGCAACGGTTTATTGAAAGAGCTTCTTTTGTTGTTAATGATATTGTTTGCATTTCATTTAACACTACTATTGAACTGTCAAGTGACACATACTTCCACCAGTCGACATGTTAATACAGTTTTGTAAGTCTTGAATGCATGGCTCATTTCCCAAAATATATTATTAAATCATTGCCGAGTTGTTTTGGTAAATCCAACTATTTGGATATGGTAACGTCTAGATTTCCACCCTTTATGCTGATCTTGAAGCACATCAATGGGATTTATATACTGCAATGCTAAGCCCATATTTGCAAACGTGGTGGAGAGAAAGAGCCTTATTGAATAAACAATCTAATTCTACAAAACATTCCAATAGGACCACTATCAAAGTGTGTTCCACCTCGTTTTGAGTGTTGTTTAATGACTTCTTACGTGCATGATAAAGGTTAACGTATACTGTGACCAGCGTAAACATGGTGACTGCCGAATTAACATGGGTGAACCAGACATATTATAGTTTATGTTAATCATGTATTGAATTGAAATGTATTTCAACTACAACAATTACTACTACTAAATTATACGTATAGTGCATACAATACAAATTTTTGAAAAAAGGGTAAAAGAATACTTATCGTGTTTACCATTATAATTGCTTAATTGCATACATAAAGTATCTGAACAGTGCAATAGAAGGTGCGAGAACACTATTTACATGTATAACCACATGATATTTAATCGAAAATAAGACATTTTGACTTTTATTGAAGAAAAAACCTTTATAACAATCAACAATCTGAATGTTTAATTTAGTTATCTAATTTATGTTGGCAAAATAGTCAAGGACTCTAACACATAGCTATTCAACAGTCTATCTGTATAACACTTTTTCGATGGTGTTCCATACTTTAACCCCAGTAACAGAAATACACATATTTTTTTAAAGTTAGTACATAGATTTGCTTGAACTTACATTTATGCCTGGATGAATATCGTGATTCATGTATTCTGAATAATTTGTGTACATTCATTGGTAATATATAGTGTTATGCCTTAAACATAATTATATCAGTTTTTAGTTTTACAAGATCTGGTATTTTAAGAATAAATTATGTACATTGTGAAACAGTAAGTTTGTGTGATCAAGTCTTTTGGCACCACAAATTAATCTTATAACCCTTTTCTCTAACAAAACTAAACAAAGTATATTTGTAGCATTTGTTACCCCATACTTCAGCACAATACAAATATCTGCAGTTATTCTGCGATTACCAAAAATCGTGTAATTGTTTTTTAATATCAAAAAACATGTCTGCAGTTGTTAATCCACCATTTATCACCCGAACAAGTTCATTTACGTCTCTATCACAACATAATAGATTTGTATCATCAGCAAATAAAATATACTTGAACACTTGTGAGACTTTACAGATGTCATTAATATACATGATAAATAATTTTGATCCCAAAATGGAACCCTGAGGGACACCACACGATACCTTTAGTATTTCTGAATGACAGTTATTAAAACTGACAAATTGCTTTCTATTTTCTAAATAACTCTAAATCCATTCCTGTGCGACACCACACAAACCATAGAAATGCTGTTTTTTACACAGTATATCATGATCAATAGTATCACAGGCCTTGTTTAGGTCAATAAATACTCCAACAGTATATTTATTTTTTCTAATGAAGTTGTAATTTCTTCTACCAAATCTAAAAGAGCCTCAGTTGTTGACATGCTACACCTAAACCCATTCTGACTTGGACTGAGTATGTTACATTTATCAGTGAACATGTCCATTCTGTTGTTATATAGTTTCTCCAGAATTTTTGAGAATTGTAGCTATAAAGATATTGGCCTATAATTTGTAAAAAAAACGTTTTTTTTATCCAGACTTATATAGCGGAATAACTAGCTATTTTCATATTTTTTGGAAAAATACCTGTTTGAAATGAAACGTGACATATATGAGCAAATGGCTAACTATTTTAGAAATTACTTTCTTAAGCAGGCTTATGCTAATGTCACTGAAATCAGTTGATCTTTTATATTTAAAATTTTGAACAGTTCTAATAATTTCTATGTCATCAACAGGACTTATAGAAACATAGTATGTTTAATGATTTCTTCTAAGTAATCATAAATAGTTGTATCGTTTTTAGGTAAGGGGATATATTTGGCTAAGTTGGGGCCAACATTTGTAAAGAAGTTATTAAATTCATTAGCAATATCTTCTTTCTTTGAAATTATATTGTTTTTTTTATAAAGTATTCTGGACATGTTGGCTTTTTTTTGCGTTTGTTAATTACTTCATTTAGTATTTTCCAGGTCTCTTTAACATTTGCTTTTTTAACATCGAGCTATAATAGTTTTTTTATGTAATTCTTAATATAGATGTTCATTTATTTGTGTATGTTTTGTACTTTTTGTTCTGCTTCTGCAGATCTCATTACAATGAATGCGTTATATAACTTATTTTTCTTTGTACAAGCACGTTTTAAACCTTTGGTGAACCAGGGTTTTTTCTCAAAGCGTTTTTGGGGATCTTTTGTTACTGGACAGTGTTTGTTAAATATATCCATAAATATTAGAAAAGAGTCATATGCTTGATTAACATAAATTTTTAGCACATTTTCCAGGTTTATTGACTTAGTTCGATGCCATTTTATCCTCATTTATATTTCTGATAAATTAAAATTCTTTTACATTATACCTGATTATATTGATGCGCTTCCTTTCTTGCAATTATTATTAATAAACATAACAAAACCTCACAATCATCGTTACTTGTAATTATTTATAAAGTTTTTTCTTAATGTCCTTGTCTCAGAGCGTTGTGCATGTTATGTTATGGCTATAGTCTATAGTACGTGCAGCATTGAATACAAATCCTCGCGTCTTCGTGACATATAACTCTGGCAGTTTAGGATATATGTAACTGTCGTATATATATATATATATATATATATATATATATATATATATATATATATATATATATATATATATATATATATATATATATATGTGTGTGTAGGTCGTCGCTGCAGCCCAGAAATGATTTATTATGTAACACTGTCGCCGCGGGGTCATGAACTCAGTCTCGACATTCTGGCACGACGTTCTGGACCGCTCGACGTTGCACACCGTCGCGCTAACCTTCGCCATGAACCGCTAACCTTTGACATGAACCGCTAACCTTTTGACATGAACTGCTAACCTTAGACATGCTGGACTGCATCAACATGCTGGACCGCGACACCGGATACTACTGATTTGTATGGCTTGCACATGGTTTATTTGCCGTTAAATACATACTGTCTGTTTATAATGAGTGTGTGTGTGTGTGTGTGTTTGCGTGCGTGCGTGTGTGTGTGTGTGTGTTTGCGTGCGTGAGTGCGTGCGTGAGTGCGTGCGTGCATATGGCAGCATATATGTAAACACTATGTTTGCTACATTTCAACAATGTGGCAGATAATTTATCTCGAAACAACTCGAAATACTGTATTTTATTACATATTAGAAAGCCAGTTTCAATGAAAACTTAATAATTTGGAAAATATGAAATAAAATAGTACATTACATTACAATTTGGAAAATATACGTATGTACATGTTTTTTTTTTTTTTTAAACGGACAGCGACATCAAAACAAAACAACAAAATTAAATAATCGAATTATCGGTGTAACACGGAAGGGTCCGTTTTGAAAAGGTGATTGTACAATTATGTGTATAAACGCTTACTTCGTTTTGCAAGGCGGCTTTTAATCTGATGTTTCTGTAGCGGCTCCATTCACTGCCTCGGCGGACACCACAGCAACGACTGTTGAAACAACGAGAATAGGTAACTTTCATTACCAATTGTAACAGAGAGTGCCCCAAAATATAATTAGATCAACAGCTTCTGTGGGTAGATGAACAAGCGGGTGCATGACACAGGGGATGTGTGTAGCAAAATCTGCACATTAGAGGGAATAAAAACTAAGAAACCCTAGTACTTAAAATTGTCATCACATCACAACATGCAAACAAGCAAAACATAATTGTAACTGCAGAATGTATTGATGAACACATATATGTATAAGTGTCCCAGACGCGACACAAATAGGAGAATGGTCGATTTAATCATCATCCTATACTAATAAACAAGAGCTTTAAGGTATCTCATACGTATCACCTGACTACAATTTTTTCATCCCTATACCACAAACCGATAAGGAAACAAAATTGAGCAAAATATATTTTCACTTCAATTTTTTCCCAAATTTGTGCTACTCTTCACGATGATTTTGTTCACACCCACAAACACACACCCCACAAACAGACAGACAGACAGACAGACAGACAGACAGACAGACAGACACACACACACACACACACACACACACACACACACACACACACACACACTCACCACAAAGACAAACACACATACACACACGCACGCACTCACACACACACACACACACACACACACACACACACACACACACACACACACACATACGCACACACACTATAATGAATTCATAAATACGTATGCTGTTTGCAATTTTCCGTTTGTGTGATTTGTGTCCAGACAGGGTCGAGTGTATGGACTGCGAACAATTCGAAGGTTGTGATGCCGAAGAGTGTGGAACAGGCACAAAGCAGGGCACCAAGGAGTGTTGGGTGATCGATGGTAGAACTGGACAAGAAAAACCGAATTCAAGACACCAGCTTCCGTGCAGCGAACCGTGCAGTAAATCCTGCATTGAGAAATGCGATGAAGACTGTGTAAACTACGGGCCGTGCATCGCGGA
>OZ024863.1:33142205-33147205 GCA_964017155.1 Oasisia sp. SBJ-2009
ATATGTATGCGTGTTGGCATTGTTACTATTAGCATAGGATATGTATGTGTACTCGTTGCTAGAAGCAATACAATTATGTAGACGTATACTGTCCTGAACACGTCGCTATATTTAGTAACATAACTTCAGTTCAATTGATAAGGATATCTTCAGAGTTTCATCTATGATATCGCAAAGACAACTTAGCGTGAAAGTAAAAAATACAACAAAACACCGGTACACGAAATTGCAGGTTATTGTCAAATGGCACCAGTGAGTGTGGTTAAAGACTGCTGAGGTAATTTAGATTTGCTGCTACTGCAGCGGCTTACAGTGAAAACATGCAGTGTATTTGTCCATGCTGGTAACGAGAAAAACTTAGGCTCTATGATTTATCAGTTTATGGCTATGAGACTAGGTGAGGATATACGCACGTTACACAATTAAATGATGCTTAAGCTTACCCTAACCCAAGTAAATTATCTTCCTCCACCATCAGTTGTAGGCTTGTAGCCTCATGAACCACTCACTCGATCTGTTCTTTCTCTCCGCGCGGTCCTATCAGCAGCCTCCTGCTCTCCATCGTCCTACCTGTGTCGACATCCACGTATCCCTCAGTAACGAAAGATATAGATAGATGGATGGATGGATGGATGGATGGATGGATGGATGGATGGATGGATGGATGGATAGATAGATAGATAGATAGATAGATAGATAGATAGATAGATAGATAGATAGATAGATAGATAGATAGATAGATAGATAGATACAGAGAGAGAGAGAGAGAGAGAGAGAGAGAGAGAGAGAGAGAGAGAGAGATTCAACAACAACAACCTAATACAGTCATACACACAAAACAAAATATACAATTGTAAATCGTAGATCTGAAGTTGAAAGGGCAAGAAGTATGATACTTACAACACTTACCCAAAATTGAACCTAATATAATTACATTATTCTCGCACAATCCTCTTCTCAGCTGTGACTTGCGTCCTCGGTGATGTACCGCCTGTGGTCTCTGTGAAAGTTTACCTGCATCCATCCTAGCCACGTGGCCTGCCCATCTCAAATCCCTTCAGTTCTTGTTCCATAAAACGTCAACATTACGCACAGCACTGACAAGTCAAACAATGAGATCAAATTACTTATTATTATCATGTCGAATATGATATATCATCGAACATCGCTGAATCGAAAAACAACATGACGTTTTTAAAAGCCCCCATGCACTCCCAATTTGTCACATCCACTCCTCAGTTGAATGTCTATACAAACAAACATTAAAGACATTTTGACTCTAACATTGATGACCTAGTTCCCACAAACTGAGACGAATACATTAAAGAGGTTGAGATCATCACATCCATACCTTTACTCGAGACCAACGAACGAATTGCCTAGTTGAATACAAGACGACTCTAACATATCACACCGCCAAAACACCGTAGTTGCCTTAGTCCTCTCGTCATAGTCGTGGCCTCAGTCCTCTCGTCCCCGTCGTGGCCTCAGTCCTCTCGTCCCCGTCGTGGCCTCGGTCCTCTCGTCCCAGTCGTGGCCTCAGTCCTCTCGTCCCCGTCGTGGCCTCGGTCCTCTCGTCCCCGTCGTGGTCTCAGTCCTCTCGTCCCAGTCGTGGCCTCAGTCCTCTCGTCCCCGTCGTGGCCTCGGTCCTCTCGTCCCCGTCGTGGCCTCAGTCCTCTCGTCCCCGTCGTGGTCTCAGTCCTCTCGTCCCCGTCGTGGTCTCAGTCCTCTCGTCCCAGTTGTGGCCTCAGACCTCTCGTCCCAGTCGTGGCCTCAGTCCTCTCGTCACAGTCGTGGCCTCAGTCCTCTCGTCCCAGTCGTCGCTTCCCTTCTACTCCATCCATTGTGTTATTCATTTTTTGCTTTCTGACAGTGTTCCTGCCTGCATCCTTGCCTAGTGCCCTGCGCGTATAACGAGCCCTTCTGTTAGGCTACATGCTTTCCCAACCCCTTCTTTCGTGTCGGACACCTTTCGTTTGTACACTGTCTTTGCTGTCATTATGTTTCGAATACATGGCACTTAAATAATGGACCATACTTGCCATGCAATACCACATAGATACTCAACGATTCCAATGTGATAAGTAGTGGTAATGTCCAAAAAGCGATACCACACCCCTTGCCACACCCACCACAAACCCATGGCTACCCACCCACCACACACACCCGGCCACCCACCCACCACACACACCCGGCCACCCACCCACCACACACACCCGGCCAATCACCCACCAAACACACCCGGCCAATCACCCACCACACACACCCGGCCACCCACCCACCACACACACCCGGCCAATCACCCACCAAACACACCCGGCCAATCACCCACCACACACACCCGGCCACCCACCCACCACACACACCCGGCCAATCACCCACCAAACACACCCGGCCAATCACCCACCACACACACCCGGCCAATCACCCACCACACACACCCGGCCAATCACCCACCACACACACCCGGCCAATCACCCACCACACACACCCGGCCAATCACCCACCAAACACACCCGGCCACCCACCCACCACACACACCCGGCCAATCACCCACCAAACACACCCGGCCAATCACCCACCACACACACCCGGCCACCCACCCACCACACACACCCGGCCAATCACCCACCAAACACACCCGGCCAATCACCCACCACACACACCCGGCCAATCACCCACCACACACACCCGGCCACTCACCCACCACACACACCCGGCCACCCACCCACCACACACACCCGGCCACCCACCCACCACACACACCCGGCCAATCACCCACCAAACACACCCGGCCAATCACCCACCACACACACCCGGCCAATCACCCACCACACACACCCGGCCAATCACCCACCAAACACACCCGGCCACTCACCCACCACACACACCCGGCCACCCACCCACCACACACACCCGGCCAATCACCCACCACACACATCCAGCCACCCACCCACCACACACACCCGGCCACCCACCCACCACACACACCCGGCCACCCATCCACCACACACACCCGGCCACCCACCCATCACACACACCCGGCCACCCATCCACCACACACACCCGGCCACCCACCCATCACACACACCCGGCCACCCATCCACCACACACACCCGGCCACCCACCCATCACACACACCCGGCCACCCATCCACCACACACACCCGGCCACCCACCCACCACACACACCCGGCCACCCACCCACCACACACACCCGGCCACCCACCCACCACACACACCCGGCCACCCACCCACCACACACACCCGGCCACCCACCCACCATTTCTTAGCAGAAATGTAGTGCAATTTTACATTATGCACCAATCTCTGTTCGCGTATAAAATTATCAGTTATGGCAGACCACCGAGGCATATTAATTCACTACGATAGAAAACAAAATGATCAACCTTAGACTTAGTGGTGAACATTCGTTAAACAAATTTATCCCGTAGATGGCGACACTAGTTTTTAATCTCACGTAATCACACTCCATACAGCACTGAGTTATCTTAGATGTTTGTGGTGGTTTGCATGTTGAGTGGGGAAAATGTAATAGGTGCTACATCGATCTACGAATTAGTTTATTGGCGTATGTGGAAGTTACCCTTGTCTTTATACAAATGGTGTATTCAGCGTGCCACCCATGAAGTCAATCAGGCGCTATTTCCTGAAAGTTCACACCATAATTGTTAGTCTTGCTAAGGCAGAAAACAACACAATTTTGTCCAGCCTCAAACACCAACTTTTTCGCCAGACTGACATTTTTTATTTTATTTATCGACTTATGACTGTTGCACAAAACAAAATTAGAATTTTCTTATTAAATATCGCCGTTCGGCATTGTTTGTGTCGATACATGATAGAGATTTCTCGTACACATGAGGGTTATCCCATCTATTAAATCCTTCATGTTAGGGTAACATGTATTGATAAATATCGTCAATTTCAAAACCAAAATCTTTCATATTTAGGTTTCGTTACAACCTATATTGTGACTCCGAGAAGCAATTCGTGTGTCTTTTGAAAGGCAGGTTCAGTCATGCACTGGTCTTCATAAAATTATAATTCATCTCGTGCGAGCTTCACTGTTTTATGCCTCCCTTGAGTTGACGCAGTCGCGTGTAGCAGTGTAAATGTTAGACATCGACTAGCGCAGTCTGGTGAGTGTAATGGTATAACACCTGGTTATTCTCAAAATCCCCAGGCACGGGTGACTTGTCCGTGACCTCAGCTTCAACCATTAAAACCACATAAACCCTGTCTGGCGCAATAACCAAATGATGCGAGCAATAATGTCGCACTTCGCTTGCACATGATGCCGAGACGAGAGTGGTTCGGGACAGACGGGGGTAACGCGGGAATAAGGAACGGTGCGTGAAACGGACGTCCTGCAAGATTACAGCCTGGACAAGACGGGGTGCGTCCCATACATAGAGCAAACTCACGTGCGTAACCACAGGCCGGCTGAGAAGGTCAGTATTGGCAACTGCCCTTATAAATTCATAAATATATCATAATTATTGTATCTCGCATCTTTGTCGGTAATATAATAATAATAATAATAATAAAAAAATAAAAAATAAAATAACTGTATTGTCCAATCATAGAGTGGAAATACATTTTGCACTTTGGACGTTACATAAAAACACAATATTTAAGTCACATATAGTAATGCATGTATACAGTAAAATCTAGCATGTAAATATGTAAAATGTGTGTGTACAGCTACAGCTACATACGTAGGTGCAGTTGCAGAAACAATCCTAGTCCCAATATTGGTATTGACTTTAGGTACAAAAAGTAAATCAGAATTAGATGATCGTAGCTGGACAGGTTTTCTTACAGAACTACGCAATGAATGTAAAGGCGATGGTTGCTTGCATGAAAGTGCTGGTGAAATCTTAAAGTTGATACGATATCGGACAGGATGCCAATGCAGTGACTTTGGACGTGGCATAGAACGCGTCAAATGTGGATATCTAGTCGCAACTGTTGCTA
>OZ024863.1:33152205-33294705 GCA_964017155.1 Oasisia sp. SBJ-2009
AAACGAAAATCACACGGGTGTTTGTTTCCTTGAATGAGTCACTCGTGGTGATTCATTGGTGGTAGCAGGAAGCACACCCGGCGAGAACTGGCACACTTGACAATGGCAAATAAGTAGTGATGCATGACTTGCTGCTATTGTCGTTATGGGTTCAACATACATATGGGGCTTGTTTATGTGTACTCGTTCCCATATCCGGCATATCCTGACATTTCAGTAACGAATGTTTCTTTGGGGAACAAAAATGTATGCATTTTTGGGTACTCTGACATGTATTATAAATTCAAATTTATGTTTAAAAACAAAACACTGTATATTACAGGTCTAACAAGTTAGGCTGCATATGTTTTATTGCAAGTTTTATATGGTGAACCGTCGTCTTGTCAATACGACATATATTTACCTATGGTAAAACAAACAACGACCTCAACCACGTCACACATCAGCACACAAGAGAACTCTGCAAACAAATGTAGTTTAAATTATACATGTATTTATTAGAAATAATTATAAATAAATATGTCTCGGCAAGGTAGGTCTCCATGTGTTCAATTACAAGACTCGTTGGTGCCCAGAAACTAGTTCTTGAAATAAATAGGCCTTTACTCAACATAATATACTGCATTTTTACTACACCGTAATATTTTGTTTACCAATGTCAGTGCACGTATGGGATACTTATATATGTATGGTGGGTCATTTCGTACAGTCGCCGATCGGTCACTGGTCAAGATTCTAAAACAAATTAGTGTTATACAAGAATGTTACCCCTTTTAATCTAGACTAGAAACAGCTTAGTTGTTAACTTTTATGATATGGACTGAGCACTATTATACCGGTAAGGTACAATTGACCAGGATGACATGTTTGATCACAGTTGAAGGTTTTGTGATACTGAGACCAGGTTGGGAAATGTATTAAAATCGAGGAATGCACCGGTATATTGGAAACATATCAAAGTCCAGGTTCATGTGTATATTATTCAGAGCTGAGGAATGGATGTTGTCAACACTAGAGAAACAAAACGTTGAGCTTTATGCTGAGGGCGGAGGAATGTGATCAAAGCTGAGGGTAATGCCGTTCACTGGAGAAATAAAACATTGAGGAATGTGACTGATGATGGCGGGCGCTCGTCGTCAGATAGGAAGAGATGTAGCTACATGGGAGTGAAGGAAAGGGCAGGGAGTGAGGGATATATATATATATATATATATATAGAGAGAGAGAGAGAGAGAGAGAGAGAGAGAGAGAGAGATGGGGAGAGAGTGAACGATATTTGAAAGATACCATGTATGCCCAAGGCTGAAAAAAATACACGGCGAAGATACGACACAGCCTATGTTCCACTCTGACTCGTCTATATCGTCGAGACAGGAGAGATCACACCGAAGCACATATAACTGTGTATCGGGAATATAACACACTATAGGGGTTTTTGTCCAAAGGTACTGAAGACTGCGAACACCAGTATTATATTGTCAAACTAATCCGTCCACATAAGTGTCAAGCGAATCAGCATGTACCGGGTCACACAAGGTGGACACGCATGACTGACCCTGATAAAAAAAACCGACAGATACGCACGTACGGATAACAAAGTTACTGATACGTTGAAAACGGTAGATTCGTATCGAGCCAGTACGTGTGTGTGTTATTTGTGAAAAGATCGTCACTGTGGTCCACTGTGGGACAATCTCTTTGTGCCGCGAGCAGTAACGGGTCACACAGGGTGGACACGCGTGACTGACCCCGGTAAGAAACACACGCCAGATACGCGTGGTATGTGCGATGAATCACCGACCGCCTCTGGTTCTACGCGGTACTGATCACTACGATAACGCACCTGCGGATGTGATAATGTGACTGGCACGGCGACGCTTCACTCACTGACTACACCTTTACTGCTTCGTCCAGTCGTGTAGGGCGCGGTGATGTACTGTTTAGGACGCCGGATCCACACCCAAATTTTCGTCACTCGAATGGAAATGATTCACAGAAACGGGTAGCTCGGTTTTGCCTCAACAGCGACACATCCAGTTGCGTGTCTGGCATGTTATAAACAATTAGTAACCATTGGAAGAACAAAGTAGCCACAGAACCACCCAATGTCACCTATCCCTCCCTGACCGCAATCTCATCCACCACACAGCGTGACATTTAAATACCAAATTCTTAAAAAAAAGGCAAAAGGCAAGTTCTTATATAGCGCAGTATCCAATCTTCAGGACGTTCAAAGCGCTTTACACTTAACTTCCCTGGCAGACAAGTTCAATCAGACACCATTTCAACTTCTCCATGAAGCATTCAGCCCTATGTTACAATTACTGCGCGAAGGCTGCTCGTACACATATCCACCACTGTTAATAGCCATGTACTCATTTATACAGCTAAGTGAACTGGAGCACTGTAGAGTGAACAAACTTGCCCAGTGTTTTAACAACGCAGCACAGGATTCGAACCCGTCTTCTCGTAGTCGAGAGTCCGAAGCTATACCCCTAAGTCGTTGCGCTATACTTAAACGCCATCCACAGCAATAAGAACCGTTTTAATGTTTTCTCGGAACAACAGAATAGTTCAAATCATAGTCAGACGCGCAGGCTGCATCACAGATCCACGGCAATTCCAACCGGACTTAAAAGGAGGGTGCCAGCTTATCTGTCCAGAAATGGCTGATCAGTAATTTGTACCGGGAAGTCTGCTGTCTAGATCGTAGGAAAGTTAAACTTCAAAAGGTATTGTTGCTGTTGCCTCGGTATTATTGCTAATATATTTTGTTTTGAAACTGGATGTTTTGTTTTCCATTGAACACGTTGCAGACGGAATCTTCCAAATTGCGAACATTGTCCCGAGATTAATAAAATAAGTAGTCACAAATTGGCAGCCAGTAAACCTTCAACGTGCATGTTGTGGTCATAAGAACGTAATATTAAATGGAAAAATAAATCCTAGGAGTTGGCACACTAGTTTTAATTGACTCACTCCCAAATCATATACGACTAAAAGGCATGCGCGCCCAACCGATGACTCTTTGACCTTGGGGGTGGGGGCAGTATACAACCAAGCCAAGGCCGCACAGTTAGTCGACGGAAAACTTGTTCGAACCCTCTCAAAGCGTGGCAAATTTAGTTCGTTCTGTCTTTCTTCAGTTCAGTCAGCTACAAATGAGTAACTTGCCGTTTGGATATGTGCGGAAGAATAGTCTTGACTAATTACAGTGAAGCTGAATGTTTCATAAATGTGTAGAAAGTGTGACACAGGATCAATCATACTGAGCAGACCATGGTATTTTATATATAGAATGTGTATACACCCATGTATGCATGAACACGCAGTAACTCTTTAAAATACACATTCTCACATCGATTTTTAACTTGTATGAATTAGCATTTTAGTAAAATATTTTACTCGACATTAAATACCACGAAAGATTCGTCGCATATTTTTTCACATAATCCATTTGGATTCGAACATTAGTTATTACTACACGCATTGAATGGAAGCAAACCAAAAGATAACACAAAAACACATCCAACAGACGTGACAGAGAGCAACATTTCCATTGCTTTGCCACTATTTTCATGGGATAAAACAACTGTTCGAGTGTCTCAAAATCACATGTATTTGTTTACAATCAATCCATAAGTAAACTAATGATCTATACCATATCAAACAGCACAGCAATGATTACAGGGAATAGCTGGAATCACGGTTGTTTGACGTTATGCCTGGCTGCTTATTCAGGTCATGGTACAACATGCAATTACCTGCACACAATCTGTAGTTCACAGTAAAAGCTTTACTTAATGATGGTGCCCATGTGACATTATTGTCACCCGGATGTAGCTACCTAACTGTATCCGTCTGATCGCGTTTGGCCTCTCCGAAGTTTACTGTTTTGCATATGCACAGACGGCGTTTACTTTGTCCAAGTTACGCTAAACAATTTGGCAGCATTCCAAATTTGCCAGTCAACATTTCCATCAGCTGTGCAGGTAATAGAACATATTACAAAGAACCGTGTGTTTGTTCCAGATTCGCAACGTATGTAGCATATATTACCTTGTATGTTAAGGTGTTTCACCTTTTCTTGCAGATTAGATTTTGAAAGCCCACTGCCAACAACAAGCATGACGTTGATTTGGGGACTCATCCTTCTCGCGAGTTATGTAAGTAATCTATTCTCTGCCTCTCTTCGACATAAAACAGAGGAACACAAAGGCTGAATGTTGAGTTATTGACGTGGTACTTGCCTTTAACCAATCGCACCCTTTAGACCAGTGGACACTCCCAGTTCAGTGATGACACATGCCGTTGTAAACAGCTTTAATTACAAATCACGAAAAGCATTACAGACGTTAATTTGCGTTCGGGGAAAGAAAAAACATCTAGACTGGTGAATACTGCAAAACCAAACATATCTGGCCTTTGTTTGTCCGGCAACATTTTATGTTCGCAATTATTTACAAATAATGCCATACATAGCCCTGTTTCTAAGTACGCTACATGGCGTGCTATATAATATATTAGCGCTATATAATATATTAAAATTTAAGTAATTTACATTCTATTCATTAGGCTAAAATAACCCTCCAGATTACATCTTTACCCGAGGTGACATTATTTGTAACAAACATGCGGCCAACGCTACATCTCCTGCGCAAAGTTTTCAATGTCCGGAAATAATTGTCATGTGCAACAACAAATTCATGGATATTGACTTTTCTTAGGTTCACCCATAACGCACACATCTAGATCTCGTATTACCGAAATACTCTGTAAATAGCTTTCTATATCTAGGGACACTACAACAGAGAATATGTATACTATATATAACAAGTGTATAAAAACAATTCTAAGTACAAGATCGTACGCCGCAATTAATACAAGTGTGAACAGAAAAACTAAAAGGAAATAAGCAAAAATATATATATAAAGGTATATAAAAAAACATTTATATATGCACAGGGTTAGAATAAAGTAATAATACAAATATTATAAGATAGGGGTAAAAATAAATACGCAAAACTCAATGTTTGTTACCAATTTATAACGTCTCTTCTGTGTTTTGCGTACATTTTATGTTTTGATATAATTAACATTCTTTTTCTGTTTCAGGTTCAGCTGGCAACTTCCCAAGGTATGTATTCACTTGGTCGCATTTCTCATGTAAACCTGTAAAGTTGTATTATTACATGGATAGGATATCCAAGTCATGACGTTTCTGTAAAGACTCGTTGACTTTAACCAATACAAATGACAAATTACGTCATTCTATACGTAGGGTAGTGATGTATAGCCATCGTGATCCAGAGTAGGAATAGTATTTATGTTTAAATGGCGTACGATACATACCAAACCTGCGTCACACATTCTCATACATACACGCACGCACAATAAACACACACGCACAATAAACACACACACGCGCGCGCACAGACACACACATACACACACACACACACACACACACACACACACACACACACACACACAACACACACACACACACACGTGCGTGTATGCTGGGTGTTCACTACTGCCGTTGTTGTTATAGGCTGTGCGCTCCCAGTTAACTGGAATACAAAAGACACAACCTGGTTCTCGGTATACGACAAAGCAAGTGGTGTCAAGTGGTTGTACTCATTCGGCAGCGAAAACATCACATTGCAGCCGGCTATGGGCGGCGTGGCAGCTAGTGAGTATACCAAAGTCACATACTCTAAGCTTACGCGAATTGTGGTATTGCACCAGTATTGGATGGTTATGAATATTTACGTGGACATAAATTACATGTTAAAATTCAGATGTGTCAAATATCCCCGCTGTTAATCAGGGTGATGGTATGTATTGTTATTTGTTGATACACTGTAGGAAAAAATTGTAAACAAAATCTTTACATTGTTATAATTATTATGTTTCATAGCCATTATGTAATACATGTTGCACATGAGAAAGAGAGAACCCATTTGTTAAAATAGCGAACCATTTTCTCTGTATACAAGTTTGGTTGTGGACCCATATCTCCGTTAGTTTGGCATGTATCGGGTTGACATTTTCTTCTTTGCGACTAGACTAGCTTGCCTCTCACACTTACCTAGAACCAGGGAGCGGATTGTTTGTTGTAATATAAGCATTACTATGATGTATGTTTCTCTTGCAGAATATAAATGTGTCGCTAGTGTTAACAACGAGTCGTACACACATTATATACGAAAGATTGGATCGACCTATGAATGTGTGGAGGCCGTGTCAACGGATGGGGCGATACTTCAGCGGACTAAGGACCTGGGTGAGCATTATACTGTCAAATGTCCGAGCACACATGTTAGTAACCGAGTAATCAATCCTTTCGCGTAACGATTCCATAAATTGGGTGCTTCGCTCATGCAAAGTTACTGAAAATGTCAGTCATTACACGAGATGACTGAAAAATGCAGTATTGTTTTTGTTGTGTCATAATGTAATAAACCAATGTTAATTATGTATAAATGTAATTAACTGTGTTTAATTACTAGCAAGTTGAAGTTGTCCTGTTTCTGAAGTTTCGATACGAGTTTCCTTGTGAAGTGTTGATGTCCACGTCTTTTTCTAACAACACGTGTCAGTCAACGTTGTATTTCCATGCGAGTTATTCATCAATATACTACCTTATTACAAGAATCACATTTATATTATAAATAAGTGTTTCTCTGCATGTACGAAAGTGGACCTACACCTCCGCGTCAGTTTTGCATCTATTGGGCTTAAATGTTGCATATGATCTAACGGACCCTTTAAGATGATTCGTAGATTTAGATATTTATTTCGTGATTTGGGGGTCAATATTTCAAAAGATGTCACCGTAAAGATAAATGTGCAATATACAGCTATGTCACTGCATTATAGATTAGGTTAGTGGCGTTTTTAAATCGCGAAAGCCTGCAACAAGTCTCTATGCAACATGTTATCATTGTGTTGCGTCGTGGACATGCGCGATCTATTTCTGTGTCACATTGCAACAACGCAACGCAACGCAATTTTAAAACGTTTTAGCGCGGGTGACTGCCTTTTTCCACATGCTTCGCTGGATGCCCCGATGATTACATTACATAGTTATCTTGCGCACACTGCAAACATGTAACATTAAATATACGACTGCGGTGGTTTGCATTTACGTTTTGTTTTCATTTTGCAGGGGCAGCAGCGACTGCCACAGACATTTGTCCGGCGGCCGTGCGTTCAACGACTACGGCCATGTGGCTCGTCAAACGTATGCATCTTTCTCGTTGTTGGCCATATCCATTTGCATGTATGTCGCAATTTAATCAAATGTACTGCGGTTCGCATATACCTGAGTGATTGAACCAGTGAGTAAAGTGTGAAACGCTTTGAGCAGTCATGAGAACTGGATATTGCATATATATATATATATATATATATATATATATATATATATATATATATATATATATAGCCGTCTTATTTGGAATTTCGACTATGAGACGTCACAACGATGTGTTAGATAAAAAAAGGCATGGATCTACGTTTTCACTAACCGACTATTCAGTGTCATTGGTTTGATCAGAGATGCAATGTTTACCATGTTACTATCAGCGTTGTTTGATGAATCGTGAAAATATTCTTTTGAAGTAATACTTTAAAAAAAAAGAAAAACAATTACCGCTATTTTGACATACGTTGTATAATGTGCACTGCGTGCCGCTACTATTTGTGACGTTACGTAAGACTACTATTTGTGTATGTAATGCAGGACTACTAATTATGATTGACTAATGTTCCACCTTGTTTTCCGATACGTACAGACCCGTTCAGCGACAAGAACGTGAATCGGAATCCAATTATTTCAAACACCTACTACGCGACCTACTCCGAGTCGGCGGGCGACACCAAGTGTAGCGGAGACAAAACGTCCATGGCCGTGGTCATAGCAAACAAGATCCAACTGGACACATGTTTCTCAGGAAATACATCTTATGGTAGGTTAATAATCATATCATAATCATCACACACGCACGCACGCACGCACGCACGCACGCACACACGCACACACACACACACACACACACACACACACACACACATATTCATCGCCACCAACTTAGAATCCCAACCATTCAAGACCTTCCGCCGTCTCTGTTTTGTAAA
Organism: Oasisia sp. SBJ-2009; assembly: GCA_964017155.1. NCBI lineage: Eukaryota > Metazoa > Annelida > Polychaeta > Sabellida > Siboglinidae > Oasisia > Oasisia sp. SBJ-2009. The sequence continues at coordinate 33,160,351 of OZ024863.1, forward strand.
TGATAGTTGTTTAATTTTACGTAATGATCGTGATGCAATTTGCCAAATAATTTTCGCTATTAAAGTTCTTGAGACATAAAATCTACCTGATGTAACAGAGAGAACGGGTCGAACAGATGCTAGTAACGACCCCTGGTGGAAGAAATTGCATACTCGCACATGTTAGGTTCCATAACCAGTGTTCTGTCGCCAATTTCATCACAGCTTCGTTAAAATGTGCGCCTACGTATACGTCAGTGTTTTTTTTATTTTAGTGAATAATCGTTTACCCATTGTAATATATAAAGTAATAAGTTATGTGCGGATCAAACATCAAGTTAATAATGAGAGTTTCCTGCAGAAAAACCGCTGAAGACAACTCTGACAATGTTGGAGCACGTGACCGGAAAGATTCTTGACTCGGAAGCTAACGGAGAAATCATGTTGCTGGGAGATTTCACAACAACACCTATTCGGTTCTATTGTGCGGTGCGTGGTAATGACGTAAATGCGTCATACGTTTATTGATTACATATGTTAATATTACTCGCAAAAATAAACTGTCTTGATCTTTTGTGGGTTTATTTAGAGTAGTAAATAACCTAAATGGGTACAAGAGATATAAAGTGAGATATGTCATCTTTGGTACACATAGACGTCTATAAATGTCACACTGTTTGTTACAAACGTCGCTATAATTGTATTCTTTAATGTTGCAGCGATACAAGGTGGAAGGCGAGACGGTCAAGTTATCACTTGATGTAGCAGACAAAAATGGTGCCAAGTGTACCAAGGCGCAAACGGAAACCTCCGCCGAATCCGGCAAATTCATTGCTTTAGTATTGAAAGGTAAATATCGAACAAAAAACCTACTGTCAAATGGTGTTAAACATGGTGGCATCCTTTCTCTCCACCTGTTAAGTGTGTACATGGACGACTTAAGCGTAAGTGTTAACAAACTACAAATTGTGCAGGCGCCAGTACGAATCATTTGATATATGACGTAGAGCGCTGTGGCTCAGGGGTAGAGCTTCGGACTCTCGACTACGAGAACCCGGATTCGAATCCTGTGCTGCGGTGTTAAAATCTTGAGCAAGTTTTTTCACTCAGCTGTATAAATGAAGTACCCGGCTATAGACAGTGGTGGATATGTGTACGAGCAGCCTTCGCGCATTAATTGTAGCACATGGCTGGATGCTTCACAGAGAAGCCGAGATGGTGTCTGAGTGAACAGGTCTGTCAGGGAAGTAAAGTGCAAAGCGCTTTGAACAGTCCTGAGGACTGGATACGCTATATAAGAACTTGCCTTTACTTTTTATATGCTGGTGTATTTTTTCACTTGGTGTGTCTGGGTTGAGAAAACTAACTGACTGTTGCCAACACATCTCGTTATGACAACATTCACCCTTATTAAACCGCCCGCGCTACCCACCCTACCCGCTCACTGTTGCCGCGTTGTTCTCCTTCAGCGAAACCGGTGCCGTCCACGACTAAACCGGGACACTCGACCACTACAACAACCACCGTCAAACCACCAACAACGACGACAACAACAACGCAGACAACAACCACGACTCCACTGACAACGACGTCGACACCATCTCCAACAACGACAACAAAACCTCCGACAACAACTACAAAACCTCCGACAACAACAACACCAACAACCACGACAACAACGACGATGAAACCAACCACCACAAGACCAGCGACCAACAAGCCAGCAGAGATGTCAACGGCCTCGCCACACGACGAGCAGACCGAGGCCCCGTGTCTGTGTCAGAACGGAGGCACGTGTGTCCGCGGGACCAGTGACTGTGAATGCCCGGCCGGCTTCGCGGGGGACCGATGTGAAGGTAGGGTCATTTGTCTCGCATCGTCCACACGTTCTGCGTTCATTGGATCGAGCTTTGTTGATGACTCCTGTACGTCTCTCGTCATACTATTTACATCGCTATGCAAATCTGTTTTAATAATAATACATTTTATTATTACAGGTTATTATTACTATTGTATTGGTTGAGCAGCTGTAGCATAATTTCGCACGTTATCTCCCCCGATTCACCATGATGAATTCACCGATTACATGTTTACAACAGTAACAGTTGGAATAGTTAGCGTTAGCGTTACTGTGTTCAACATACAGTTAACTGTTAACACGACAGTCGTTGCTGTTGTTCGTTGTCGTCACCGTCATCGCGTGTCATTTCCAGGACACGCCGCCAGTAGGATAGATGAGGACGGCAAGAGCAACAACACCACCATGCTGATCGTGATCCTTCTCGTCATCCTGGCTGTCATCATCATCGTCATCGTCATCATCGCTGTCGTCGCGTGCCAGTTCCGGAACCGACGGAAGGAGGAGGGGATTCTGCGCAACACGTTCGACACGTCGTTCTTCGGTACCAAGAGGGTTCTGCCGCCCGGGGCAGTTGACGGAGAGGAGCTGATTGAGTAGACGGCGAGAGGCCGTCGCACAGGGCAAGACTCTGGCCTGAAGACACGTCGAATATGGACGATCTTACATTTACAGCACAGCGAGTAGGCAACACATAGCACCGAGTTCAGTCAACGTCAAAGCAAGAACCTTGGCAAGGGGGCAGCGTGAACAAATTCACTCTTCAGATAGCATTCTCGTGTGTTCGTGTGTTTGTTCGCGATATCACGCAACAGTGAGACAAGTTGAACAAGCCCATCTAGGCTACGGACAAGGCGTACAGAAGGGAGGGTATGTCTGACCATGTTAGCAAGAGGATGGTATTTTGAAATCATGTTAAGGTGGTCATTTCGTCTACGATTAGTTTGTTACTAGTGTACATACGTTATAACGTCAAAGACGGCTATCACGGGAGGCGTTACACCACATTAGCATTTCGTCCTTTTGGTTGGCACGTACACACGCACACTAACATACAAACATACACACACACACACACACACACACACACACACACACACACACACACACACACACACACACACACACACACACACACACACCGCTAGCAAACATGCGCCTTCTTATATGTATGTCAATCAAAGTAATATACGCACGCGTGTGTTGATAGATTACTTCGTTTTATGTGGTAATTATTTTAATTGGTTATTTTTGATAACTGTTTAATTATACTTTAATGTTGTGTTAAATAAATGCATGCACGTATTATTATAATACTTTACACCCAGTAACTTAACTGACATGTGGTAAATATCCCACCACTTCCAAATTGAATGCCCACTTGCTTTTGATACGACATGCAGTTGTATATATATAGTACCCTTCCTAACCTTATTTCGTTGTTGTTCAGAAATATTGACTTTTAATATACCTTTGTACCTGTTGTTATTACGTTTTAGTTGTCACTCAATCAACAAGTGGAAACATCACGGGCAACTCTGTGCGCCTGTGGCCACCCACAGACAATAGTTCACTTCCAGTTATGACTGCTTAATAAGCATTACTGATTTACATATAATATTCAGAGTTTATCTTCACATTTATTACTTATAGAGAATTCTATTGTATATATATATATATTGCTCAAATGTCACGAATGTTTTATTTAGCCAAAAGAGGGCGCCAGTTGCAGAGGCTATGCATGCTTTACTTACGGCTAGCGCTACGCTAAGATTTTCTTTTAGGCATCAGTGTCTATAAAATATATATGTAGCTATTATGGCATAGCTTAATGTTTACTACTTTTGTACCATTTTTGTGTAGAACGTAGCAAACGTATTGTCATTATTTGGGTGTATATGTACGTCGCTGGTGACATATATAAACAGCAAGGGAAACAGCACAGCCACTTTGTAAAAAAGTTAACTAGAGTGAACACGTCGTTAATCTGTACAATAGATAATGTTTTGAATGTCCGGTTGTACTTTATAACAAGGCTAGTTTGTTTACAGTTATTGTGGGTGACTGGCATCTGTCGACGATTGACACGTGTTCCCTCTGTAAACAATGTCAACTACTCTTGTTTTCGTTAACAGGCCTGCGTTTATTCTGGAAGTTCATAATAAAGTATGGGTAATTACCTGCCGTGTTCTTTGTTGTACGTTTATAATACGCTCATTCGCACATTACACGGTTGTATGAGTGGTATGGAGGCGTCACTATTCGCATAAAATCAACCGGATGTAATACCTCCATTCGAAATGCTGTCAGATGTGTACGGTTACTTGCTGTGATCTCCACAAAAACTAAGTAATGTAAATCTGTACTTGACCTCCACCTTGGAAGCACAAACATTTTATTATTGTTCAGTAGTAAGCAATGCCGTACTTAGGCACTGGACAGGAAGTGAAGTCACCTGATAAATCCTGTGACCTCAATTTGGTTCTCACGTGGCTGCAAAGGTTATGTGTAGGTGAACACTCCCTGTTGTCACCGTAATTGTCAACGCCTTCGTGTGTCACATGCACTCAAGTGTGCGCAAATACGACCACTACTAAAAAAACAGCACTGGATCCAAACATTCCGAAACACTACAGACCTGTGTGCAACCTGTCTTTTATTGCTACGGTGCTGGAAAGGTTGTCTTTAAGAGTACCTACAGTTAGCCGAAGATGACGGCAATCCTCATGATATGTGCGTGCGTGTGTGTGTGTGTGTGCGTTTGTGTGTAGCATACATCTCCACATTATTTACTGTTCTAGTGCATGGGCATGCCATTTATGAACACAATAAAAACAGTGGTCCCAAAATAGAGCCATGGGGGACTCCCGTTGTAATTTCAGATTCTCGAAATTCGCATGAAACATGGTTATGTCAGTGGCGCCACACGGTGATTTAGTGGGACAACACTATTGATCGACTTGTACGATCTGCTTTTCCAGACGTGCGCTTTTCTGTTTCTGACGGGAGAGACGATCGGCATGTGTTGAGTGTCTTGCCTTCTCTTAGTTCAGTTGTTATGGGATTTACATGGTTACCGAAGATTTAAAAGCATTGTCAGTTGATGATTTGTCAAATCGTATGGAATACCGGGTTTTATTATAAACTCACTTGTTCACTCACCCTCTCATTGTCTAATGCACATGGATAAACTAAAAGGAGGAAGACGGGCCTGCGTGTCAACCTACACTACGGACGCAGACATCGTCAGACGAAAGCTGTCCCGTAGGCCACGCTCCAATGACATCGGGGCCCGATTTTGTCAGCAAGGCGTGCGAATAAGCGTGCAATAAACAAATATGTCGATTTTGGACGAATACATAGTGTAGCATACGTAACTTATCACGCGTGAGCCCATTTGTTGACGTTTTTCATTTTGTCCAGTATTCTACAACGTGCAAGTATTCAAAACACACACGGAATCACCCACGTGGTGCTAAATGGCTTAATAATAATAATAATTTTATTTAAACACCTCATTTCTTTACATAGTAAATTCAGGGGTGTGTACAAGTAAAATAGCTTAAAAATTAAATACATTACAACATTCGTGAAAATGTTCATCAAGTTGGAAGTATATAATTCAAGTACAATTTCTGATCACACAACTAATAATTTCGAAGGCCGCCGATGGCGGTTGAAACGTTGAAGTGAGTAGAAATTATTAATTGTGTAATCAGAAACCGTACCTGAATTACATTACAACAGTTCAGCAAATTATAAGTACACATTTTGATAAAATAATGCACACAAAAGTAACAAAGTAAATGTACGCTCATCTAAAATATAAAGTCGTGTTATATTGTTCCCACAATAGCACTCACGACAGATTACTCTACTTCGACCGCATATATATATATATATGTATATATATATATGTATATATATATATATATATATATATATATATATATATATATATATATATATATATATATATATATGCTCCTGGTTAATTATGAGTGTGTGTGTGTGTGTGTGTGTGTGTGAGGGAATGAGAGGGAGAGAGAGAGAGAAAGAGGGAGGAACGGAGAGAGAGAGGGGAGGGACGCAGGAATGGCTTGTGTGGCTGGATGGCTTACGTGGGCTTTGCACACGTAAGCCTATGTTGTACGGCTGGTCCTACGTCGTGTTGTTGGCTTAAGATATTCAAAAGGTGCTCAGCATGAGCACAATCAGGACAATTGTTTACATTTCGCTCGATACAAAAATGGCTAATGCTACTATTTAACATAGCCACATTATGAGCCGCATAAACATATAGCAATGTGTTCAATTGGAATTACAAACTTGCCACTCTACGTAGTTCTATTGTGCCTAATTGGAACTATCTTAGCAAGTTCTTCGTTGTGTATGCGCGCGCTCTCGCTCTCTCTCCCCCCATCCCTCCCTCCACTCCCTTCCATTCCTCTCCATCTCTCCCTCCATTCCTGCGCCCCTCCCCTCTCTCTCTCTCCGTTCCTCCCTCTTTCTTTCTCTCTCTCTCTCTCTCCCTCTCACTCCCTCACACACACACACACACACACACACACACACACACACACACACACACACACACACTCATAATTAACCAGGAGCATATATATATATATATATATATATATATATATATATATATATATGAAGTCGAAGTAGAGTAATCTGTCGTGAGTGCTATTGTGGGAACAATATAACACGACACGCGCATTCAACGCACCAGATAGAATATAATACATATATTAAGTGCATTGTTGCCGGCGCTTACCGGTAGCTGTTAAGAATGCCTCTCTTTCAGTGAAATGCCTGTCATTCAGTGAACGGCTCGCGTCCTTAGTGACCAGTTGAGCCCAGCGAGGTAGTCGACGTTGTAATGGATAAGATCTAGCGTTGTAAATGTCTTGTGGCACAACCTATTACAACAAATATTCGTCTGTTCAACAGATGCGAGACCTCGCTTAGTAAGGTACGTAGCACAACAAGACTACCAACTGATTCAACTAGATGTGTCACATAAACGACAATGGAGCAACGAGCGATAATGCAGTCACAGACCTATTAATGTCTACTGCGCCTTTTTTACTTCCGGGAGTGCTCAGTCACCGTTCACAACAAGCAAATATTACCTCCCAATGGCTTATGGTGAAACAACTATTCCAGTGTTACCTTTGAAGTCTTAATATACCCTATTACACCATTGTATTTTGTTTGTAATACCAATGCCAATGAGTGATTACGATTGTCTGTTTAATTAGCTCCCTTTCCGATATCTCCCTTTTGCTCTCATCATGTTTAGTAAATAAGTGCTTCGATTAAAATAATCGATAATAATAATAAGAAGAATGCCTAATTTGTTATATAATATGGTAACAAAAACCATAAATTTAGCATGAATCACTTAGTCAATCTTCATAACTACAAAAATAAATACTCATTAATCAATACGAACACCAAATCTATGTGTCTATGTGTCAGCATGTTACTGGTGTAATATGTATGTGTGCTGACGTTTCAGGATGTTACTGGTGTAATACGTATATGTGCTGACGTTTCAGCATGTTACTGTTGTAATATGTATGTCTGCTGACGTTTCAGCATGTTACTGGTGTAATACGTATATGTGCTGACGTTTCAGCATGTTACTGTTGTGATATGTATGTGTGCTGACGTTTCAGCATGGCTCTGGTGTGGAGCGTTGTCTTTCTTGCGATTTCCGTAAGTAACAAATCCTTCAAATCTCGGTCAGAACGTCACCAGTGAAATGTTGCCATTTATGACAAACAAGATGTTTATATTATATATTATAGTATAAGTAATAGAGCTGAAGGTTGTACATTCAATAGCATAGATCGCACAAAGTGGTCTCCTATTAATGGAATGTCCAGATGTATGTCAAGCAGTGTGAATGACGTGTTCTCAAACAAGACGTCTTACTATATTAGCCTAGCTGCATTAGTATAATGATATTCGCCAGTGACCCGTGCATTCATGAAGCCGATCGGTGCACCATTACCGACTGGCCAGATTAGACTGTCGTAAGTCACGCTTTGTGCGCATCCTAACTAATAAGCAGTTTATTATCCCTACGCACACTCAACTTATTGCAGTGTCATTTTGCTGGTAATTAGTTGCACTGACACACTTTCTGTGACTACCGTGTCTTACTCTCACCATCTTTAACTACAACAGCTACACGCAGGGTAACAGAACATGTCCAAAGACAATCTTAAGTGCCGCTGCAAAATCAAAACTGTGACCAACGACCAATGCTAACAGTGTCTTTATCACTTGAACCCCACGTTCGATAACCTGCATAGTTGGTTTTGTAAGTAGTGATTGACCAAGGCTAAACAAATCGACGGGACAATGATACGCCAGGAAGTCCTGTCGAAAACGTGTTATTTCGACAATCTGATAACAATCCACATAGAGACTAATCATTCAACAAGAGGTACCATTCCCCTTGTGATCGTTAACATCTGCGAGTTGTCACGTGACTAATGGCCGTCTCCTACACAAACCCACATGCAATAACCTCTGTCTAGAGCGGCAGTAGAAAATAGTATTCCGGAAGTATATCTTTGAATAATGTTATTTACACTTTTGTTTCAGGCTGCGTTGGTTGTTCTTGTTCAAGGTAGGTACATTATTTTCTATTCGTTGATAAACTTCAAGTTTTTCTCTGTACATAATGTGTATAATGGCGAAGTCAATTTTCTTTATTTCTGTTATGCCCGAAATATAGCATTGTTTATATTACTTTGCGAGCATAATGTTTACCACAAAGTGGCTGATAAGTGGTAATTTGAACATAAACTGTTTCAGTTTGCAGTTTGCAAAGACACGATTCGCCGACTCACAATTAGTAAACAATTCTGAAGCGGTGTTCACGGTCCCTAATTTGTATAATATGGTAAACGTTGCATGGAACCAGTCCAGTTGAACAGTTATTAGTATTCTATACTATTTACCAAACACTACAAGTGTACGTTCACAGTAACGTGTTCATTTAGGCGTGTGCAGATTGCCAGTCAATTGGCAGGCGAACTCTCGTTGGTTCAGCAACTACGACAAAAACAGCGAGAGCGTCTGGGCGTACTCTTTCGGCAATAGCTACATACAACTGAAACCAGATGGCGGTGACCTTGCTATGAGTGAGTGAACGAAGAGAGGACCTAGTAATGAACAAACAGTACTGGTAGTCACGCGCACTGGTCCTGTCTCACTTTCTCCCTCCTCTTATATATATATATATATATATATATATATATATATATATATATATATATATATATATATATATATATAGAATATATATATATTCTATATAATATATATATATGTTCTACATAATATATATAGAATATATTATATATATATATATATATATAATAAGGTTGTAAATATATGTACAACATTGTAAGCATGTGTATATTGACTATAGATGTCCAGGTGTCCTTTATGTGTTCAGGTATTGAATTAGGACTGTTGCAACGTATGTTACCGCATGGGCCACATCATCAAGAAATCCTACATATCGTTGTAGTAGTTATACCATAACGAATCTCTGGAGTAGTTTATGTTGATACGGTTATCTTACTGTTGTGTATGTTTGTGTTGCAGAATACGAATGTATCGACAGTGTTATGACGAATTCGCATGTGTACTACATGCGAAAGATTGGGTCGTCTTACGAGTGTGTTCAGTCTACGTCTGCGTCTGGAGCCATGCTGCAGCGCACACGGGATATTGGTGAGAACATCTGCCGAATATTCGTTCAGTTTGTCCACATATACCAATTAAATCTTCAGAAAAAGTATTTGCATGTAGTTATTACAGTTTGATTAGTGTTCGAACCGCCTTACTAACATTTCGAATGTTGGACAGATTCATGCACTCCAGTCCACGTAACATTATGAACATGTTCCTTCCGAGCTACATCTGTGTACGACTGGTATTCCCGGTGTGGTCGACTGCTTCCCAATGAAGTCTAGATTGTTTTTGGAAGGAATAAAGTGTAAAGCGCTCTGTTCACCCCTCGGACTGTCTGCTGCATTACCAAAGAACTTACCTTTACCTTTGCACACTTGTGTATAAAATTATACATGTATGTGGTGTGTGTGTGTGTGTGTGTGTGTGTGTGTGTGTGTGTGTGTGTGTGTGTGTGTGTGAGTGTGTGTGTGTGTCTATGTGCGTGCGTACGTGTGCGTGCGTGCGTGTGTATACATACACGCGCGCTTGCTTGTGTGTAAGAGGGACTGGGAGAAGGAGATAAACCGAATGAGAGATCTATTTTGTTTCTGTGCTAAGACCGTACTAAAATACGGGGAGATTTTTGAAATTTGAAGAACGTTTCATTATAATTTTTCTAATAATAGTTCTAAAACCTACAGACAACACACCCAATATCCGCGTGTTCATGTTAATAGTCAATAATGACCGAATGATTACATAACATCGCCCAAATACGTCTTCTGGTGATCACACTGTAACAGAAGAACACGAAATAGACATATATTACAAATGCTAATTGTCATTGCTGGTTTGCAGCGGTGGCGTTTAACTCGGCAGACATCTGCTCGTCAGCCATGAGATCGAGTACCTCAGCCACCTGGCTTGTCAGACGTAAGTTGTCTGTTTGTTCTTTCCCTATCGGCTCTCCTGTGGTGCAAGCAATACAATATGATATCAATTTATATTTCTACTTATTTCACAGGCAGTTTACCTTTTTTCTTGGCGTTCTGGGTGCTTCCAGGAGTCCTCAAACAGCTACCATTAGATAGCTTTCAACATATGTAGTCACTCTGGTGTTTGCGCTCTAACGCAAATAGGGTCTTTGTGCCGTCTTTTTCGTATTCTTGACGTGTGTAAAATGCGGCACCGTCTTGCGGAACATTGTGCGGGACGCTTTTTTAAATCATCAAAATAATCAGCTGTTGAACACGCATGACTGCGAAGCCTCACACATAGATAAAATTGGATACAGTCTGACATGTCCGTCAATGTGAAGGCATAATATGTACATTAATGTACATTTACAGCCAATGGAACGTCGACTGGTGGCCCGTCGATAGGTGTGCTGAATCGATGCCGGAAAGGATGTTTAAAATCATCTACAGCTCGCCGTATGCTTCACACAAGACTGCTACGTCTTCACATATAGTTAAATATTGATATCGTATAACATGTCCGTCAATATGAAAGCATAATGTCTACATTAATGTACATTTACAGTCGATGAAATGTCGCGGGACGTTCGATTGAATTCAGTGCCAAGATGGCGTTGTTTTGGCTGTTCTGTCTATTAACCACACATACGGCATGCTGTTCTGTTTATTGACCACACATATGGCATGCTGTTATATTTATTGACCACACATACGGCATGCTGTTCTGTCTATTGACCACACATACGGCATGCCCACATGCAAACTATCGCTGGCTACACGCCTGCACAGTCAATAGCTAATTGAGGATGATTTAAACAAGCGTTCAGCTAAACATGCAAACAAATCCACGTTAGTCGCTAGAGGCGCTGATACGCAACTAGGGTCTAGTTGCGTATTGGCGCCTCTAGCGACTAAAGTGGATTTGTGCCCCCGCCCCATTGCTACTGGCCTCTTCTCTTCATGTTGTATTTTGTTTTTCTAATCCCTATCGCTTCCTGTGTGCCTCGATCCTCCAGTCCGACTCTCTCTCTACAATTTTAACTCGCTCCCAGTCTACTACATCACTTTTCTGTGTCATGTCTACGTCTCACTAGTGACTAGTTACTAACTACGTCTGTATGGGAGGAGTGTCGTGTCTCTATCTAGCTGTAGCCGTCTGCGGCTGACAGCATCAAAAACGTCAAAGCAAAATGCTAAGTTACTGTGCAATAAGTAACAAATACCATTTATTCGAACCATCCGGCCTCGTGAACCACTTCACTCAAAATAATATCTTCACAGTAATCAGACTACGGGATGGAGATGACATAACTCCCAGGCATCGGCACTATAAACACCATCGTTGTAATGCATCGATTCGTTCATGTAATTTACTTGATAGATACCACACATTGACAATATCATCACATCATTTCTATTTTACTGTCGATCTCAACAAAACATGCACGCGAAATAAATTTTCTTAAAATAACAACATATCACAATATTTAGTTTGCCGTGTGTTCGCTTAATTTATCATACGTACCTATCATCGTGGTACTTTAATCCACCTGCAGTTCCGTTCACGAGCCGCATGGACAAGGCGAGTCCTATTCCTTCCGGTACCTACCAGACGACGTACTGGCAGTCGGCGAGGGACGACAGGTGTAGCGGGGACATCACGTCAGTCGCCGTAGTCCACGGGAACACAATCAAACTGAACACCTGTTTCCCTGGAACCACTTCGTACGGTGGGTGTACTAGTCGTCTGTGGGCGACGAAGGAATGCAATGTCTAAAGATAGTGTATATATGTGTCCCTACCTTGTAACTGACAATATTGATCGCACGATAACACTCTCGTTTATATGTGTGTGTGTGTGTGTGTGTGTGTGTGTGTGTGTGTGTGCGTGCGTGCGTGCGTGCGTGCGTGCGTGCGTGCGTGCGTGCGTGTGTGTGTATATATATATCAAATTCTACCTACAATTCAAATGACCCAGCTGGGCAGAAGTTTTGTTACTTGTGGCAACCTTTATTGAAAACTGCGATTTCGACAAGACATTGCTTTTAACTGCCATCTTTAGCTTTGTAAAGGCATAGTGAAGATCATATAGAATAGAAACATCACTTGTAATTGCATATTTTGCGTCCGTATAATAACGTTGGCACAGGTTTAATAAAAGATAACTAAATGAAATCAACAAAATTTATTTAGGGGAATCTCTAACTAAATCCTAATGACTTGTTTAAACAAATCCATATTTATGTGGTGTCAAATTTATCGAAGCTGTTATTATCAGAGTCGCGATTTACGACATGTTCGTCGGTAGTAATGTTAGTCTCGCTTAACCGACTGTCGGTCGGCTGCGGATCTACGCCGAGAAGACAGTCTGGTAATTCTGCCGACTTTTGAATATTTATCCGGATGATCTATACAATGCTGCCGGACACTGGTTAACCCTGCCGTAATTTCTATTTTTTTAATAAACAACTGCAAATTTGTATTTCTATTTATTTTGTGTTAATATAAGTTTAATTTTGAATAGTTTTTTATAACACATTATTTGATAAAAAAGGGTATCCTTATTTAATTGGTATATTATCCGTGTGGGGCTAGACAATGCTGCCACCTCACGGATACTGGTTAATCCTGCCGTAATTCTTATTTTATAAACAACTGTAAAATTGAATTGTTACTTATTTTTCATAGGATATCATTATCTTGTAAAAGTATATCGTTATTTTTGTTTCATAGTTGGCCTGAGAGCCAATCAGCGTCTCTACCCTAATATGGGGTAAGGCCGCCCTGGCGGTTAACAAATGCAGAGTGAAGATCATATAGAATAGAAACATAATGCTGCCACCTCACGGAGCCTGGGTAACCGAGGCTATAGTAATGTTACCCAGGCTAAACAAGTAACAACATTTCCGTCTTAGAGTGATACCAACAATTACCCAGTTTATAATCTTGCTTATCCACCTTAGCTCTCTGCATGACGTATCTGGTGACACCTTGTAAGCCTATGCAGGCTATGCTGCTTATCGATCTTGCTATTGACCAAACCATTTGTCTTAATGTGCCTCTGACCTTAGATTCCGAAGATTCAGGCGCAACAAAGGTTAACCTATTGTTATTATTATTATTATATGATATCTGCTGACCTGTATAACGTGCAATTCGCAATAATGCACGCTGTCGTTCGTCTTCGTTGACGAGTTTCTCACGCGAGACAGTTTGCAGAGGCACCATTGAAGACGACGTTGACTGTAATGGCCGTCGTGTCCGGCGTCAGTTTAGACTCGGCTGCCAACGGAGACATCTTGTTGCTCGGAGACTTCACCACCATGCCGACTCGGTTCTACTGCGCGGTACGTCACGTAACAAAACACAGTGCGTCATCCAGCTACGTCACCAGTATCTTTGGTTGTTGTCTGACGTCACGAGTACGCCAATCTGCAAGCAGTGCTTCACATGTGTTAAGAACACATGAATTAGGAAACAGGGTTACATCTGATAGTAGTAATATGTTGCGGTTTTTTTTATAGTGTAATTGACTATCGCTACTACTTAAATTAAATGCGTTATACTTCTACATCTTTTCACCGCGCTAGTTCATTCCACACATAAAACATACTTTTTGGAAACTTGAATTTGTTGTGATACCGGTGATCAACTTATCGCAATGATGTCATATCTGCACCTGTCTTGAATCAGCCTGGTTTTGTAACACAGTAAGTTCATATATATATATATATATATATATATATATATATATATATATATATATATATATATATATATATATATATATATATATATATATATACATATATATATATACATATATATATATATATATATATATATATATATATATATATATATGTATATATATATATATATATATATATATATATATATATATATATATATATATATATATATATATATAGCACGTTCAGTCATTGCATGGGACTGCTCAAACTGCTTTTACATTTTACTACCTGGCATGTTCTTAATCGAACACCATGTTGACTTCTGTGTGAGCTTTTCAGCCATACTGCAATTAATGCGCCTATATTAAGTCTACAGCCAGGTTCTTATTTAAACTGCTAGGTGCTGAGTTTGTTCAATGCTCAATATGACAGCACAGTTAGAACCAGCGTTCTCTCAATTGATAGTCCAGCTCTACCACTGCACCACCGCGCCACTGTACTGCTGTGTTTCTGAAACTAAAGCCCTATATCTTTATGGTTACAACACGTTGGTTAAGTCAACGTGGACATGGTGTTGTTGTTGTTGTTGTTGTTGTTGTTGTTATTTTAACATATTTACAGTAGAGCGCAATGGCTTAGGAGTAGAGCTTCGGACTCTCGACTACGAGAACCCGGGATCGAATCATGTGCTGCGGTGTTAAAACGTTTTTTCACTCTACATTGCTCCAGTTCACTTAGCTGTATAAATGAGTACTTGGCTATAGACAGTGGTGGATATGTGTACGAGCAGCCTTCGCGCGTTAATTGTAGCATATGGCTGGATCCAAAGAAGCCAAAATGGTGTCTGAGTGAACAGGTCTGCCAGGGAAGTAAAGTGTAAAGCGCGTTGAACGGTCCTGAGGACTGGATACTGCGCTATATAAGAACTTGCCTTTACTTTACTTTATTTACTTACTTACCGTTTTACTTACTTAGTCCCGTGACCGACTTGGTCGTGGTGGGAGGGGGCATGAGTGACTCTGTAGCTGTGATCTTTCTCCATTCCTGTCTGTCAGTCGCTGTAGTAGTTCTGCCCTGTCGTCCATTCCAAGATATTGTTCGTCCAGTTTTTCCTCTGACATCTATGGCGATGACTGCCCTCCATGGTGCCTTGCATGGTAGTCTGCGGGAGGCTAGGGTTTCTTGTCACATGCCAAAGCCATGCAAATGTCCTTCTCTTGACAGTTGCCAGTAAAGATTCTTGCCAGCCCACTAGGGATATCATATTTTTACAGAATGCCTATAATCGCGTATTTACTTTGTGACAAGTGCAACGCTGTTTTAGTGATACCTCTGGCTTTAACGTGTTCCATGGCGTGGTGTTGTGTTGTAGCGCTACAAGGTGGTTGGCTTTTCGGTTGCGCTGTCAGTTGATATATCAGACGAAAAGACAGCCAAATGTACCAAGTGGCAAACATACGCATCCGGAGAAGCCGGCAAATTCATGGCCTTCAACATGACTCCCGTAAACACTGCCACAGAGACTGTCACAGAGACTGCCACAGAGACTGCCACTGAATCTCGCACTGACGCAACCACCGTGGCACTCACGACACTCCCAATGGGTAAACATTGTCACTTTCCTAATATAAAGGAAATTAATAATGTCGCTTTCCGCCACACGCATGTGATTCTCGTTTCCATGTCAGTTTTGAGCGATACTTAACGAGAGTGTATACAACTGGTTCCCACATCTTTGTCCGTAAGCGTGTTCAAAATCAAAATTGCTGCAATACGCACACATTTTGAAAATAATAACTTATTTGCTTGATGGTCCCCACGTTCTATACGAGTTTTTGTTGTGTGGAAACGTATAAAACTTACAACTGACGTTTCTGCTGTGCAAGGTAGGTACTTCCGTGCGCGAATATATATATATTACTTACTTACTTACTTACTTACTTACTTACTTACTTACTTACTTACTTACTTACTTACTTACTTAATAATGGCCATCTTCTCCATTTCTTTCTTTTTTTCTTTTTCTGTGTCTCTCTGCCAGGTGTTTCGTGGCCTACCTCTTCTCCTCTTCCCTGGGGGGTTCCATGTGATGGCTTGACGGGTGATTGTTTCTGGTGGTTTCCTTAGTGTATGTCCTATCCACCTCCATATATATATATATATATATATATATATATATATATATATATATATATATATATATATATATGTATATATATATATATACATATATATATATATATATATATATACATACATACATACATATATACATATATATATATACACATATGTATATATATATATATATATATATATATATATATATATATATATATATATATATATATATATGTTATGTAAGCTATTATTATATTTATATTTCACCAAAGTGTCAACCATTTTCACGTTGTTCTTTGCTTCTCTCCTCTTTTTCCTCCTCTTCTTCTTGTCGGTTTCAAACACCATCACCGCCTTCACCACCACTCATATGAGTCATGTCACATTGACACGACTAACTCCTCGTGTTGTAGTCGTCGAACCGTGCACCAGTAGTCCGTGTCAGAACGGTGCGACGTGCGAGACGACGCCAGCCGTCTTCTTCTGCCATTGTCCACCCGACTACCTCGGCGACCAGTGCGAGACGTACGTCTTGCCGTCGTCCCAAGACCTGGTGTCCCTCGTCGCCTTTCCCGTCACACTGGCCGTTGTCATCGTCCTCGCTGTTGTCGTCGCCGTCGTCGTCTGCCAGTGCCGGTACCGGAAGCAGGCGAAGCTGATTACGTATGATAACTCCAATGACATGTCGTACTTCGGCTTCACGAGCGGTGACGACCGTGACGACTACGATGATGTCGTTGTCCGTTAGAATGCCAGGACCCGTCGCGTGCACACTGGGGACGTAAAGAAGACACCGTGTCAACAAGAACTTGACTGTATTTTATTTGATAATTACGGACGTTTTATATTTATTAATTGTCATACCGCAGTAGTCTGCTGGTAGCATTTATTCCAATAGCAATACAAGTGTCTATATATTGTCTAGAAAGCCACGTGTGAGTTACGTAATGGAAACCTTTTTCACGATAAATGATGGTGAGGGATAATGTTAAGAAAATGTCGGAACAGACAGACACATACAGGCAGACAAAAACAGAAGATGGATACTTATTT
Organism: Oasisia sp. SBJ-2009; assembly: GCA_964017155.1. NCBI lineage: Eukaryota > Metazoa > Annelida > Polychaeta > Sabellida > Siboglinidae > Oasisia > Oasisia sp. SBJ-2009. The sequence continues at coordinate 33,177,741 of OZ024863.1, forward strand.
TATGGGTATTTTATGCATATTGGGAATCCGATACATTCCTTTTGCTGTCATAGTCTTCATGCATTTCAGAGTTTGTCTCATAACAGCACCTTGCAAATAACAAGACATGCATATGTAATTAGGTCATACACCGATGCACACACAGGCACACACACACCTCACACGCACGCACGCATCCTCCCCCCACACAATATAACTGCATTGAAGTTGTCAGTGCGAAACCCGCTAGGTGGCGAGACTGTTTGCCTGGACGAAAATAATAGTAACACAAATGCAAGGGAACATCCAGGATGCTACTTCTGAGAAAAAAAAGGCAGGAAAATATGCTTTGTGAAATAATATCTCCTTTCTAAAGGTATCATCATCTATTAGCATATCATAAATATAAAATAGCAATAAGTAAGCTAAGCATTTACAGTCCTTTTCTGTCGGGTTTTTAGCTATTGGCAGGTTAATTGTTCACTTTTAAGAGAACTGCCTGTGTACACAGTCTCTGCCAGCAGAAATGCAGCTAATCCACACTTACATTGAAACGTGGCCAACATTCGGTAATTAACAAGGCAGTCTCATTTCAAACTGAAATCAAATACACGCTTACCAAATATTTGATACATTTCAAGGTATGCCCCTCGTGGTGGACTCACACAAATTGTTTATTAAACGCTCTGGTTCCTTGTAGTAGATGGCTACAAGGGGTAACAGTGAACCAGTTGGGTCTCACTACCCATTTCCATAATAGTTCAACCTCATGTGTGAAAATTGTAAGATGCGTGTAAAGGAAAATATTATTATCAAACAGTGTTATCAAACTGTGACAGTTGTGGTATCGTTGGAAAGACGGTTCAGGGGTAGGGCTTCGGCCTCTCGACTGATTAAGAGGACCCGGGTTCAAATCCTGTGCTGCAGTGTTAAACACCGTGCACATGTTTTCACTCTACATTGCCCCAGTTCACTCAGATGCATACATGAGTATCTGGCTGTAGGCAGTGGTTGATATTTGACGAGCACCCTTCGTGCATTAATTGCAGCGTGGCTGGATGCCTCCCAGAAAGGTTGAGATGGTATTTGTCTTGTGTGCAGACGAAAGTCCTCATTACGACCAGTGTGTGGCAGGTACCTTTGATGGTGTGTATTACCCGGTTGATGTGTTGTACATATTTGACTGATTGTCTATGTGTGTACAACACCAACTTTGTGTACATAGTTATTTGTTGTATACATGCATTTCGTCTGTATATTTGTTTCATGCCAGCTGGCAATAAATTAAGCCTATTACCAATCTGAATCCATTGTCATTTATTCAACATCAAACTAGCTACGGCTGGATGATGAACTTGTGGAATTAGCCAACAGAGAAAACAACAAACTTGTAAATCAATAGAACAAACAGTTCTTTCAATTCAGCATTGATTACAATTTGGCAAGGGTTTCTTGGATGACTGAAGACGACATCGTGAGCATGGTTTGTTAATGCCAAAGTTTCTCAGCCTTGGGAAAGTTCAGCTGGTCCAGTACCGAAAACTGCGTGATGCGTCAATGTAAACATCCACACTGATCGACACTGTGCGTGGAAACACCAAGCAACACTGCCGGAAGACGATATAGATGGCGGTTATGATCTGGGATTGTTGGCCACATCTTTTTTCACGTAGGGAACGATTCCAATATTGCGATAACAAAGTTCAGTATTGCCTATTTTGGATGTATACAAGATGTATCGTTTTCCGTATTCAAAGTGTATTACTGCTCTTACCTATATTTGCACTCACTAAGCTGATGGTTCCATGTATAGGGCAACAGTCAACAGATCCCAATATGTTGTGTTTCCTCATTCCTTGCTATATACACCGAACCACTCTGTGTTAATCCTGTTCATAGTTGCCCATCGATAGCCTCCTCTCTCCATTTTTCTGCCGATGGTCAGTGTCGTTGAAAGAGGATTCGATTGAAAGGAGTGAAGTTTGAGATGGAATGAATAATGCGCTAAAAGCACAAGAACTATTTTTAAACCACCAGAAAATCAACAAACTGCACTGCCCCCAATGCGGTCCCTCAGTTAGTTTAAACTGGACCAATATACTGTCTGCCTGTCTGTTGCCGATATTTTCCCATTAACTGTCAAACTGTATCCGTCGAAATCGTCTGTGTCTGTTAAATTAGAGATATTTTACTTGAGTGAGAGGGGAGAGAGAGAGAGAGAGAGAGAGAGAGAGAGAGAGAGAGAGAGAGAGAGAGAGAGAGAGAAGGAAGAATAAGGGGTTGAGGCTGTCTGAGGGGGCGGTGGAAGCGGAGAACGAGGCGAAAACAAAAACGTGATACATCGGAAACTGGCTGTCTCACACACCAAACCGTGATATTAGCACTTCATTGTGTCTGTTCAGATGCGCTAAATCAACTCATATGTCCGCCATACAATCTCAACACACACACACGTCTCATTAGGCTGTTGTTGCGGCGCCACCGCTGACAACTAATGTAAACAGGTGCATTAAACGAAAATCGCCCAGTAAAGAAACAGTCGAACACAACATCAATTTCCACTAACGGACACTTCGCAATAATTACCGAGCAACAATATTTGGCCGCGGCGCGTCGTTTACGCCGGGCCCGCTTTGTTCGCTCTCCCCTATGTCTGCGTTGTCCGACGTTACCAAAGGTGACGACGGCGTTAAATGCGCCGCGGAGACGGGCGATCAATCACGGCCACCAAGGCGCCCCGTGTATGCGATAGCACGCAGCCATTGACGTCCATTGTGCACGTTTGTGTGTAAGACGTTTGCACGAGCGTCTAGTGTTGACATCGCGAGCACCTGTTCAAAGCCGTCGCTGTGTGTGTGTGCCGATCGCCCGACCAACTCAACAGGGCCAGCGCCGATTCGACTCGGTCAGTCCGCCGGGCGCCGTCATAACTCAATTATTGATCCAGCGATGACGCATAGCGCTCGTCGGCACCTCGACTCTGTCTGACGTCGGCCGGTGCTTGGGGGCATATCGCAGTCGCTGGGTCCATTGAGCAGGCCGTGTTGAGAGTCCGATCTGTTCGTTCGTGTCCGCGCGCGTGGATGGTCACCGGGCGACCACTGTCCGAGAGAAGCATCAGGTGAGTGACCAGTGTCCATCTTGTAATCACGGATCACGTGTGTACCTGTAAGGCTGTATTACATTGACATTGCATCGGGTATCTCGTTTCGGCGTGTGCCTATGATATCGCAGTCCCCAGCGGTTGTCGATCTCGTTTGAATCTCCAGCGATCTGACATCGCCCGGGGACACTTGGCTAAACGGTTGACCTAACATGTGTTCTATCGCTCGATAGCTGTCTCAATAGGACCAGTCATGGTATCGCTGACACACATCGTGTTAGCTGCTCGATGTTGGAACTGATGATGCCTCTACGGCGTTCAGATAGACTTGAACAGTGCACACTTGACACCATTGTGATTGTCGTACAAGGACACTGTCTATTGCAATGCTCACTAAGGCGACATTCCACAATGTAGTGAAGGCGTGTGTGTTGACAAGAGTTTGTCATTACGTCCTCCGAGTGTGACTGACAGTGACACCACTGTCGTCTTCTCGTCAACGGGGTCTGCTGTGGAATGTTGCCAGCGGGTACTATGGATAATGTTGTGACCCCAATAACACATTCAGGACTATTGACAGAAAGACGCCATTTCCAATTTCCTCCCGGATTCATTAGCAAACAGCCCTTGCCCGGGGGGCCTCGTGGCCGCAGTCTCAACACTCATAGATTCCCTGGGCAGTCAGTTGGACAAGACAAAACATTGACTCCGGCCTAGCTGTGGCTGTGCACAAAAGAACACTTCTCAGTCCAGCGTTAATTGACAATACAAGAGCCCGGCCATCCGCCAACTTTCCGACTCGCCCGTTATGTAATACCGCGTTGCCTCTTAATTAGATTCCACTATGGAGTTGGCGTTACAAACGCCAGTGGGTGAACCAAGACCAACTCATGTCGCGACGATCATTTTAACGAAATGCGATAATACCATTAAATCCACGTAATACGACAAACGCATTCTGGCATTTACATGAATAACACAGATAATCCGATTATAACGAAATACGTTTAGCAGATATAGGTCTACACTTCCACATAAAATATGTATCTATAAATAAAAAGCGTTTATTATTATGTCTAACTTATGTGTACACGTTACTAATTAAAGTTTATTCACTTCACTGGCAGCCAAAGCGGCTCAATAGTACAATAAGAACATTATGGTTGATAACAAATTCATAATGTATATTAGTAAAACTATTTATGAAAGCATAACAATATATGAAAGTGTTACTAATTAGAATGACTAGTAAAATTAAAGCGATAAAAATGTTGGGTAGTAAATCTGTAAATGTTCTCTAATATGAATATGAATTTGGAAGGTTATTGACTGATTTGGGGTATAACTAGGCAATGAATATATGCTAAAACTATAGGCGAACACGATTAGGCCATTGCTCAATATATTGATACAAAATCGTTTGTAGGGTAGGGCCCACTGTGAATATGCAGGTTTCATGGTGAATGTGTAGTTTTCATGTTGCGCGTTTGAGAGCCACTCATTATTCTCCATCGGGCATTGTCCCTATGGCAATATGACTCGTGTCTAAGTTCCACATCAGATCTGCATGAGCTGGAAGGTCACAAGTCCAAGTGTCGACTGTCTATCAAACTACAGATCATACACTGCTTAACCCGTGGCTGTTGTATCCACAATAGAACCGTCTCAAATTACGCTTATCAGTTGTCACCGGTGCTAGATTTAGTTATGCATAGCCACAAATACACACTTTGTATGAAGATTATCCTCAAACGAACACGAAAAGCCTTTCGACTGTTTTGTGCTACAGTTATTTCAACGTCCGTTGCTTTCTAAAACGTAAAGGTTGACTGCGTTGTAATGTCCCGGGTGTTCAATACGTTCCATGCATGAACATTTAATCGACGTATCAGATATGGCTCAGTGTTGTGCCATTTGTGCACCATTTGTGTTATAGCACCCACAACGTTACACGTGTGATAAGTAATCCGACCGGTAAATCTCTCTTTAATAGTGCAGCTGTACTGTGCATTGAGTGCGTCCTAGCGTGACATCTAACACAACGACGTGACGGTGTAATGAGTTGGACTGGAAGATCTGGCGGCAGACATACGACACGAAACGGGACACTTCATATGGTAATTCGAATGAGCTGCATGACATATAGGGCCTGTTGAGTAGACACGATCATGTCACATCAATTTACGCTTTGTGTTTTTATCCCAGTGTTTTGGTTAATTTAACACAGACTGCAAAGCGATGAATTATATATATATATATATATATATATATATATATATATATATATATATATATATAGCAGGTGGTGATTGTAAAAGAATATTTATGATTAGCTCAATTTTTACTTCCAGAACAGTCCCCATAAACACTATTACACTCCCATCTTCCCGACTTCCCTGTAACCTCATCTGTCATACCTCTTTGGAAGGTTATGTGAACTCGTATGGACGCTCTGGTTACGTCTGTCACATCTATTCCTGAACCTTCCGCAAAATTGTACTCGTCATACCAATATGAAGAATATTATAATTATTAATTATGCACCTGCCGGGGAATCTTCGCCAGATCCAGACTGTTACGGGTCAGATTTATCTCAGCCCAGCCATGTTCCTCTCTGGTGCACTCAGTTACACATAGGAAACGGAGTAGACACGACAGACAGACTTAACATGCCGGTGGACAGTAGTTACACAACAGGCCGACCGTTGCTACACCTTGGTGTTTACGTCCGGTGACCAGTGACCACGGTCAAACACGGTCACCTTTTGAGATTGCGTATTGAACCATAAAGAGATTACTTGTGAAACACGAACGACCAACTACGGCCTAGTAAAGGTCTACATGAACTGGTGATCGCTTAAAGGTTCTGCCGCACTTCGCTACCAGAAACAGCTGCTTGACACGAGAGTCCCCCGTGATACTTGTCACTCGCCGACTCTCGTGTTTTGTCGTCGCTGGATTAGTATGTTTGCTATAAACACGTGTGTGCATTACAAATTAAAAGATTAAAATGTCATCACACCAAGACTAACTGTGATGTGACAGCGTTAGCACGTAAGCCTATTAGAGCGGAACTAAAAAAACTGTATCGTGTGACATTAAACTTTCACAGTTGTTTACAGAGATGTCACGTATCAAGGCGTGCATGTGTCCATTTGTGTGGAATTGCTGTTTTATTTATTCTTTGCGTAATAGTTAATAAGGAAAAGAAAACGTGCAGGACACGGGTCTTAATGTGTGGACTCGGGTTGCTCTGGAAGTCAGACAGATTTGGCCAAAAATATCCAGCGCCCCATCCTGTATAACCAGGAGAAGACGTGAATAGACCGGGTCATAAAGCGACCAGCAAGCGATGACCTGGCACGGTGTTGAACACTGCCAGTCATTATGTCGACCAGCCGTCTCAGACGGGATAACGTCCTATGTAATTTAACAGCAACTGTCGAACAAAAAGGCGAGCGTGACTGGTCCGACTCGAACCACGATCCAACCCGAGATAGCGAGAGCGAGTCGACAAATCTCTCGCCGACTCTTTCATTAAGAGTGACGGTGTGGGAACTGCTCGCTGTGTCGCTCAGACCAGTGACTGATGCAGTAGATACGTCGAGAATACGTGCCCCTGAAAATGCGGGTCTTACGATTAGGGGAAAGTCCCCGACATGTTCGTTCCCCCGACCGTTATCTTCCTTTGTCTGGAAACCAGACACGCCCTACCTTGTCGGGTGTGCTCGCCGCACCATGTAGCGAGCTGAAAAACTGAAGCCCACATTTAACTTGACAAAGAACGCAGGTTTCGGTTACCGAAATCCCCACCGGCGAAATTCCACATACTACGATAGTTGAGTCTCAGATTAAGTACACCCCTTACAAAAAATACCATTCAAATACCATTGAACAATTTGAATGGTCCTAGGGAGTATTATGGCCAAGGGCATTTAATGGTATCTGAATGTTACTTGAATTATATTTTAAATTATTTGTACCGTTCAATGGTATTGAATTACATTTTATAATACGGAACTGCCAACAAAACATGCAAACTGATTACTTGGTTATAAACAGGGCTTCTAAAGACGTATAATACGACATTGTAAATGCAACACAGCGAAGACCAGCACCGGTGAGACTCGTCACTGTTGTAAGATTAATTAATGGAGTCTTTCGTTGTGCTAGTGGTGCTGCCTAGTGGCACAGACGAGTGACAAGATGGCGACGATCGAGCACACGAGAGCCGCTGAATACGCGCGGCGGAACCGAGGCTCTATGGAGAAGTGGCTCGACACGAGTCAGAACGTCGGCTACGTGACATCCCGGAATGCACTGCGCGGCGTTCACGGAGAAGGTGTCGCTATACTACAGAAAAACCGCGGGTGCATGCAGGTATGTGGCGACAGCGGCGCTTGGTTGTTATAGAGTTGTCAGACGTGCTGCGATTGGCTCTTCGTTTGTCTTACGATCATGCACTGGTTAACATGATTTGTGCGAAAAGCAGGGTAGTGGCTTCTCGCTAACCACTCACGTACAAGTGCCCATCAAATGCATGTAAAACACCTAATGTCAATTTTGTCAAAAGTACCTTCAACCTAATCCTAACCCAAACCTAAACTCTAACTCTAACACTAACCCTAAACCTTATTCCACATAAGAGCAATCAAAAATGGACACTTGTACGTAAGTGGTTAGCAAGAAGCCACTACCGAAAAGCCATGTCTACTGCAATACAGCCTACCGGAACTAAATGACGAGTTACCGCACTAGTTTAATGGATGCTCTGACTTATATTTGTGATAGATAACTTTGAAATTTTACTTTGTCACTACACCAGAATAATCTTAGTGGTATCTCGTTTGCAGTCAGTTTGCGACCGTGTGTTCTGAACGGAACACGCCATGGTGTCGGCCGTGGTATTATCCAGCCAATGTTTCGTCTGGTTGCCCCGTCATGCAAGACGGTTTTCAAAACGGCTTTGTCACGGGTAACGCGCTGGGGTAACGATCCAAACCAGGGGAGGTTACATAATTTTACTGTTGACAACAGTTGGTTCTTGTTTTTCAGCGAGTGAGTCAACTTGTTGTAGCATAGTTTTATGTATGCAACGAAGAGGCGTCTTCTGAATAACTTTTCGTTAGAATGATTGGACCTGTCCCTCTCCGTCTCCGTCTGTCTCTGTCTCTCCCTCTTTCCCTCTTTCCCTCTCTCTCTCCCTCTTTCAAAAACACGTCCGGTCTTTGTTCAGTACATCACATTCATTAGAAGCGCTGAGTCTGACACTCGAAGCATCGAAGTGACTCATTTTCTGTCTCGCTTACTCAAATGTAATAGACCAAGCTGTCTCAAGTTGATAGTTATCGTAGCTTCGAAATGTATGACCGGACACGTGGAATGCTCCACTGTCCGCCAGCAGCCCGTAGTGAGGCCCGTGGGTACCACAGAGACGCCGACCAGAGGGCGGGGAGGCAGTCATCGCTGAGGCGGGGTTTACTAATTTTATGACTGAATCGATTATTTATCAATCATACCATGCGTAATTCTTGGTTGATACAATGTGGTTGTTGTATTTTGTCTGACAATATTTTAGACATGTGTTAGCAGAATATGCCGACGATTTCAGCAGCAAATTGCAAATGTTTGTTCGTCGCTAGTTTATGTTATTGTCTTAGTTACTGAATTGTTGGGAATTTGAATACACGAGTAGTCAAAGTTAATTGGAATTCTCCCACCTTACTTGTGTATTTGTTTATTTTCTATTTGTCATTTTTATTCTAATTCGTCCGTCCGTCCGTCCGTCCGTCCGTCCGTGTATCCGTCCGTGTATCCGTCCGTGTATCCATCCGTCCGTCCATGTGGCTCTAGCCCACTGATTCGCCCTCCCACGCCTCGCTTATGCGTCCTTCGCGTCAACCCGTGTTATGTTTCACGTTTGTACACGACCCGCCCATCTAGTGTTACACACTTGTTACCATCTACCAGTGTCGAACACATAACATATCCCCACTGGTCTACTCGTGTGTGTGACGTGTGTTTTCTGCCCCAGGACGTCATGAACCAGGCGTCGAACACCCGCTACGAGTCGCCGCGCCCTCCGTCCCGCGGGGGCAACACGGAGGCCCGGGAGAACGCGGAGAAAGGCCGCGGCCTCATGTCCCTGGTGCTCGACTGCAGCCAAACGAACGGCCTCGCCTCGCCGCGCTCGCCGTCTCGCCTGTCGAGTCGCGAGGCGATGGAGAACGCCCAGCGCGGACGCGGCAGCATGGCACAGGTGATGGACTCGTCTCGGAGCCAGTGCGGCACGCCGCGGCCCAGTTCCCGGCTACGCGGAGACGGCCAGCGCAACGCGGCGCGGAGTAACGGGTCCGTGGCATCTATCATGTGCAACGGGTCGCCGGGCGGACAGGACGCGATGGCGCGCGTGCGGCCCGAGGCGCGGGACAACTACGAGCGGAACAGGGGCGTGACGACGAACCTGTTCAACAACTACGGCAAGATGGCGTTGTCGAGTCGCCCGGCGCCGCGCGTGAAGCCCGAGGCGGAGGAGTGCGCGATGAGGAACAAGGGGACGATGCAGAGTATCATGCACAGCTACGGCAAGCAGCCGGTGTCCGCCAGACCCATGCCGAGGGTGAAGCCAGAGGCGCAAAAGAACGCCATGGTGGGGCGCGGGACAATGGCCGGCGTACTCGGACAGAAGTCTCCGACCGGCACCCCGCGGTAACCCATTGACCGGTACCCAGCGGTTACCCATTGACCGGTAACATGCCACTAGACTGCCTGGGTGGCAGCCGTCTTGTCTCTTCTGCATGCCCGTGCTGTCAGTTTTATACAAGTATACACAACGCGCCCTATGTGAGTCTACGTTTCAGAGCATTGTGTATTAACGTTTCAATCTTCGAAATAACGAACTGTGCTGATCCTATACGACACTCGCGGAGAAATGCAACCATGTACTTCGTTCTTGCAAAGTTGCTTTGTCGTGACGTCACGAGCAGCGCGCATGCGTCGTAGGATACTTGCGACGGAAGTGGTTACAGACAACTGTAAAACATATCTGAGTGTGCCTTATCTTTAAACAAGGATGTCATTTGTTTTCGCCGGCATCGATTGGCTGCTTAACGTCGGTTGGTGTTCGCCGTGACTTGTCAACTGACAACGTACCTGTGTCAACAAGCGTCGGGTGCTGGCATCGTGTTTTAATTGCATTTTCATACAAACGGCGTTGTCATTACCCATGTGCATCTTGTGATTGGTCGGTGAAATGTTTGTGTTAATATCATGTGATATCATCATGTAACACAATACATTGCACCTGACCGGGGACTATGCACTTAACCAGCAGATATTCATGTGCGTGACACACGGCTCAGGAATACGTCGTGAAAACCCACAGCACGTCTTTCATGGGGAAAGGAAAGCTGCTTATACGAAGTACGTTTTAATGCTACGTTTGTTTTAAACCTATACAGAGAGCACCCACAATCTTGCGCACTGTTAATATAATTATACAAAATATCTTGTATTTATAAAAATGTTAATCAAGGATTGTTCTTGTTGTATTTAGCTACTATGTCGCGGTAATTAAATTAGCTTATGTAGTTAACTTCTGCCTCCGTGTCTTCATCACGTGACCTCTGACTCAGTCCATCACAGAGAGACGTATTGTTTTCACAGGAAGTATGTGTAAATGAGCAACGTCGAATTAGGTCAATGCCACATGTTTTATCCTTAATTCAGATAATGACAAATTGCTTAGATACGATTTAAGGAACACACCCACCGGAATTTAGATTATCCTGTTTCCTAGATTTTGCTAACTCAAGTGTGATAATAAGTTCACGATATATCACAACTCTGGATCCCGATTATGTGTTGCATGTCACACTTTCTAAGAGGGCGACAACGCAGCAATACCTGGTTTACATTGCTCTATATGTACCACCATTCGTGATATAAGTTCAGTATTTAGTGTGTGTTCATTCCTATCAAGACATGGGTTTATTTAGCCTAAATCTATAGCCATTGCGGTCATGTTTGTATATTTCTAACTTGAACACAACGCCGGCAATATATTAGCTTCAGGCGACTTCAAGGTAGAGTAACATTATATGTATTAGTTCAACGGTCTAAATCGAGATTGCCAATGGCATTGTTGTCAAACAAAAAACGTGACACAAACGTTGGTTGATTGAGTCACCGTTATCGAAGGTGCTACTTATAGTTGGTTTTATGTAAATACAAGTAATGTAAAGACCCATTGACGTGTCAATTGTTGTTAACAATAAAGCGACTATTCAAAGGTAGCTTGACAATATACCAACGCTGTCGAGTTGTTGCATGCGTGCCTAATGTCCCCGCGATAGATCTGACAGAGATCTACAAAGGCAGATACGGCAACACGTACAAGGCTTAGGTTGAAGGCGTGTCGAGTAGTGTTCAGACGAATATATATACAGTGCAATCCCAGGTGGTCTTTTATAGCCAGAAATGTGGGCATTGTCAACGTTGTCAGAAAGAAGCCACACAATACCTAAACTATGTGGATCTTTTTTGTCACATCGTGAATTTCGACGAAGTCCAATTCGATGCATGAACTAGGACACAGTGACACAACTAATTGTATCGTCAATTGTTTAGTATTAATAACAGGTACCGTGCGCGCGTGCGTGCGTGCGTGTGTGTGTGTGTGTGCGGTAACAGCGGACAAACCGACATTGTCTTGTTGTCTTGTTCTTATTCCAATAAACTGTTTCCTTTTAGTTGTGCTAGTTAATTCATATTCACCCTTCCCTGTACTCGACCAGTTGTCTTTTGTATATTTGTGACTGGGCTGTCCCACCCAAGTACTAAGTGAAGATCTTCATGACGGGACACGGAAGCAAGTCCCTTGACCTAAACAATCGTCAGAACCAGAGGCTCCGATACTGCTAGTGACCCTGTAGGGATAGTTGACTGGTCGTCTATGACGCCCGTATAGGCTACTTCATACTGGGGACTGGTGTCGAAATCACAGCGGTCCCTATCATTACAATGACTGCGCCGATTACACTGTACAGCAGCTACATTTTACTTTAAGTCTGTAAATATGTTCCATATTTTCCTGTGGCATACTATATATATTTGGCATCCTTGCCTACTCAAAATTGCATTTCGAAACTGTCCCTGGCAGTGCTCCATATTCACCCAACGAGTGTTATGCTGTGATACACAGTCACATCAAGTCAAACGACGAAGTTCTTTTTGCAGTAGATCAAAATATCTTAAGGTTCGCCATCCTCTGTTTCCATAGGTCGTTCTTTAATCTTCATCCGCAAGCACTCGTCCTTCTGCTGAAGGTGCCGCCCTCGCAGAACATCTTTCGTCCCTGGGCTTGTGACAGCACTCACCGCCACCTCCGTTTGCTCGAGTCTCTCCAATCTCTGATATGTCGTAGGCAGCGGTAGAAGGATCTTTCCACAGCTACGATATGTGCCTTCCACACTGCCCACCACGCGTGGATGTAGAGTAGACCACAACCACGAGTGACCGGAACACGGCCGACTCTCAGAGACATCTTCCTTAGTAGTTCACACTTCGACCAATGTGACGAATACTGCAACGTACACCACTGTCCACCAGTGTCCACTTCTGGACCCCCACTGCAACGTCACATCACGTGATAGTCCTACCAAGGCACACAAACCGAGTCAAAGTGTCGACAGGTGGTACCAATCACAGCCTCCAGTTTGACTGCGATAACACCGCAGATGTCTCCTTTCACCACTCCATCTTCTCTTTCTTTCTCTCTCTCTCTCTCTCTCTCTCTCTCTCTCTCTCTCTCTCTATCTCTCCTCTCAGCCCGAGCGCTGGTGTTACACCTGCCCCCACACGGACACACCAACGACTACCGACGAGGCAGCATCCCGCAAGACTGAAGTGACGTCGATGTGTGTTCAACCTCTCGTCCTGTGCTCCTTGTGGACCAACATCGCGACTCTGTGCGCATCGCAAACACCATCCCGCAGCCACTGAGTCAGCCACCACCCGGCGTCAGCTCTCACTCGTCGTGTAGACCGGACACGGCTGAAGCACTGTGTGCTCGCTTGTGCTTCTGCTTGAGTGCCACGGGCCGCACTACTCTTGCCAACATCCACCCGTCGTATAGAAACAGTCGCCTCACATTCCACGTGTTCTCACTGCGCTTCGGTTGTCTGCACCGTCGCCACGATACAGACCACAAGTTTCGATGTGCAAACCTTCGAAAGAGCACGTTGCGTGGAGGTATTCAATCACAACCATTGCATCCCATGCTGGCCAGCAGATATGACGACTGCATCTTGTGGCACGTTATCGTTGCCTCTATGACCTATGTCGGCGGACAAAAGCGTGGTCACATCTACACGTCGGCCTGCCTTCACAGCTCCAGGCTGGTATTACAAACTTCCGTCTGCTACAGATCGTCCGAAAAGACAATCTTGGTCCAATATCTGTGCCAAATGGCTGTTTGATATGATCATGGCACATGTCAACGTCATGGCGTATGGCAGCGCACGCTTTCACTGTCTGGTGTACACGGCGATGGCACAGCGTACTAATCAACAACTTTAACAATCCGTCGCCCTGTGCTTCACTGTGTGACTTGTTGAAGCCTCCTCACATGTGATACTTTCGGTGACGACCGTGTGCGTTGCCACGTTGGCCCAACCGCCACGCTGGTCATCAGAGTGACCTGTGTAACGACAAGTGGACATGTCCCCCGTCGAGTCTCTCTTGTGCCTTCGTGTCAAATTTAAACTTGTTTCATCCTGTCAACTTATTGTTCATCAATTAACGAATTCTTTGAAACTGTCATTATAGTTGATGACATGGATACTGGGTTAGCTGACGCCAGCACACAGAGCGCAGTGGCTCATGGGTAGTGCTCCGGACTCTCGACTAAGAGAACTCAGGTTCGAATCCTGTGCTGCGGTGTTAAAAACGTGGGCAAGTTTTATTCACTCTGCATTGAGTACCTAGCTATAGACAGTGGTGGCTATTTGTGCAGGCAGCCTTCGCGCATTAATTGCAGCGTGGCTGGATGCTTCCCAGAGAAGTTGAGATGGTGTTTGATTGAACAGGTCTGCCCGGGAAGTAATGTGTAAAGCACTTTGAGCAGTCATGAGGACTGGATACTGCGCTATGTAAGAACGTCCATTTAGAAACAAACGCTAGTGTACGATTGTACGAGTGTACGAGTGTACGAGTGTACGAACTGTCTTGTAGTTGTACTGGTCACGACAGTCACCCCTACACCGCACTCGGTGCTTTGTGCCTTTGAAGTTCTGATTGTGTTTAAAGATGGAATAAGGGTTTGTTTATGTGTACAATATTTTTACTATGATAACTAATACAATAGACCCCATCTATGATTTCACCGGCCCATGTTGGCTGTACAGTACTTTCATTTATCTTATTCTCTAGTTGACAGCTAGGTACAACCGTTACAATAATGGGTAAACGATACGTGGCGAGACTCCGCGCGACTGGAGCTGATTGGGGACTGGACACAAGAATAATATTCTAATGACGGATGACATTTGTAGCTTCCGACTGATAAATACTAGGAATATCAGGTCATAAATATATTGCGTTATACCTTTCTTATCATAAATGTCCAGTTTAATATTGAGTTTACCACTGTCACAGACACAGCGATTTACGTAGCGCAGAGTCAGAGAGTATACACAATTTTAGGCCGTATGTGTCTTTTACGGGATTTGCATTTTACATTGCTGTACGTTGTGGCTTCACAACAGTTCGATAAGCACTTATATCTGACAAGTTGTCTAAATGCACGTAATCATAACACATGTATACATTTGCCCCAAAACAGGTGGTACTGCGCGAAAGATGGCATTCATTACTAGTCAAGATCGTCAAACACTTGTACTAGCCGGCGATGTCATGGCAACCACCACAATAATCGATTAAAATGCATGATTTCCGTGATCATTGTTACCGCTGCTTCTGTTTGTAATTATCCTTCGAACAATATAACTGTGACACATTATTTGGGGACAGTCCGATTATTACAACCAAAAACAAAACAAAGTTCTATATGTCAACATGGAGAATATGGACTTCCTGCCCCCAAGTGCCCCCAACCTCGTTTTTGAGCGCGAGATTTACACGGGGGTCAGTCATGGCCTATTAGAATTTGAATGCCACATCTACTTACCACGTTGGCAATAGTTTCGCGGGACACACCAAGGCTCAAGCACAGTGAGTGTGCTCCTTTGAGCTGTCACTTGCACGGTGAAGTCGAACTCTCGTTATCGAGAGAGATATCTTGTCATCAATCGCAACCGTTTCGACGCGGTAAAAGTAGGCAGAAATGGCGCTCGTACAGTGACGTAACTTCCGTGGCAACCGTTTTCCGAAGAACCGTCGCGCGTCGCCACTAATCGTCTAAGTACGCGCCACTAACATTACGTAAAATAATAACAGAGATCAGAGAAGCATTTGTCATCTCTACTTCTGTGCAGTTCGTAGAAGAAACAATAGCAAAAATTCATTTAAATTGCATACAAACGGTTAAAATTATTCAGCCATGCAATGTCTATCTACGCTCGAACTTAAAATATCCACTCGGATGCAATTTAGGCCTGAAAATTATATATTGCACCACAGAAATGCATAGCCTAATATGTATATTTTTGTGACACTGACATCGGGTTATGATATGTTGATATATACTGAAAGATGATTTACCCAGTGGATTTGTGTCACAATAGCCGCAAAGCATTGTCATCTATTGTTGCATGGTGGGTGTTTATTTAGTAGGCCGCACGCGTGACCTTGCAGGGGTGAGAGGTTTGGCCAGAAAATGAACATATACACTTATAGAAAGATGCCAAATATTTCAACATGACCTGGAATAATATGTTTATGTGTCAGAATGTTTGAACAATTAGATGCACTCATTAGGCCTAGTGATTAGTAGCAGCAGAAAATGGCAACATCGATTTTTTATTGCTAAGACATTTTGGGATGCATTGATGAAGGATGCCATAAATTAATAGTCAATGCCTAAAGTGGCTCCCATACTATGTCTAAAATACATGTGTGCATGATTCAGTTATAAATCTGTCTATGTGTATTGAACCTGCTAGGCGTAGGCCTACTTGCTTAATATCGGCTGTCTTCCAGGGACCACGCGTCGTTTCCAATGCCTATTTACATGGTTTCTATCAGAAGCGTACTATAATTGGGCGCAAAGCCAAAGCGAGTCCACAAAGTGCGCGATTGTTAACTGATAAAATTGTTTTGGTAAAATCGTCACATTTGACTTCATCTCAAATGGAGCATTTTCAAAAGAGACCCTGCTTGATAATGCCGATCGCTATTCACCCCAAAAGCGTCGTCGGCCCTGTGCCGTTTGTATCAAGAGCCGTTCTGTGCGGCGACAGGGATCACTTGCATCGGGGCGTACTTGGGGAGTTGGATAGTTACAGTATGTCAAGCGGTGAGGGTATGTAATGTTACACAGTGGTGCCACTATTACTACAGAGGCGCCGGGCTCTGTTGCTGTGACAGATTCGCTGTTCGTCGCCAGTAAATTAATGGTCTTCCAGTGTCCTGCCGTTCTCGTCGCTAAACAACCAACCGCGGGGCATTCATATGCCTCAGTGGCCATTAGAGCCAGCGCGTCGTGCGTAATACAGAACAAGTACAGTGGCATACAGACACAGTTTGTCATTCACAAACATTGATATGGCTACGTATTAATCACAGGTCGGTATGATATAGCGAGTCATTGTGAGTATTCCATGTAACTATAAAGACAAACAGTTTCTGCATCAGTATATATGTGCTCAGTTCTCATGTAGTATTCCATTTGGCTCGGAACAATGTTGACATGTCACACAGTGGCGTAGCCAGAGGGGGGCTTAGAGTTTGGTTGTCGGGTGGCCCCCTCCAATGCATAATTCTGGCTACGCCACTGATGTCATATAATTGTATTACAACCCGCACCCATAACAGTCTCGCTTTAACCGACTGTCGGTCGGCTGCGTAACTACGCCGAGAGGACAGCTGAAAAGTGCTGCCACCTCACGGAGCCTGGGTAATCGAGGCTACACCCATATCGGTGGAATGTAACTTCTGGCAGCGTGGAATATGCAGACACCTGAAATACAAGTAATACACCTGTCAGCGTTGACATCTTGTCCTTCCGTTCGATGGAATGCCGATCCTTAATAATAGAGAGTGTTGCCGGTGGTGATGGTTTATTCACGTTCTCTCTCTCCTCTCTCCCTCTCTCCCTCTCTCCCTCTCTCCCTCTCTCCCTCTCTCCCTCTCTCCCTCTCTCCCCTCTCTCCCCTCTCTCCCCTCTCTCCCCTCTCCCTCTCCCTCTCCCTCTCCCTCTCCCTCTCCCTCTCCCTCCCTCTCTCTCGCTCTCTCTCTTCTTCTTCATCCCCTCTTTCCTGCTCACATGCTATTTCACAGACTGCCATCATTATGCATCCTTCACCTGTCTATTCTTTCGTTTATCCCCGTCTCTTGTTTTATTGTTCTTAAATTGACTTAGAACGTTAAATAACCAACCACATGGTTGTCATGAGTTTTTTTTTCTCAGCTATTGTTAGAGAGCAGGTGGACAGATTGTGTCTAGCAGATGATTGGTTTGACACATTTTGGGGGACCCAGCGTTGGATTTTGCCGTAAAAAGGTCAGCAGTGTTTGAGATAACCATACCAGACTAATTTCTTATTCTGTAGTGTTGCAGGAATAATGTTGGCCTGCATATTTGCAACATGCTAAATAGTTTTGTTTTTATAAAATGTGAACCTATTTTAATCATGTAAAAATCTTAAATGAACCAGTAAGTTTTTACACGTACCACCCTGGTATATTGTTTGGTACAGGGTTATAGTAATATGTATGTCGTAATGCTTGGGTGGGTGTGCGTGCGTGCATGCGTGCGTGTGTGGTGTGTGTCTGTGCGTGCATGTGTTCATGTGCACATGTGTATGTGGGCCTTTAATCAGCAAAATTTTAATGCTATCCTTGATATAAGACATCCACCCAAAACAGACTTTGTTATATAAATTTATTGTTTATGTCATAAGCAGATATCTTGGCCAATGAAAACATCCTCAAATGCGTGCATACGTGAAGGCACACACAACCAGCAACAGTGAGTGCATGAAGAAACTACGGAACAAGCAACCTACGTCTACATCCATATAAGCATATGTAAATTGGTTATTAAAAATATACAACTCCAAAACATCACATGTATAAAACTAACTATGTTACTCAGTTCATGAGGCAAGAATTTAGTCAAAAGTACAAGTCTACATATCACTCTTTGCAAAACTGTTTATATCACTCGTTAATTTAAATATCTCATTTTGTGAACATCGTAAAAATGCATTAGTGAAATGCCTCTTAATCAACATCATAATATATATTTGATCACTCCATAGTATTCAATTTGTTTGTACACAAATACACAACAGCAATTTGTATACAAAACAAACAAAACAATATTTACATTTAGTAACACCCACAGATTAACTGCTCGAGTTATTTAAATATAAAACTAGCAAGATTAGTCAGCTAACATTTCATACACTGTAATAAGTTGATGCATTTGCAGTTTCATACCACCCGCTCTATACACTGGGAACTGAAACGTGATTTCTTACTTGAGAATCACAACAAATCAACCACAGTGCAGAATTATAAACTCCACATAGCATCACCATCTACTTGTCATGCCTTTCCATTCTCTTCAATCTCAACAAAGCAAGATTCGTCAGTATCAGTCATTTGATTTTTGTCAACTCTGAATTCCATTCCCTACAGTCTTGCCATAGTAATACGGTACTACAAATGCTACATACAACAATAATATATATATATGTATATATAATGAATATATATGAGATATACCTGATGTGTTATGATGAATTATCATGTGTGAATTACCTACAAGGCTATCTGAGCTAGTGCATTTAACAGCACTGGTCTAGCATACAAGACATCAGTGTATGCCCAGGTTGCTACAGCAAAGTTTGCCTTGATACGTCAAACAAACTTACAAATCAGAATATAAAATTGAATAACATACTCTGCGTAATAACTGGAATAACCACACAGTCGTGGCTGAGTGGTTGAGGCGTCTAAAGATGGCAGTAGTAAGTGCAACGCTGGTGCGTGTAGTGAACTAGGCCGCCACTAAGAGTGGTCGTACAGCTGCACTTTGCTGCTGACCGAGTCCTTGTTGTTCTTTGTCATGCCCAGAGTGCCTGTGCCATACATCGCGTGGCCAGGGAAGTTCTCCTCGTCATCATAAGGGCTGGGCTGGCTCGCCTCCTCCTCGTCTTTCTTCAGTTGTCTACAAGACACACACATTGATTATAATATTACGTAATAACACTGAGCATAATACAAGAAGGCACATCAAAGTATGCATATTTCCAAAGTGGTCCTCATACAAACACATTAATTATAATATTATGTAATAACACTGAGCGTAAAACAAGAAGGCACACAAAAGTATGCATATTTCCAAAGTGGTCTTCATACAAACACATGCAAAAGCAAGTCTTACCAAAAGCAACATTACACAAAAATTGATTACACATTGTTTATAAGTAAAAGTAACTATGCATTTTTGGATGAAATGGATTTTCTTAAAAGTCTTTCACAGTATACCTGACAAAAAGTCACCATCCATACAACCACAAATTTCACACCCAGCCTGTCCCTGAGGTCGGATGCTTGCCATATATGTAACTGAGAATCAGTGACTACCTGGTACTTTGGTATACAAACACTGTGTTCTTTCAGAATCACTTTAATCGGATCATAGTAATTTTCTGGTATGGAATAAATAGCTTAACAACACAAAGTTGACATCGCTGTATGTTTTATGAGAGAAGGTATGTCCAACTTACCGTCGACCATGGATGACTTTGACGAGAACTAGCACAAGGATGATGAACGCGACCACACAGCAAATGATGATGATGGTAGAGATGTAGGAATTCTGCAGGATGAAAATGTTACATGAATACACAATAAGTAGACAACTGTTTTATGCATTCTCTAACTAAACTGTTATGGGTCAAAATATATAATGAAGCCTTGAATGCATAACCACAGAACTAAAACAATATGTATCTCAGTCATCATTTAAACATCAGGAGTAAACAGAAATGGAAACAAACTGTTTTATCCATTAACATTTTCTGAAAACAGTAGAGGATGCTGAAAGCCCAATACATCACACATACATGTTTACAGGAACTGAATAATATACACATTTGAAGCATTTACCTAAGCTTTGACTACAGTGCAAATCTTATACAAATAACAACACAAATAAAATAGCATTTAAAAACTTCCAACAAAATATCAAACTATTGACAAACAATCTAAATGGTAACAATTAATTTACATGCACATTGCTCATAGCTAACACAAACATGACAATGAGCACAGCTTTATGTAGAGATCTGCCCACCCGTCATTTGGATGAGTAAACCCATTTTGGACAGGTGATAGACAAGTTTTCGAAAATCAAATATATTGTCAAGTATATGTTGAAAATACATATCTTGACTGGTTTGTATGTATGTCGGTTAATAAGCACCTGTCTAACACAAATTTTATTACTGGCAAACATTTCATCCCGCATAAAGGTCTAAAAATAGGTGATGTGAAAAAGCAAGAACGAATTGAATGAACTGGATACTTCAGAGACAACATCTTAAAATGTAATGTTTTTTGCATTAGCTCAATAATGGCCGAATGTGGAACTTACACTGCGTGGGTTACTCTGTGGGCTAGTTTCGGGTGCAGTCATGAACGTCTTGCCAATGCTAGCCATAGCCTGCTTCTTGTCTTCCGCTGTTGGCTGGTCCAGCTGCTGGTCTGTTCTGATGCAGTAGGTCACCTCTGTATTGCCATCTCTATAGACAGACAATTCATGTTCTTATCAAGTGAATGTTTTACTAACATTTCATACAAGCAATGCTACAAATTGTTTGTTTGTAGGACTTAAGACATTATCATAGCTGAGGACATTATTTCACTAAGGTAAAGAGCTCATAAACAAGCCATCATTAAACAGAATCCTTTGTTAGAATTAAGGAGGTTTTCAATCTGCAAAAATCATTGCCACATCACACCGGGTACATTTGCCGTGATACACAGTGAACACGTCCCAGTGGCACATGCTGCTGTGAACAATTCTCAGTTTATAAGATCATTATTACAGATCAAATTTTAAACACAAGTATTGCAAATCAAATGATTAACTCAGTCGTTGCTGCATGCCAAACAGTGACATTTTGTTCTGGTTTTATACACCAACATATTATCCAAGAGCAATTTCCTCTACTGCACGATGAAAGATACACCCAACAGATTCTCATATCAACAAATCTCAACAACATAAATTTATTTGTGCTGTAACAGAAATTAGCATACAACCGATGTGATAACTGTCTGTCACATACTTGTTGTTGATCTGGACGTTGGTGACACTGATCTGGTCTGATGTCACATGTGGGTTGGCCTTGAGGTAGGCCTCTTTGATGGCCCCAGTGATCTTGCTCTTCTCGTTCTGCTGTGAGTTTCCCTCCAGCGTCATGTCATTGCACTCAGTCTCAGACACCTTCAGTCCTGCTTCCTCCTCAATGGCCTTGTTGATGGCGTCGCTGTCAGGCTCCTGCACAAACAGGGGGTCTGGCTCCTGGCCGGCCACCGCCACGTGGTAGTCGACGGGGGTCACAGTTTGACTGCAACAACAACACACCTCTGTCTGACACGCCCACAGCAACACATTCACTGTGTAACAACTACAGTCTGTATGTCTCTAACACCCCCCAGCACCACATTCACTGTGTCACAACTACAGTCAACATGCTTAAATTGTCTTGGTCTGCAGGAACAAGTTTTGGAAGAGAAACATGTAATGGCTACATTTAGTTAGTTACTCCAAGACTGAGTGTAAGCGAATGGTTATCATTGTTTACTGAAATATGTTGTGCAAAACGAGAAAGGTTGTGAGTGCATGTCACAGGAAAACATAATTCTTGACTCAACTTATAGACAGTCATATAAAGTAAGCAAAATGACACAGATGATTCTGAACCGAGACTTTAGTTATAAAAATTGCCTGTTGAACATAATCAACTCAAAGGGTTTGTAACCATGAATACATAAGCATAATTGTTGGTGTCGCGCTATGGTAGAACATACTGTAGCAGAACCCACCCGCTGCTGTCTGTGCTTCGGCGTTTCCTACTGGAAGCTGTGTTCACTCCACAAATAAATTCGTCTTTAATTGCTGAAAATACAAAGATGGACACTTACAAAATATTACCATCCAAGAAGCTGTTCATTCTTGGGTCAGATATTTGTTATCTTCCACCCAGACAACATTAATGTATCATACTGTTAATTAGGAAACCTCCTGAAACTGATTAATTCTTACATCATGCACTACTCACTCTAAGATTGATAGCAGTTTAGTGTACAATGTTGCAACCTATTAAGGCCATAAATTATACGATAGAAACTGAACTGCCAACTGGTGAAACCTGTTCTTCTCAAGTTATGTTTTGTTTACATGACTACTCTCAGTGGCAATGTTCTTACATCAATCAAATGCAATACACGCCAAAGAAGCACTTACTATTTATGTTATCCAACAGCACATAATATTATTTATATAGTCAATGAATTTCAGCTTTATGTGTAATTATTTCTAACTACAAAAGAAAATTAACCATATTAAAAAATTATACAAAATAATAACATCTATATTGATACGGAAACATTACGTGTTCTTTAAAACGCTTTCTTCAGTAGTATCCTGACCATGAGCAGATGGACTAAAGAATTGACTGATAAACTGGATGTCATGTATTCGTGATATTGTTATCAAATAAAAATTTATATTCTTTCAACACTGACTACTGTATCGATTCCTCTACAAAAGCTCTACATTCAAATGCATACCTTGGTTGATGGCCATCCAAGCTTTCAAGATTCCGCTACGTATAGCGTCCTTCTTATTAGCAGCCTCTGCTGCAGTGGCAACAAGGACAACGTGGCGATTTTTGCGGGCAAGACACACACACGGAGCACTGAGTTTCTCGTCAATTGACTTGAAGGCCGCAGTGATGTTGACAATGGTAGGTACCACCACGTCCAGACTGTCAGGGTCTTCACCATTCACGGACACAGTGTAGGACACCTTGCTCACACGTGTCCTGTAAATTCAACAACAGGCAATGTGAGCAACAACCACACACATATCATGGCAGCTTCCATCAAGAAGATGGTCTCTGCTCCTAGGACTTATCTTACTTTTTAGGATATCATGTTCTTACGATTACAACACACATGTTGAAGGCATGCCAAATTGTATTTAGTTATTTTATTAAGCTCATAACATCATTTACAATTTGACAGTTTCCACTGTGCATAATGTTCAAATGGTAAACAAAATGTCCAGTTGAAACCAAGCTTCATTGGCAATAATGCTGAGACAGGTCAAGTTTTCCACAAGACCCTCATACGTAGGGTTTCTATGTGTACTGTTTATTTTATAAGTAGCGGAACAGCCATTTGTACAAGCTGGGCATGCCTAACTACACCCATGAACACTTACCAGGTTCCTGTAGAATACTTCACTTGAGAGACAAGTTTGACCACAATCGTTGAACCTAAAACAAATCCAGTTCCATTTAATAAAGTACAAGTGAAAATACAGTGTATGTGCGAATATCATGCATTGAAAGTACACAATAACAGTTATTTAGTAAAAATTAAAAAAACTTGTTTGGGCATTTTAAACTACCAGAAACAAGATGACACATCAAGTGTAGATGAGTGATTTTTATTATCATAAACTGATGTAACACGTTATACTCCTCCTGGTATCCCTGTCATCGAGGGAGAGGCTGGCAATGGTTTCCATTTCCATCATCATATGTATGCAGTATCACAGAATTTTTACTGCAGATGTCAAATATATGTACAAATGTTGACATCTGCACAGAAGTATTAAGTGAGAGTGAACTCATGGCTAGATGACACCTTGCATTCCTGGTATTAGATCAAAGATATTACGCAGTGCCATGTTTGAGACAATAATTTGTCAGCCTTTAGTATAACATCCTAAACTGATAAACCAATGAACTTCAAAATTTCACGTTAAAAGTATGCAGCATATGCTTAAATTATGCAGCATGATACCAAATGAAGACTATTTGTAGTTTCCCAGAGTAATTCTGGGGACAGACCCAGAAAGTCCCCTTGGGTGTAATCAGAAAGGGTTAGCAATGCATGCTCACATGGATGTGAACTCTTCATGTACACTCCCAATTATGGATTTCATTAAGATTTGCAAGTTTTCCCATGCAAGTTTATTTTTAATCAAACCCATACCTATATTTTGCGACAGCCAAGCCTTCTTGACACCATCCTCAAAGTTGTCCTTAGCTGTTTTGTCCTTGAGAGCAGCAGACAAGATCATGGAGCGAACGCGCACAGACTTGAGTTTGAAGGCAGACAGTTGTGATGGCAAACTGACGGTGGTAGGAAGCTCCACCTCTGCCTTGTCAACTGCCACACCATTAAACTTCACTGTGTAGAACATTTGGCCGACTGCCTCGCTGCAAATTCAAAGCAACCAATCACAACACACTCTCATAGAACTGTCATAAACAACATATATATATCATCACCTAATAACTGTAATGACGTATGTGCATTTTGGAACAACTGGTTGACACATTTATTGTACCCTATATCTGCCATTCTAACACATCTACAAGTTACAAACAGAGCTGCCCTCTTCTGAATATCGTAGTGACATCATCCAAACTAGCAGATATTTCAGATATGTCATGCAGATATGTCACTGGGGTTGCTAGGTAACACTATGATTACAAGCAGCCACAAACTCTTGAATGACATTGTAAAATCTCCATTGGCATTTTTTCAACAAGAAAGTAACCAACGCAAAAATTAAATGAGAGTAATACAGTAAATACTATATTTGTTAAATGACTAACCACTCAAATGTGCACTAATGAAGCATTTTGGCGCGGGAAATTTGCACCTGTTGCGAGGAAACATTTTGTCCACATAGCAGTGCAATATTTTCAAAGCAACAGCATACTGGCATATTAGACAATCTGTTTCCATTGATTTAAAGTTTTCTTTGGGATTATCTGAGCTTATTATCCGGGAATTGAGTGAGTGTGTAAATTGATAAAAAACACTGAATATTGAATTCAAATATTCTTTCTGCTTCTTTAATGCATATTTAAATATTCAGTACATTTGAGTATATTATAGTGTGTTTTGTATAACATTACATTACGATAAAAAATAATGGAAACCTCCCTTTAAAAGATATACTACCTAGTAGTAAAATTAAAGTCACGCGATTATATTTAATATTTGACTGGAAGACTGAAGTTACTTTATAACGCTGTGATGAGTGACAGGATAATATTATAACAAGAGCTCAGTTTGTAGGTTGAGGAAGGAACTCACCCTGAAGTAGACATTCTTTTCTCATGGCCGACCAACTCACATGTGATAGGTTTCTCTGTTGGCTTAGCACCTACATAACAAAACCAATATAACTCATATATTTGAAATGTACATAAAAAAAATTAAACAGAGATTGGATAATTAAGTCATTCAATATGTTAATTATGAAAACAATAGTTTTTTTTAATATTCTGGATAACAACCTGTTAATCATTATAAATCCAGTACCAGACTCTATTTGTACAAGGTATATATGCGGTTGATATATCTTCAAATGATGTGTCTTTTATTGTCCATTTCAGGCAAACTGCCTTGCGGACAGGCATTTTTATTAAATGAGAAGACTGTCAGATTTCATCACTAGTCATGTTTCCTGGTAAGTAATCTTGAGTACATTTTTCTAACAATCTTATTGATCAACAATGACACAAGCAATGTAATCAGTAAATTAATTTGCCATTAAAATAGTTTAATTTAACTTCAAGGTACACAACATCAGTACGTTGAATGAATTCAGTTGATCATGTTAGTATAGTCAATTGCCATAATGACTGTATACACTCAGACAGTGAAAACCATCCAAAAAGAAATAATAAAATAATTCTGAGCTTACATAGAAACATTTTATTTTCTGAAAATAAAGTGCTCAGGAATAATTGTGTGTGTAATGTGTCTGAAAACATAGTCATTACTGCAGGTGACATGGCCAAGTCATCTGACCACATGCAGATATCTCACCTTCCCATGCAGCCTTCAGTTGTGTCACTATGTCGCCAGCCAGAGAGCTCGTGACAGTGCCCTTGTATGTGAGGCCAAAGGATCGGCCGACGCTGACAGGGACTGTGTCAGCCTCATACAGAGACCCACTGCCTGCTGGGATCTTCTTCTTCAGGTCACTGTCTGCTGGCTGTGGGTCCTGGTCAGGGAAAGTGACCATACCATTGCGCTTCACTTCGTAAAGTATGCGAGTCACTGTGGTGCTGAAATGAAACGAGAGGATGAATTAAGAAACCTGTTTCATAAAATTATAGGCAAAGCAGTTGAGACAAGGGCTTCAGACAGTTCATTCATTAAAATGAGGGTGTTTGCTACTAGGCATTTAAAAATTAATATTACGTTCTCATTACTGCAACATACGTGTTGAAGATTTACTGCTTGCCAAATTTTGCTTAGCTACTTTAATAAGTTCAGAACTATGTTTGCAATTTGATAGGCTCCACCCGCAACATGTTCAAATGGTCAACAAAACATCAGTTTCAAAACTAAATTGATTGGCGATAATGCTGAGGTGGGCAGAGTTAACCACAGTACTCTTTGACGTTTAACTTTCCCACATTCTAGACAGATTTCCTTTTACAAATTACTGCTCTGCCAATTCTGGGCAGAGGGGTAGGTACCCTGCCTTTGTTGCAGCTAGTGTCATAAGAAGACATGCTGTTGAAAATGTTGAATAGCTCCATACATTTATACCAAGAAACATTCACAAACACTGCCAAAGATAACAATTTAATTAATGTTTTTAATTTCTTTATGATGTGGAGTATTAACGTAGACTCCCACTAGAGAGGAGACCTTGGTGAATGGTGTGATCAACTGCCTGAAGTGATATGACTTACCCCACTTTGCCAAAGGATCGTTCCAGCTTAGTGAGTGACAGTTCCACTGAGTCAGCTCCTGAGACAAAACACAGGTTATGATAGTGTTGTATGGTCACAGAACTACTGCAACAGTTCAGGTTATGATAGTGTTGTATGGTCACAGAACTACTGCAACAGTTCAGGTTATGATAGTGTTGTATGGTCACATAACTGCTGCAAAAGTTCCAGTACTCAGTCTTTAGAACTTCTCGTAGCAATTTATATCAAATAAATCAAACATTCCTCGACTTTTCTGTATTCAGCCAAGCTACACTTGATATGCAAGCACAAATATCCACCACTGTCAATAGCCAGGTATGCATTCATACAGCTGCATGAACTGTAGCAACATAAAGTGGATGAACTTGCTTGAGGTTCGACATGGCTGCACAGAATTTTAGATGAGGGTACGATGGTTTAGTCGATACATGAATTAGACGTAGGCTGGTTGTGTAATGGACACACGAACATCCAACCCATGTTATTCTTTCAAAGAAAACCTGTCCACATGGGTATGCATCTATGCAAATATTAGACTAATCTGTAGGTACTAGGTATGTATACTCTCATAAATATACGTTAAACACAAACCCATTCTAAACTATAATTTAACAGTTGTTCAGGCCATACACATGTAATTATAATCGACAGAGACAAGGAATAACATATGGTTACACTGCATCAGTGTAAAAGATGTTGTGCTATTGCATGCAATGCAAACATTTAATTGATTTTGTCAATGTGTCAACGCTTGGAGGGGTGGCCTCTATAATTAGTGGACTTGAATCAGTGACACTTGACAGAGGTGAAGTGACATACCTGTGGTCTCCAACCAAACAGATTTGATGGATTCGAGGGTCTCTACAGCGCCATCAGCCTTGATGTCACCTGTCAGTACCAGTGAGTACTGTTTGCTGTACTGCTTTAGCATCGTTGTTGCACTGTATGCTGTGTAATATGACGTCACGTCATTCATCTTTGTTACATTGCCATTCGCGAGAAATTCTGCAGCTGTCAGTGGCTTCACAATGGCCGGGTCAATGACATCTCCACTGGTGTACGCCATGAAGTAGTAGATGGCTGTCAGCAGGAGTCTGTAAACATACATGTCAGCAGGGTCTTGTAAACATTCATGTCAGCAGGAGTCTGTAAACATACATGTCAGCAGGGTCTTTTAAACATACATGTCAGCAGGGTCTTGTAAACATACATGTCAGCAGGGTCTTGTAAACATACATGTCAGCAGGAGTCTGTAAACATACATGTCAGCAGGGTCTTGTAAACATACATGTCAGCAGGAGTCTGTAAACATACATGTCAGCAGGGTCTTGTAAACATACATGTCAGCAGGAGTCTGTAAACATACATGTCAGCAGGGTCTTGTAAACATTCATGTCAGCAGGAGTCTGTAAACATACATGTCAGCAGGAGTCTGTAAACATACATGTCAGCAGGGTCTTGTAAACATTCATGTCAGCAGGAGTCTGTAAACATACATGTCAGCAGGGTCTTGTAAACATACATGTCAGCAGGAGTCTGTAAACATACATGTCAGCAGGGTCTTGTAAACATACATGTCAGCAGGAGTCTGTAAACATACATGTCAGCAGGGTCTTGTAAACATTCATGTCAGCAGGAGTCTGTAAACATACATGTCAGCAGGGTCTTGTAAACATTCATGTCAGCAGGAGTCTGTAAACATACATGTCAGCAGGGTCTTGTAAACATACATGTCAGCAGGAGTCTGTAAACATACATGTCAGCGGGGTCTTGTAAACATACATGTCAGCAGGGTCTTGTAAACATTCATGTCAGCAGGAGTCTGTAAACATACATGTCAGCAGGGTCTTGTAAACATACATGTCAGCAGGAGTCTGTAAACATACATGTCAGCAGGGTCTTGTAAACATTCATGTCAGCAGGAGTCTGTAAACATACATGTCAGCAGGGTCTTGTAAACATACATGTCAGCAGGAGTCTGTAAACATACATGTCAGCAGGGTCTTGCAAACATTCATGTCAGCAGGAGTCTGTAAACATACATGTCAGCAGGGTCTTGTAAACATACATGTCAGCGGGGTCTTGTAAACATACATGTCAGCAGGGTCTTGTAAACATTCATGTCAGCAGGAGTCTGTAAACATACATGTCAGCAGGGTCTTGTAAACATACATGTCAGCAGGAGTCTGTAAACATACATG
Organism: Oasisia sp. SBJ-2009; assembly: GCA_964017155.1. Taxonomy (NCBI): domain Eukaryota; kingdom Metazoa; phylum Annelida; class Polychaeta; order Sabellida; family Siboglinidae; genus Oasisia; species Oasisia sp. SBJ-2009. The sequence continues at coordinate 33,207,200 of OZ024863.1, forward strand.
TCAGCAGGGTCTTGTAAACATTCATGTCAGCAGGAGTCTGTAAACATACATGTCAGCAGGGTCTTGTAAACATACATGTCAGCAGGAGTCTGTAAACATACATGTCAGCAGGGTCTTGCAAACATTCATGTCAGCAGGAGTCTGTAAACATACATGTCAGCAGGGTCTTGTAAACATACATGTCAGCAGGAGTCTGTAAACATACATGTCAGCAGGGTCTTGTAAACATTCATGTCAGCAGGAGTCTGTAAACATACATGTCAGCAGGGTCTTGTAAACATACATGTCAGCAGGAGTCTGTAAACATACATGTCAGCAGGGTCTTGTAAACATACATGTCAGCAGGAGTCTGTAAACATACATGTTAGCAGGGTCTTGTAAACATTCATGTCAGCAGGAGTCTGTAAACATACATGTCAGCAGGGTCTTGTAAACATACATGTCAGCAGGAGTCTGTAAACATACATGTCAGCAGGGTCTTGTAAACATTCATGTCAGCAGGAGTCTGTAAACATACATGTCAGCAGGGTCTTGTAAACATACATGTCAGCAGGAGTCTGTAAACATACATGTCAGCAGGGTCTTGTAAACATACATGTCAGCAGGAGTCTGTAAACATACATGTCAGCGGGGTCTTGTAAACATTCATGTCAGCAGGAGTCTGTAAACATACATGTCAGCAGGGTCTTGTAAACATTCATGTCAGCAGGAGTCTGTAAACATACATGTCAGCAGGGTCTTGTAAACATTCATGTCAGCAGGAGTCTGTAAACATACATGTCAGCAGGGTCTTGTAAACATTCATGTCAGCAGGAGTCTGTAAACATACATGTCAGCGGGGTCTTGTAAACATACATGTCAGCAGGGTCTTGTAAACATTCATGTCAGCAGGAGTCTGTAAACATACATGTCAGCAGGGTCTTGTAAACATACATGTCAGCAGGAGTCTGTAAACATACATGTCAGCAGGGTCTTGTAAACATTCATGTCAGCAGGAGTCTGTAAACATACGTGTCAGCAGGGTCTTGTAAACATTCATGTCAGCAGGAGTCTGTAAACATACATGTCAGCAGGGTCTTATAAACATACATGTCAGCAGGGTCTTGTAAACATTCATGTCAGCAGGAATCTGTAAACATACATGTCAGCAGGGTCTTGTAAACATACATGTCAGCAGGGTCTTGTAAACATACATGTCAGCAGGAGTCTGTAAACATACATGTCAGCAGGGTCTTGTAAACATTCATGTCAGTAGGAGTCTGTAAACATACATGTCAGCAGGGTCTTGTAAATATACATGTCAGCTCTTATAAAATACACGTCAGCAAGGTTTTATAAACATATGTGTCAGCAAGGTCTTGTAAACATTCATGTCAGTAGGAGTCTGTAAACATACATGTCAGCAGGGTCTTGTAAATATACATGTCAGCTCTTATAAAATACACGACAGCAAGGTTTTATAAACATATGTGTCAGCAAGGTCTTGTAAACATACTTGTCAGTAGGTCTGATAAAATACGTAAGCAAGATCCTGCAAACATAGAAGTGAGCTTGATCCTGTAATCACCATGCTCAACATGCAAATGTGTGTTGCGGCAAAGGAATATCCACCTCTCAATTATAACTGATGCAAGGAATGACTAAAACGCACTTACCCGTGTTCACTGATATATTCCTCCTTTGTGACTGCTTCTGCTGTAACACCTGTAAGAAGAAAGAGCAATGCAAGTGGCCTGTGTCAGTAAGTATAGAGAAGTCACTAAGAGACAGACGTCAATAAGGTTTTCACTGTATGTGAACGGTTATATACCAGACAAACTGTCCCAGAGCGAAAATGTTACTGCCTCCTCTTAGTCTCTGTGGCCTGTATGAGGATGGCTTGGCTACCGTGGTCTGATAGGATGGTCTAGATACAGTTTCATTCCGCCGGCGTCTTAAAACCTATCTCTTTCATGCTGCATATCCTCCTTAGCCTCCTAGCTTCTTCATCCATCTGTTGACGACTCATGCATTGCTTTCGATTACGAGATTTCTTAATCCCTTGGTTTTGTCGCGCCACTGAGCTTGATTTTCGAGGATATTGGTGCAAAAGAAGTTATTATTATATTATACTCTGGTCCAATTGAATTTTTCTTCAGTCAATAATCCCAAACTAGGCTAATAGAGATTGTGATGCAAAATATAAACATATTTTTAATATATGATTCTGGTGTGGCCACATCCTCAGTGATCCGAGATATCAGAAGCATAACATGTAATACATTTATCTCAGCAACTACACTTCAGATCAAATTAAAAGTACGTCAGTCACTGCTACCAGAAGTTAAACGCCTACCTGTAATACTCTTTGTTGCAGTCCATGCTTTCGTCAACTGTGTACTGAATTCTGTAACACGCTTCTGTGAGACGAGGCCTCTGATATACAGCTTGAAGCTCTTGCGCAGGTTCCTAGCAGATGTCAACTGGGCTGTGCTCTTGATCATGTAATTACTCAGGCCATTGCTTGTGAACTGGGTCGTCAGAGCTGCGGTATCAACTGGTTCCTCCAGGTTACCATCAAGTAATGCTTCTCCATTCTTCACAAAGAAGGCAAACTTCACCAGATGGTTGCTGTAACAAGGAAATGTCTTTCAAGCATTCCTGTAAGTACATTCTCCAGTGCATATCCTCATATATAAACACCAATACAAAATCAATCTATATATGCCAGTGTTATCTTTGGAGCATTCTAAGTGTACCCACTCCCAGGTGCTTCTATGTTCATACCATTCCATCAATCACACATTAAAAACATATAACATTCCATCAATCACACATTAAAAACATATAACATTCCATCAATCACACATTAAAAACATATAACAACTCTTAGAGTTACTTGCTATTTGTTTCAGTGGAAGAATGAAATGGTGACCTAAGTAACGAGATAGAATTATTACAAACCTCCCATCAATGTAATTCTCTTGGGCACCAAAGGTCACTGTCAAGGCTGCTGATTCTGAAAATGGAATGGAAGTACCTGTTATATTGGCAATTTATCAAATCTGAAATAAAGCTTAATTGTTTGCCCAAGAACACATACAGCTAATTCTCTCTCTCTCTCTCTCTCTCTCTCTCTCTCTCTCTCTCTCTCTCTCTCTCTCTCTCTCTCTCTCTCTCTCTCTCTCTCTCTCTCTCTCTCTCTCTCTCTCTCTCTCTCTCTCTCTCTCTCTCTCTCTCTCTCTCTCTCTCTCTCTCTCTCTCTCTCTCTCTCTCTCTCTCTCTCTCTCTCTCTCTCTCTCTCTCTCTCTCTCTCTCTCTCTCTCTCTCTCTCTCTCTCTCTCTCTCTCTCTCTCTCTCTCTCTCTCTCTCTCTCTCTCTCTCTCTCCTGTCGCTCTCCTGTCGCTCTCCTGTCGCTCTCCTGTCGCTCTCCTGTCGCTCTCCTGTCGCTCTCCTGTCGCTCTCCTGTCGCTCTCCTGTCGCTCTCCTGTCGCTCTCCTGTCGCTCTCCTGTCGCTCTCCTGTCGCTCTCCTGTCGCTCTCCTGTCGCTCTCCTGTCGCTCTCCTGTCGCTCTCCTGTCGCTCTCCTGTCGCTCTCCTGTCGCTCTCCTGTCGCTCTCCTGTCGCTCTCCTGTCGCTCTCCTGTCGCTCTCCTGTCGCTCTCCTGTCGCTCTCCTGTCGCTCTCCTGTCGCTCTCCTGTCGCTCTCCTGTCGCTCTCCTGTCGCTCTCCTGTCGCTCTCCTGTCGCTCTCCTGTCGCTCTCCTGTCGCTCTCCTGTCGCTCTCCTGTCGCTCTCCTGTCGCTCTCCTGTCGCTCTCCTGTCGCTCTCCTGTCGCTCTCCTGTCGCTCTCCTGTCGCTCTCCTGTCGCTCTCCTGTCGCTCTCCTGTCGCTCTCCTGTCGCTCTCCTGTCGCTCTCCTGTCGCTCTCCTGTCGCTCTCCTGTCGCTCTCCTGTCGCTCTCCTGTCGCTCTCCTGTCGCTCTCCTGTCGCTCTCCTGTCGCTCTCCTGTCGCTCTCCTGTCGCTCTCCTGTCGCTCTCCTGTCGCTCTCCTGTCGCTCTCCTGTCGCTCTCCTGTCGCTCTCCTGTCGCTCTCCTGTCGCTCTCCTGTCGCTCTCCTGTCGCTCTCCTGTCGCTCTCCTGTCGCTCTCCTGTCGCTCTCCTGTCGCTCTCCTGTCGCTCTCCTGTCGCTCTCCTGTCGCTCTCCTGTCGCTCTCCTGTCGCTCTCCTGTCGCTCTCCTGTCGCTCTCCTGTCGCTCTCCTGTCGCTCTCCTGTCGCTCTCCTGTCGCTCTCCTGTCGCTCTCCTGTCGCTCTCCTGTCGCTCTCCTGTCGCTCTCCTGTCTCTCTCCTGTCTCTCTCCTGTCTCTCTCCTGTCTCTCTCCTGTCTCTCTCCTGTCTCTCTCCTGTCTCTCTCCTGTCTCTCTCCTGTCTCTCTCTCTCTCCTCTCTCTCCTCTCTCTCCTGTCTCTCTCTCTCTCTCTCTCTCGTTGAATGGTGAATGGGGTGCACAATATATCTGTCCCTGTTTATATACGATGTGGGTTGATCACTGCTACATAACATTACACCAGGGTACTACAGGCCTACCCTGCTAGGAGACAGTGTCTTGGTGCTACTTCACATAAGATAGTTTTACTGTTACTAGCAATGAAACATGGTATGCATAGCTATATCAATCAACCCAGAGTTGCTGAAGTAATAGTTCAATTATTCACAGACACGACGGATGAATTTGCAGGACAACTCTGTTTCAGTAGAAGTAGTAGTAACAGTAGTCTACAGTAAATACATACTTGGCTTGGCTGCCTTCAGAACCTCTGCCAGAGACTTGGTGACAGTCTTCACGTCAGTCCTCTTCACCCACATGTTCAGGTAGACAGACATGGCCATCTTGTACCTCCACAGTCCTGTGTGCTGAGTGGCATCTGTCAGCAGGACATAGTTGGCTCCAGTCGGCCCTTTCAGAGCCTCTATGCCAGCCAGAGCATTGGGGGCAGCAACAGGCAAGTCATTCAGGGTTAGCGTGACTCCGTGGTTTATTGCCGAATAGAGAAGTCTTGATGAGAACTCTCCCAGCTCACTGAAATTTTACACATACAGACACACTCAGTTCACATTCAGATGATGTTTTACTTGGATTTGTACATAACAATGGGCTTAAGGTATAAAAAGGTTAAAAGCCTCGACTCAGCCTACTGCTTCAAATGTAAACATGCTCAGACAAATTGGCAAGTTGATTCACTATATTGTGTGTGTGTGTGTGTGTGTGTGTGTGTGTGTGTGTGTGTGTGTGTGTGTGTGTGTGGTGTGTGTGTGTGTGTGTGTGTGTGCGTGCGTGCGTGCGTGCGTGCGTGCGTGCGTGCGTGCGTGCGTGCGTGCGTGCGTGCGTGCGTGTGTGTGTGCGTGCGTGGTGTGTGTGCCTGTGTGGTGTGTGTGTGTGGTGTGTGTGTGTGTGTGTGTGTGTGTGTGTGTGTGTGTGTGTGTGTGTGTGCGTGCATATATGCATGCATGCGTGCATGTGTGCGTGCATGGATGCATGTGTTGCAATTTCATAATTTTACACTTAACATATCTTATGCCAAACTAGTGTACATATATAGTAGCTTGTAATATCAAAAAGGCAATATTGTTCATGCTGAATATACCTTTTCTTAAAAACAGTTAAAATGGTAGTGTCATAAATGTTTATATGATTTGGATAACAGACCAGTTTTGTGACAAATTTTCTACTTCGCTATATATCACATTTGTAAAACAAATAATTATATAATAATGTCAGTCAAAATATTTATTAAAAACTACTTTTGTTTGAGATATATGCTGGCACAACTACAGTGCTGGGTACTCACTCCTTCACAGTCAAGAACTCTTCCTGTGTGCGCACCTTGATCTCCAGGTCACTGTATTCTGTCAAATATACATTTCGTCTCAAGATCACGTAGAACAGAAACAAATGCCACACAATAAATATCCGTATTTCAAGCAGCGATTACAATCCCGGCCTATTCAGCTTAGCTTTCACTCTGCACCTTAAGATTTAACAAGATTTAACCAGATTGCCACCTAGAGAATGAACACTAGATGGCAGGTGGACAAGGAAGCCCTTTGTCGAGAGTCCAACCTATCTATCTAAATGTTCCCTGCCCTTCTTAGGTATATGTCGATTTTATTTTTAAACATATTAACATTACTAGCACCTACACAATCAGCTGATAATCTGTTCCATTCATTTACTGTTCTTTGTGAAATTAAAAAAATTCTAATATCTAGGCTACACTGCTTCTTTGCTAATTCCATGTTCTCTAGTCCTTCTCTCTTCCTTAACCGAGAAAAATTTATTTCTGTCAATATTTTCATACCCATTCAATATTTTAAGCACTTCTTATCTGCTCCACAAATAACACCATTCTTCACTTGGTTAAGAAAATTAAGTGTGCTGTACAAAGTACAACTTACCTGACGAGATGTCAGCCCATGACTTCTTCACAATGGCGGCTATCTTGTCATAGTCAGCCAGAGCAACCTTCTGCTTTACATCAATGCCGATGAGATCAGCAAAACTGACCAGTTTGTCGAGCCCATCAGTGTACAGGGAGTCACTGTACTCTCCACTTCCTCTTGTGATGGCCACCTTGAGAGCAGCTTCCATGTCTGCATTACTCAGACTGTCTTCAAACAATGCATCTCGAATGGCTCCATCAACAGACACAAAGTAGGCGAACTTGTAAACGGCATGCCTGCAAGAAGTCAAAAACTAAGTGTTGAAAACAAGCCACATTAGCAAATTAAAACAACTACCATGGTCTGGCGAGTTCGAAACATAAGTTACCATTAAATCTGACAGCAATACCGATAAACGGGAATTTATTTATACTAAATAATGTCCTAAGTGCGGAAACTATTATTCTCGACTGAGTGTGACAGTTTCATATTGCTGGATAACACTAGCACATCTACGGGATTTGACCAAAAAATTGAACTGTGACATTTTTGTAAATTACAAAAGTCACCAGCTGCTTTGTAATACATATGATTAAACACTTGCAAATACTCACCCTCTCTGATCAATGTGCTCCTCCTGTGTCGCAAATTTCACCTCCAGTTTAGCCGAAGATGCTGCAACAAGCAAAACAGAACACGTTGTACACTGCTGCTTAGAACCAAAGTTAATGTGTATAGCTTGCTCAGAAACGCAGTGTGCTAAACGAAGGTGGCAATCTTGTTGAGTAACACTATTGGAAGTTGGTTGAAATGGTTTGGGTGGGTGAAGGACTCACTTGTTGAGATGGTTTGAGAGAAGCAGCTGGTTGCTTGATGGATGCAAGTTATAAAGGTCTGGGTAAATGAGTGGACTAGTTGGTTGCTGGAAGAATTAGTTTGTACAGGGTGGTTATGATGGACAGTTGGTTCCAGACTCAACTACTTGGTTCGGATGGCTTGAGTTGATGGAGGAGTTAGTTAGTTGAGGGACGGATGAAGCTGTCAGTTCAAATAGCTCGAGTGTATGGCTATCAAATGGCCGGCTGTGCACAGCATGCTTAATGCAAAGGCAATACATGGGTGTAACTAAACCGAACTGATGCCTGCATACACAGTTGTGCTAAGGTGTAGTTTGAACCACAGACGACAGACCGTCACAAGTACTCACATGGCTGAGCCGTCTTCCATTTTCCTTGAAGCGATGCCACAACTTTCTCGCGATCAGCCGTCTGCACAGGGCGTTTCAAGAGGGTGTAGAATGCACTCTGGTACTTGGTCAGTTTGCGGTCTGTCGCGTCATACAGCTCGTAGCTGGTGATGGCCGTCTGGAGCTTGGACTTGAGCTTCAGCGAGGCAGCAGCAGTGAACTGTGTGCGGGAGATCATCTTCCCTGCCAGTGTGGTCTTGTAGTGCAGTATCCACACAAACGCACTGCAAGTAGGCAACACAAGGGGTTTGACAGAGCAGGAACAATTCCCCCACCCATCTCCCATCCAACCACGGTAGGCAAATTACTCGCAAAAGACACTGCATTGAAACTCGTTTGGGCAGATTATTCCATGTCTCTGTAGTGCATTTTAATCTACGAACTGGCATTATCGACATACTGAGCTGCATGATTACAGTGTGAACTGTCGCTGCTAGCCATTATAATGTTGTATTTGGTATGAAATGAACTAATATCTATTGATGTGGTTCAGCCGACATGACATGTCAATGAATGATCTCCGTGGTATAATAGTGTCAAAAGTATCCTGGCATTGAGTAAAATCTGTAACAGCAAGCTAAGGAATGCCAAAGTGAAACTGGGGATGTACATAAAGTAATTATCATTAATTTGGCCTATTTCCCTCTCAGTTGGACTTGTTGTTTTGTTATTTACTGATATTTGTTACTGGTAGGTGACGTGACTGTGTGACACTTACGAGAGGTCGTCGACCATCTTGTCGAGCTTCAGGACGTCTATCTTCACATTGTCATATGCTGAAAGAATATCGAGACAATTACTGATGTGAAATGAAGTTTCAAGATATTAATAATGTGTTAGTTAAAATAGGCTGAGACATGGAGCAAATGGGAGAACGGTTGGCAAGGTCAGCGCATACTCTCAACGTGGACGATGAAAGGAAAGATAGTAGATGATGACTGTACAAGCCAACACAAATCACAAAGGGAACTAAACATATAATCTAAAAATAACTGCTGACATATAAGATCACAAGAGCTGATATCAATGTTAACAACTAAACAGCACATGGTGAAAACCGAAGGTGACGCCTTGAGCTGAAGATTGATGTACACTGCTCACCCGAGTCGACCTGCTTCCAGGCGCTGGCTATGCTGGTTTGCATTGCGCCAAAGTCCCTCCTGGTCACCTTCTGCTTGAAGACAACCGTGAAGAGCTGACTGACACGCATTATCTTCATCGTAGACACCACAACAAGATCACTGTAGGACAGCCGACTGTTGGCAATCTTCACTCTGAACGCTGTCTTCAGAGCGGCTTCATCGAGGGGCTGTTGCAGCTGGGCATTCAATACCTCATTGTTGTCTTCGAGGAAGTACACGAGGCGCCAGTAGGTGAAACTGCAACCACAGACATCTTACTGTCACATCCTTCCTACTATCTCATCTTATCTTATGCAAACCATGCGCCATGCCTCCGTTATGTATTCTTCATCGTCTGCCTGTACCACAGAGGATCGAGTTTAAACTTATTGTATTTACTTACAAAGCTGTGGCCGGCGATGCCCCAAAATACCTATCAGACCTTGTGTGTCCGTACAAACCTGCGAGAGTATTGCGTTCTGCAAACGATAACTTATTAACGGTTGTGCAGACACAGGTGAAAGCTGGAGATAACTCATTTGTGGTCACAGCAGCGACCTTATGGAACGCTCTATCTAGTAACATTAAGACATCTGCCTGTTTAGCCACCTTCAAGGCACGCCTAAAGACACATTTCTTCCGACTGTTCTTGTGGCTTAGATTAATGTTTGTGTACTTTTATCGATATTTTATATATTTATTAAACATATATACATTTATTCAACTTAAATAATTTGTGTTATTATATTTATATATATATTTTTTATCGTTTATATATGTCACTAGTATATTTATGTCATTTTCTTCTGCTGTGTATTAATATTTTTATGTATGTAAAGCGCCATGAACAATCTGAAATTGGATGTGGCGCTATATTAAATAAAATATATTACCAACTATTAGACAAGCTAGTTTTAGTGATATACTTGCAATTTTCATGCAAACAAATCACGCTTGCACAAAACTATCAGCATTAAGTGGCTGGGCAGATGCCAACCAATGAACGACAACTAACTGTATATATTCTTCAACATTCACGTTCAGTCTCCTAGCGTTATGTCTAGTGGCAAAATATGCCTAATTATATAGATGAAGTACATTATAATAGTGGAGAAATCCAGGAAGCCCAGGAAGATCTCGAGGATCACACATCATAAATCAATAATTTATAGTAAAACAATTTTACATACAACATACATTTAATTAAAAATTATTTATTTTTATAATAAACAAATACATTTACATGAATAAAATCCACGAATGTTTTTTTGACTGCATAGTTATTACAGACAAGAACATATTATGGAGTAACTCTGTGGAAAACGTAGGAAACACTCAAGTGGATATATTTGCAAAAACAGCACGATGCAGGCATAATGCCATAATAAGCAGTAATAAAAGGAAGCTTAGCGCAATGCATACAGTGGTAATAATAAATGATAAACGTAATAACACCCAACTCGCTAATAATAAAGATAACTGTGTAAACAATAAGTATAACTCAATTCAACAACATAAGTGTGTATTGTGAAGCATTATTATCAACATATTACACACACTCACCAACGTTCGGTAAGCCTATAGAATTAAATATACAAGTATATAAGTAACAAGTATAAAGGGAATTTAAACTGCATATATTACAATTACATTGTGTGTATATATATATATATATATATATATATATATATATATATATATATATATATGTGTGTATTTACCCCAGTTTAAGTCCATACACTATATACTTATATTTAATTGGAAAATTCAGATACTGCAATATGGTGAGAGCAGGAATTAATTTAACTTGTACTTGAATTAGTTTTCCAGTGTCCACATAAATGAACAAGTCTTAGTAAAACACAATCAATTAATTATAACAAAAATATGTTTAATGTATAAAAACTCCAGTGGGGCTGTAACATAAACACTTCTTTACCTAGATAACTTAATTGTCAACATTGCTATGTCATTTACGTTACTTACCCAACGTTGTTGACAACTTCTTCCTGAACAGCTGCAGCCAAGGTGACTGATGCTCCTGAAATTCAACATACGTGTAGATTAGCAGAGTTACCATCATCATCTTCATCATCAGCGACTGGAGTATAGAGGCATTTCTAAGGGCTCACCAGCTGTTCAATACTTTTGGAAGGTCAGCCAACATCAAACATATTTGCAGATTATCATTAGTTTGGTGTATCGATTTAGTTTGCAGATTAGCTTGGCGTATGGATTAATCATTGTTTTTCTTGCTATGACTGTGAGGAAAATGTTGTCGAGAAGGTCGCCATAAGTTGACATAATGTTCTTTGTAATGACTCTACTGACTAGCTAGTTATAAGAACACAATATTTGATGGGTGGATGGACAGGCAGAAATACCATATGGCTACATATACCAAGTAGACAAAATACAATGGGCACACTGGAAAAAATATAAATGAGTGTTATAGATAAACATAAATGTTAACCACCTCGAAAGACAACATTGTGTCCACGAAGCTTTATAAACAGGTGAAGGAAAATCAGCCTGTCAAGAAATGTTATTAAAGCATTTTACATAATATTCATTGTAACTTGGTTCTGGTTTTAACATCAATTAGCCATTAACAGTTTATTTATAACAAGCTTAAATTCCAAACATTCCTGTGGAATTAAACTGGTGTTGTCACTACACTTAACATTAGTACATAACAGATACTTACTATTCTAAATGCTGAAAATCAGTTTAGTTATTGCAATCCTAGACCAGAACTAGTCATGTGCACCATGGATTTAGGGAAATGTAAGCTACCCAGGAACAATGAATGTCTATTAGATAAATGCATTGGGTAAAGGGTTAAATGCAGTTTCTTTGTAACATGTGGATAACAACGCGGATATTTCATCACAAAATGGTATACGTGCAAGCACGAGGTAGTTTATAGAGTTTGTTTGTAATACATTTATTTGATTTACAAGCATAAAGGTTCCATATCACACTTGGGAATAACTTGACAAAGAATAAAACACTTGCATACAACAACAGCTTGTTTGCATACAAAGTTACAAACACATCAAACTAAAAGTAAAAATATTTTTTTTTAATCAGTTTGGACATAATATAAAGGTTGCTGTGAGGTGCAAATCATTCTACAATATTTAAGAATTAACTTCTGCTGGCAAGTAACAGACAGGGCCAAGACTAAGATGCGGAGTCTGCCTGAATCAGCTATTTTTACTGCTATGCTGAGCAACATTCAAGCAATACATACCAATTTTCGTGCGCCAGGCTGTTTGTAGATTAGCCTTGATTGTGTTCAGTTCGTTGTTTCTGATGGCTTGTTTGTTGAGCACAGAGAAGTGGAAGCTGTAGCGATAGAGCTTGTTGGATTTGGCAACCACCTTGTAGTCTTCACCATTGGCATTCTTGAAGGTGATAAGGCCCTGTAGTTTGGCCACGTCAAGTGCCGGCAGAGTTTCTGGCATCACGAACGCACCATTCAAACTCACAAAGTAGACAATACGAGTGGCAAACATCCTACAAAAACAAAACATTTTGTTTTGTTATAAATATATTTCATAATCATGTGTAAAAATACAGACAGAAATCAAAGTCAAATCAGAATTCAAGATGTCAGTTCGAAGCTGTACGCTCATTGTTTGGGTTAATCGAATGGTAAGTGTAAGTCAGTGATGTGAGAAGCCCTACTACATCATGGATGTACATGTACCATGATCATGTGATGTGACTGATTGGTCTAACCACCCAAACACAGGCATATTTAGGTGGTCCATCATAGGGTGATCAAGTATTTGTTCACTTGCTGCTACAATCAACCACATCTGCACTCCACACAGCTGCTTGATTTCATGTGAACATTTAATAAAACATGGCTTAATCTTTTAGACATCTGCCCTGTATGTTATCCAGTAAAACAAAAATATATACATAACTGGCCAAGTAACCCAGCAATGCATGGGGAAAAAAGCCATAAGGCCATAGCTTAAAGACGTACCGAGTTCTTAATGTTCTCCAACTCCAAACACAGTTTAGTAAGTTTTACACTAAACATTCTGCCTGATACATGCAAAACTGATGGAGATGTGAGTCCACAAACAGAGAAACACTGTTTTGTAATATGGACACCCATGAAACAAACCAGTGCACTATTTTAAACACCACAACATACCCTTTATACACGTAGTCTTCCTGGATTCCAAACTCAACAGTAGCACCTAAAACAGAATCAAAGTTTGCTTATAACTTTTCAGGTGGTAACTGGTAAACAAAATAATATATACCAACTGTTTCCATTGTCACTGTACAGTGTGATTAATTTATCTTTGCCACTGTACAGTGTGATTAATTTATCTTTGCCACTGTACAGTGTGATTAATTTATCTTTGCCACTGTACAGTGTGATTAATTTATCACTGCGACTGTACAGTGTGATTAATTTATCATTGCCACTGTAGTGTGATTAATTTATCATTGCCACTGTACAGTGTGATTAATTTATAATTTACATGATCAGAATAGCATAAGACTTATTTTAACAGGTTATGATTACATATGAACAGATATACATATAATATATATACAAATATTTTATAGATATATTTTAATATATATTATATATACTGGTGTATACACGGACATATGTATAATAATAATAAAACTATTTTAACACCATCAAATCCGGGACTAGTTACTAGTACAGCAAATGAGAATAGAACAGATTCATAATAAAAATAAAGTATTTTGTTCTTTTATTTGAGTTTCACCCACATGACTCATAGTCAGATTCTACAACCTTTGCAACGGCATCGCAAAACACAGATTATGCTGCTGGTCTGAGGAATCTTGCAAGTCAAAGATAACACAAGTATCAGTCTCACAGCACAACACAATGACTGGTGACCACCACTCAGTTCTCGCTCGCTCACTCGTTCACTCACTCACTCACTCACTCACCTTCCACCGTCTCGTTCCAGTACAACTGGAGAGCTGCTCGGAACATCTCGTTCTGTTCGGTGGCAACCGCACCCTCCACAAACATTGAGAGACTCAGCGTGAGACGGCGCATGGCCCCAGTGACAGTGGCTACAGAGTAGTCACCACGAGGTCCTGCGATCTTTGCGTCTGTCACCGCGGCAGTGTAATCAATTGTCTTCACGCGTCGAGAATCAATGGTCGTGCCGGATGATTCAAAGGCAAAGTAGATGAGCTGGAACGCTGTGTTCCTGCAGTGGTGTGAACAACTTGTTAACTTCTTAGTCATTCTCCAAACCATCCAGGTGACATTTTATATGATAATAAGGCTATTTTGGTTGTGGTTTAAGCTAGCCACATAGTCCCTTCAATGTTGCCTTTGAATGGGTCCTGAAGTAATTTATTATCTCACAATTACTTCTGCCATGGATAGACCAAGCTGGTGTTCTAGACTGATGCCAATAACAACATCATAACCCCACAAACAAGTCCCAGCTATAGACTGACTCTCTGGAAAGATGTCAAGCAAACAGAGTAATCTTTACCCGTTGTGTGTTGTTATCCTAATAAGCTCAGTTTGATACAGTATATGAAAGCCAGGGTTGTGCATAGATAAACAAGCAGAGTGTCATTCATGTAACAGTTAACATACACTAGTTGTTACTGTTATGGATATTATGAACACATACCTTTCAGAGTCAATAACTTCTTCCAATGTCATGATTTTGAATGAGACACCAGTGAAATCTGAAGGAAGAATATGTACATACCCAAGTAGAATACACACAGTTTTGGACCATTTCAAAGAAAAAGGAAAGGAACATAATAGTAGTACTGTTCTGTTTAGAAACCTTTATGAGGTCATATATTACTGTTAACATACACAATAAATAACGATGTACAAAACCAATGTTAGCCTGCATGAATTTACACCTACTTTGGAGCACATTATTCAGTTCATCCGCTGTGGATCTTTAACAAGCACTGAACAACAATACTCCAAGGAATGTGTAAACTGCTGCAATCTATCAAAAACGCTAAACCAAGAACAATACATTTCATATAACATCAATGTTATATATAATGTTGTTAGCTTACAGCAATCCATGCACTTCTTCAAATAACAAATTCTACAATAGTTATTGGCGGTATTTTTTATAAAGTAAAATTATGCATGCATAATGACTACAACACCTGTCAACTAATTTTATAATAATAATAACTTTGCGCCAATATCCTCGAAAATCAAGCTCAGTGGCGCGACAAAACCAAGGGATTAATCAATCTCATAATCGAAAGCAATGCGTGAGTCGTCAACGGATGGATGAAGAAGCTAGGAGGCTAAGGAGGATAGGCAGCATTAAAGAGATAGGTTTTTAGACGTCGGCGGAATGAAACTATATTACCTTCTTATTTAACACTGGTAGAAGCGAATTCCACACCGTTGGTGCGGCAACCGAGAAAGTTCGGATCCCAGCTTTCGATTTCACCCGAGGGATGTAAAGAGGGTTACTACTGTTTGAGCGTAGCTGTTGGGAATTTCTTGCTGGAGTTAGCATTGAATTTAGATATGCTGGTTGTGTAGATGAGAGTGATTGATAGGCTATTGTACAAATTAAAAAAATGATGCGATTTAGATTGACGATGACATCTTCCGGAACCCTATCTATGACCCTACCCCTAAACATGTTCTCACCTGTGATCTGGGTCTTCCATACTTTTGTCAACACAGCTGCGAACTTGTCAAAGTCACTCTTCAGTACCACAGACTTAAGCGTCAGGGTAAACCTCATCCCGAAGTCGTAAGCTACAAACGTTGTCGCTGTAACCACAAGACTTCCAAGTTTGGCATCCACATTCGTAAGTTCAGTCTTTATGACAGACTTATCCAGACTGGTCTCAGCCTCCGCATCCAAAGGTACACCTCCAGCCGTCACAAGGTACCAGATCTTCCACGCACTCTTACTGCAACAGTTAGTCGTAATAATGAGACATTAGGTTTACACCTAAATCCACAGAAACCATGTTTAGAGACAAAAGGTTATGTTTCTCTAAATTAGTAATCAGTATTAAAGTTGTCAACAAAGGGGTGGATATGCCCATGAGCTAAGGTCGTAAGTATGGCTTTAAATGAAAACAGGATTGATTGTGTAATATGGCGTCATCAACATTATCCCACTTAAACAAAATCATTTTCAATTTTTCAATTTTCAAAATAATGTACATTTTCCTAACACATTTTCACATCACTGATCTGTTTAGGTACTTTGACATAGCAGATGTTGACAGGTAAACCTAACTAAGATATCTTGCATATATCCCTCCTATAAGAATGTTAGGGAACTCTGCCTATTTGTCACACAGTGTTGTAAAGGAATACATTTCATGTTGCATTAAGACTAAGAGAAATGCAAAGAAACTGATGACTGACATTTACATGTAAAATAAACAGGTGAAATAATACTGATAATTCATAAGGATGTAGTGGAATACTCCATTAGTTTTTATTTTGTGAAACCTGTTCCTCACTGCTCAGAAATTGGGTGTTATGAATTAAAATGATGTAATAAACAGAACTGCTGGACACTAATGTGACAAATGTTTGTTTAATATAATGTTTCAATGGAACAATTCATGGCAGCCTTTCCACTGTTATGCACAATCAATATAACCATTCTCACATCATAAATAAAATCATTGATGATCACAAGCACTTTATAAAATGGTGACACACACAACTGGTGTTCAGCTAATCATGCAACCATAAACTATAAATTTAAAAGACTGTCATATTAAACAAAATAAACTAATAAACATAAAAAGTATATTCACCTACAACCTACCATCTACATTTATATGTTTTACTTAACTTTTAGAAGATACCTGGTGATATGGTATTCCAAATTTAATAAACACTACAATGCTGTTGTGTAAAATTAATGTTTAACATACCCGTCCTCTTGGACAAATTCTTCTTGCAAACTCAACTCGACAGATAGGTCGTCAACTGAAAACAAATCAGAGTCCTATTTCACACAGTGCTTCAAGAATAATCAACTTGCTGACAAATCATAAATTACACAATATTACACTCAGTATTAAGAAATAAAGCAGGCATTTGCACCACATTTAACTGGGCATAAAATGTATTAACACTGCTGAGTATAAATTTAAGCACACATGCATTCATTTTAGTTTATCAACATTTCAAATATTACTAGTCAGACTCAGGTAACATGAATCGAACGGTTTGAAGAAGCTATGTGATTAGAGACATTACTTTGTAAGAAGAGAAACTAGCAGAATCCTACCTGAGCTGCGGTGTGTCTGTTCAGCTTTAGCCAAAGCATTCACAACCGCCTCCCGTTGACTGTGAGCAATGACACCAGTGATGAAGAAGGAGAAGGCAGCGGTCTTGCTGACGGTCAGTGTAGAACTGACCCGTATCAGGCTGTACGCTTCACCACTGGCGGACTTCTGAGACAACTTGCTCTTGAAGGTGCTTATGAATGACTCGTCATATGCCTTTGGCTGCTGGGTGACATCACTGATTGAGGCATCGTAGTGGAGCACATAGGCGACAATGCTGCCTCGGACAATCACCTCCTCCTGGACGATAATTGTCACTGTCACAGATGTACCTGAGAACACACGTCTTGGTCAGTCATAGCAATGACAACATGCAGTATATGACCTGTAAAGTTTAGGAAAAGGTAAGTTCTTATATAAGTCAATATTAAGTTCTAAGCATTGCTGATTGTGGCAAATCAGTATTTTCCAACACTGAGCCAACTTCTGCACCCGGCACTCAGCCTCACTATAATTCCTGAGCAATTAATGCATTCATACCAAAGTCTCATTTACATAACTGAGTCAAGTCAAACACCAAGAAGAAGTACATCACATGATTGTAACTAAGGGTTTTCTGCAAAATGCTTGATATATGAACTGAAAGGAAGAAGACTGCCATGTTCTACAGTGTAAGTGCTTACTGGTGTATGAAAAATCTTGGTTCATGTCCTTCAGCAAGAAAATGACAAAGTTAAGGAATATTGTTCAATTATCCTACACTTGCTGTACCGCAAGTGCTATCAATAAACCACCATTAGTTACCTTTATCGAGCAAGTATAAAGTGCCAGGAAGAGTCATTATAAGCCTATGACTATAGTTCTGTGCAGCTGTGATTCAGTGATTCCAGGACAAGATTTAGTCTGGTCCTACAGTATATCTACTGTTATTAGTAACAAGCCTGAATGTCACTGGTGAATGTGCAACATCGTGGTTTGCATGTATCACTACCAAACTTACAGGCATGACCTCCATCAAGCTATGCCATTGTCATCAATACTGACAACAGTTACATGTGTTACATGTGTGTACATTACTATATCTGCATGACATCTCATAAATCAAACATTCACACAAAGTTATCATTTTGAAAACCTTCAGAGTTTTTGTCATAAAGAAACTTTTGAGGCCGGCATTTCAAACAAATATACAATTTTATGTCGAATGCTCCATGTGTTTGTCATCCACATTTGATGACTTGATGTATGTTTGGCCACACATGTGACGGAGAGGTCAGTTCTGGTAACAAAGTCTCTCAGTGTATCTCACCTAGTTCAGTCCAGGTGTTCTCTAGAGCTGTTTTGAAGCCCGCGTAGTGGACCTGAAGGACTGGCATTGTCACAACAATGTAGCTCAGACTAGACTTGTCAACCAATCGTCCCAGGGTGGAGACATCTAGTGCCAGGTCTCCATAGGACGTGGCACTCACACCTGTCACGGAGATACTACGGAATGCTTGTTGTAGCGTGGCAAAACTCACTCCATCCTCAACTTCTGAATTGAGTGCGGCTCCTCCAGCCTTTATGGTGTAGACAAACTTGATGACCCTCGAACTACAAGACACACATGGATGTCAGCAACAGATGTGTTGGAATGTGGTCATTAATACATAGTTAACTACCATATTTGATTCAATTTTTTCATGGCAGTGTAAACTTTGCATCTAGCAATGTGTCAATTAATTACTGTGACTGCATGGCTGTATGGAATCTGAATAACAAATAGATAACAACACACACCTAAATGTATTTAAACAATTCTAAGTAATCACAATAAGTCTCACTATGTCAATACTTAAAAATACCTGAATTATTGTATACATAATATATATATATATAATATACAAGTTAAGATATAGTTGAGTGAACATATTTGTTGTAACTAATTCATCATACCCGTGTTGTTATATTGGCCTGAGAATGAGCATATTAGCCTGAAAGCTGCTCATTGTTCACTTTGTTCGCAAGGTGGACATGGGCAATGACACACTGTCAATTAGTATTTACAAAATGTTTCTCAACATACCCATCCATTTTGAAACTCTCCAACTGCGTCACAAATGTGAGAACCACATCAGTCAAATCTGCAAGAAAATCAACACATTTCTGTCATATATTTTATATGCACCAACATAATCCACACAGTTCAGGTCACATAGGAACATTACTGGCTTCAACCATCCAATTATCTGGAATGAATATAACCAGATTACCCTCACGAGTAAAAATTTGAAATTCACATATGGTTTCATTTACAGATTACTCTCAAGACAAAAAAATTAGAAATGCACATAATATGGTCACAATCACCCTGAAATTGAATAGTAACATATTGGTTTATGTGACACGTTATTCCATTACTTTGGAAAATGCCAAATACCATACACCAAATCAAACTTACACACCACATTTGTTTTATAGATTCAGGGGTGGTTGCAAATATCAATGATTCTACCAACCTGCTCTAGCTGCCTTCCACAGTCCCGTCAGTGACACCAGCAAGGCATCGATGTTTGCGCTACGAGCCTTCATGCTGAGGTAGAAGCTGAATGAGGATGACGCGGAGAGTATCACCTCATCACTCGTCTCCAGGAACACGTGGAACTCTTCACCCGTGGCGTCTGTCTTGCCTGCCAGGTTCAGGGCCAACTTGCTCATGTCAATGCCCACTGTCGTCTGGACGCCCGCCTCCAGCACATCGTAGTAGAGGCACTGAACCGCGCGGCTGTGGGGAGAAGGGGTTGGACCAGGTAACAGACCACTGGCATCATTGATCAGTGTCATCTACTTGCCAAATAACCACCTTATATGCCCTCATGTCTGTCTCTCACTTGCCAAATAACCAACATCAACATATGTGTCTTCAATATCCAAAACAAATAGAAAGCGAGATTCATTCATGCCAATGTCAGTACGACTTCTAAATTCTAAACGATAATCCACCTCTGACGTTATGTGTGTAATTGTGTATGTTGTATTTTATTTTTATTTATTTTTTATTACACAATTACAATTATAACTTTAATTTTAAAATTATATTATAGATTTGTTTTGTATTTTATTATGATTAATGTTCACATACTGTTTTAATAATGATTTTATTTGTATTTTTATTTCTCTACTCTGTATTTTATATTTTATGATGACGAACGCTGTACACGAATTTCCTGGTTCGGGACAATAAAGTTTTATTGTATTGTATTGTATTGTATTGTATTCATTCACCTGACGTCTACTTGCCAAATAACCAACCTATGTGTCGTCCTTCACCTGCCATTTACTTGTCAAATAACCAACCTACGGGTGTCATCCTACATATTTCATTTTCTTGCCAAAGGAATCTGTATCTATATAACTGCACATTAAAACAATATAAGTTCCTACATACAGCTGCTGTGAGACATGAGATGCCTGTCTGTACTCACCGTTTTGATGTTGTTAGTGACTCCATGCGGACGAATTCAACCACAGCAGCTGCAAAGTGACACAACAAAACTCACAATGTGTACTTGTACTCTCTGATAATTAGTCAACAGTGTTCAATATTATATTATTTATTTACTGACCCACACCATTGTTACACATATATCTTTTATGACAGATCACGGTTAGTTATCAAATTAGAGTCAAACTAATTTTTCTTTTAAAAATGCAAATAACAAATCCGTAGCTGGAACTGTACATTTCATACCCTAACCCAGGCTTTATTTAATTGTACATATATACATATGACAAAGATATAAACACTGTTACATCATTGACTGGTCTAATTTTAAAAGTCCAATCACCTACTTTTGATATACGTTAGACGACAAACTTACTAGATTTCATATCTACGTATGTCTTCTTGATGAGTGTCACCAGCAATGTGATGTCAGCCTTGGACAGCCGATTCAAGAAGGACAGCTTCAGACTGAGCTCAGAGCGGCGCACACTGCCCGTGGGGACAGGTGTGACCAGCTGCACCTTGTCCTTCACACTGACGTCCCCAGCAATGACAGCACGGAGCTGTGTCATGTCCAGTTTGCTGGATCGGCTGTCCTCCATCTCACCGTCAACCTCTACGGAGAAGCTCATACGGATGACCGCCTTACTGCAAACACAAGCCAAGACTTCTGACTGGGGCACTCACCATTCAATTGTCACGCTATCAAAGGGGTCCCCACAAACATGCACAAGGGCAACAAAATACACAGTGTTTCACATTGGTTCCAACTAAGCACACATGTTGTATGTACAAAGTAACTATACATACATTGTCATCTACATTATTAAATATTGTCGTCCGATACACCACTGTGTTTATGTTGAATAATTTCTTTTCAAGGCATACCACTTTCTGGGATTCAATCTCTGACACTACCTGAATGAAATGGTCTGCTAATGAGCTTAGTAGATAGACTAACTTGATAACTCACCCGCCAATTGTGACTTTCTCTTGTTTCAGAATCTCTACTTTGAGAACAGCTGATGAAGCGAGACCTGCAAGTAGTGTGTTCAAAGTTAGTGTCCACAGTGACATACACACCCATGGAGAGGCAAACAAAAGTAACATTTACATATGCATAACAAAGACTTCATGGACATCTAGTACATTGCACAGTTTATGTATGATCATATTAGCTGTATGAAGGATGCTAAAGATATATTAAAAAGGAATCTATATGAGTATGCCTGATTAAAGCATTTAATTCAGAAATATCACAGTTGTTTCTTTGGTGTAAAGATGATTTCATTTCATCCAAATTTTTGGTAAATTGGTAAATCTGAAACTGCCTAAAACAACATCCACAGGTGGAGTTTTTAGTGTGAAATAAACAAATAGTTCAAGCAGAACTTCAATGGTTTTTTGAGCACAACTCCTTGTAATTTTAATATATATCTACAATTTTTTTTAATGATAAAGCATTATGGTCAATTTTGTATTTAATGGCCCCTTAACGTTTAGATCTAGACAAAAAGCAATTTATTTTGCACCAACGTACTCAGTTGTCTCCTTATTTCTACGCTCATGGTACTCTGCAGATCTTGATAGACAGATTTCTTCACGAAGGCCTTCAGTGACATAGTGAAGAGTGAGTCATAATCAAGTTTTGTTGCCGTCTTATCAACAGCCATAACGAGGTCTGCGTATGTCTTCTTTGAGCCCTGGACCTTCACAGCTTGCATAGCTTCACCCACAGCCGTCAGATTGAGTGGTGCTGCCAGCTGGGCATCCAGGGTCTTGTTGTCTACAGCAATCTCCAGCAACACCTCGAAGCCAGACGACGTTTGTGACCTGGCAATACAAAACACACCACATGGTCAGCTGTGACGAAGCCCCTGTCCTGTTAGGTCAGCAGTGACATGGAGAATATTTCATACTGCAGACTCAGATGTGTTCATTTGGTGTGCTATTTCAAGTATAACAATAAATTATAACATTTACATACATTACGGAATTTCTACTCAACAATAACTTGTTATGATGAAAAAGAAATTCTGGCTGAAATCCAAGAAAACATGTAGTTCCCAGTCGGTAAATACTTACATTTTTCAATATCATACTGTACTGTCATATGCTACACCAGTTAGCTATGCAATATCACGAGATTGCTATCGTGAATTTATGTGCTATTATAAATCAATGCATCATAGCTTCTTTATTTTCTTTGTAGAAAACAATGAATATGTACTTGATAAAAACAACACAAGACATTATGTGCAGTTTAAGGCAAAAATGTGGTTCTAGGAACAGTCTATGCTGGATGTCTTACAAACATGTTGCTGTGATCACTCACCCTGTCTTGACCACAACCTCCTTCTGAGCTTTCACCTTCACTGACACTTCACCACTGCTGCCTGAACACAACACAACACAAGAGAAACCCGGTCAAAGACTACGCCAAGTAAGACAAGACACAACAGTAACCAGGTCAAAGACTACATCAAGTAAGACAAGACTCAACAGAAACCAGGTCAAAGACTACGCCAAGTAAGACAAGACACAACAGAAACCAGGTCAAAGACTACGCCAAGTAAGACAAGACACAACAGTAACCAGGTCAAAGACTACGCCAAGTAAGACAAGACACAACAGAAACCAGGTCAAAGACTACGCCAAGTAAGACAAGACACAACAGAAACCAGGTCAAAGACTACGCCAAGTAAGACAAGACACAACAGTAACCAGGTCAAAGACTACGCCAAGTAAGACAAGACACAACAGAAACCAGGTCAAAGACTACGCTAAGTAAGACAAGACACAACAGTAACCAGGTCAAAGACTACGCCAAGTAAGACAAGACTCAACAGAAACCAGATCCAAGATTACGTCAAGTAAGACAAGACACAACAGTAACCAGGTCAAAGACTACATCAAGTAAGACAAGACTCAACAGAAACCAGATCCAAGATTACGTCAAGTAAGACAAGACACAACAGAAATCAGGTCAAAGACTACGTCAAGTAAGACAAGACACAACAGAAACCAGGTCAAAGTCTATGTCAAGAAAGACAAGACACAACAGAAACCAGGTCAAAGACTGTGTCAAGGAAGACAAGACAACAGAAACCAGGTCAAAGACTACACCAAGTAAGACAACACACAAGAGAAACCAGGTCAAAGACTGTGTCAAGGAAGACAAGACAACAGAAACCAGGTCAAAGACTACATCAAGTAAGACAAGACACAACAGAAACCAGGTCAAAGACTACGTCAAGTAAGACAAGACACAACAGAAACCAGGTCAAAGACTATGTCAAGTAAGACAAGACACAACAGAAACCAGGTCAAAGACTACATCAAGTAAGACAAGACACAACAGAAACCAGGTCAAAGACTACGTCAAGTAAGACAAGACACAACAGAAACCAGGTCAAAGACTACGCCAAGTAAGACAAGACACAACAGTAACCAGGTCAAAGACTACGCCAAGTAAGACAAGACACAACAGAAACCAGGTCAAAGACTACGTCAAGTAAGACAAGACACAACAGAAACCAGGTCAAAGACTACGCCAAGTAAGACAAGACACAACAGTAACCAGGTCAAAGACTACGCCAAGTAAGACAAGACACAACAGAAACCAGGTCAAAGACTACGCCAAGTAAGACAAGACTCAACAGTAACCAGGTCAAAGACTACGCCAAGTAAGACAAGACACAACAGTAACCAGGTCAAAGACTACGCCAAGTAAGACAAGACACAACAGTAACCAGGTCAAAGACTACGCCAAGTAAGACAAGACTCAACAGAAACCAGATCCAAGATTACGTCAAGTAAGACAAGACACAACAGTAACCAGGTCAAAGACTACATCAAGTAAGACAAGACTCAACAGAAACCAGATCCAAGATTACGTCAAGTAAGACAAGACACAACAGAAATCAGGTCAAAGACTACGTCAAGTAAGACAAGACACAACAGAAACCAGGTCAAAGTCTATGTCAAGAAAGACAAGACACAACAGAAACCAGGTCAAAGACTGTGTCAAGGAAGACAAGACAACAGAAACCAGGTCAAAGACTACATCAAGTAAGACAACACACAAGAGAAACCAGGTCAAAGACTGTGTCAAGGAAGACAAGACAACAGAAACCAGGTCAAAGACTACATCAAGTAAGACAAGACCCAACAGAAACCAGGTCAAAGACTACGTCAAGTAAGACAAGACACAACAGAAACCAGGTCAAAGTCTATGTCAAGAAAGACAAGACACAACAGAAACCAGGTCAAAGACTGTGTCAAGGAAGACAAGACAACAGAAACCAGGTCAAAGACTACATCAATAAGACAACACACAAGAGAAACCAGGTCAAAGACTACGTCAAGTAACACAACACACAAGAGAAATGAGGTCAAAGACTATGTCAAGTAAGACAAGACACAACAGAAACCAGGTCAAAGCCTACGTCAAGTAAGACAAGACACAAGAGAAACCAGGTCAAAGACTACATCAAGAAAGACAAGACACAAGAGTAACCAGGTCAAAGACTACGTCAAGTAAGACAAGACACAAGAGTAACCAGGTCAAAGACTACGTCAAGTAAGACAAGACACAAGAGTAACCAGGTCAAAGACTACGTCAAGTAAGACAAGACACAAGAGTAACCAGGTCAAAGACTACGTCAAGAAAGACAAGACACAAGAGTAACCAGGTCAAAGACTACGTCAAGTAAGACAAGACACAAGAGTAACCAGGTCAAAGACTACGTCAAGAAAGACAAGACACAACAAAAACCAGGTCAAAGACAAAGTCAAGTAATACAAGACACTAACTCTGCCCAACTAGAACTGTTTACTGGGTACCATGAATAATGTTTTTAAGTTCTTTTATTCAAAACATTGGTTCTTAAAATACAATTATTTGTTAATATCAATGGACTGTCTAGCAGGCTGTTTTGTGTGCTTTTTCAATGTTAATCATACTCAGCATCAACGTTAGTATTTAACATTCTCTCTACATGGAGCACAGCAACTTTACAAACAACACATTCCCCATTAGTATAGCAGAATTGGTTGAATGCAACATCCTAAATACCTTTGAGTGAGAGTTTGTATGCCGCAGCTACAGCCGCCTCAAAGGACTTCAAGTCAGTTGAGCTGATCTTCGCTGACAGTGTAATGCCACTGAATAGACTGGCTGCTCGCACCGTCGCTGTGGTTGGTGCTACAACGGTGAAGTCTGCACCCGACGTTGTCTTCAGACCCTTGGCCTTCAGCTGCACGGTCAGTTTAGAGGTCTCAACGACTGCAATGTCAACACTGGCAACTGTCTTGCCCGACTTCTTGATGGAATAGAACAGTCGCCACACCTCCCTGGAAGAAGAGACATTACAGTAGACACGTCAGTAACAGGCCACAATCTCTCACCAATCTTTCTACAAAACATTAAAAACCCATCAGTTATCAAGTGCAATTTATTCTGTATGGCTATAATTACTTCAGCTATTTTTCTGATTAGCACAATGGCTGTATGTATTCGAACATCTTAAAACAGTAAAATGGTTAGTGTGTAAAAACAAACAGTTTTGGGTGGTACAGAAGCTGCAACTGATGTACAGTACTGCTTGATATTTGCATTTCTAGATACAGTATAGTAGTTTCCAAAACTTATCACCCAGCATGTGATAAGAAAGGACAGGTTCAATTTGGACAAGTCCAAAGAAAACTGCTGAACGATCAATGAATAATTGAACCAATCAAGACAGAGGTATTTCAAAGTTAAGAAACCCAACAGTGTTGTATCATATACACTGATTATTATTTGTAATACTTGTATAATGACTGTTTAATGAAGATCTCTGTTCATAAAAACACAGTCATTATTAGTTACCTGGGGCCTTTGCATTACTGTCAACTGCTTAGTTCAGTACAATGTTTAGCTTTATATTTCATTGTACAGCGCTTTGAGCATATGTGGATATTGCGCTTTATAAATAATAAATATTATTATTATTATTACAATGCCACAAGACGTAGGAGTGATGACAGCCTATTTACATGTAGAACATTACAAAGACCAAAGTTTCAGTGGACTTACCCAGTGGCAGCAAAGAATGACTCTTGCTTGATAATGGTTATGTCAAGGCTGGCATACTCTACAAAAATAACATTAATTTGATAAGAAGCAACCATTATTCATAAAATATGCAAGTTTTCAACTACTCGCCACAAAGCATGTTTCATATTCTTAATTAACAATTGTATGAATTAAAAAAAGACTGTTTTTAAATGAAATTATTTTGAATCAGTCTCCTGCAATCTTCCACATAAAAGACAATGCCATCATAAAAGAAATATGCACGCGCATACACATGCACACGCACACGCACACGCACACGCACACACTGGTTTTTGTAATCTATGCCAAAGGATCACATGGAAAATATTTTTATTTAACCAAAACATTTTATTTCTTTAGCTATTTATAAAACAAAAAGATACCAAGAATTCTATGTATCATGTTTACATTGAAAGTATGCAAATACACCTGGGGACACACTCACCAGCAGACTGCTCTCGAAGTGCAATTTTGATGGCTGACGCAAACTGTGCAAACTGACTCTTGGCAACCTTCTGTTTGAGCATGACAAAGCCGAGGTCAGTCAGCTTGAACGAGGCATCAATGTCAGCCTTCATAGCAATGAAGGCCGAATATTTCTTTGTGCTGCCTGCCACTGTCACCGTGCCCAGTGTGGCTGTCAACTCAGCCGAGGATATGGCCTTGATGTTGCGTTTACGCACTACTTTGCCCTTCACTGACACGGAGAAGAACACCTTCCAGATGCTCTTGCTGTTGTATGCCAAAAACACATCATTTAGCACAAATACTACACGTGGAAACAATTGTTAATGTTATTAACAATGCTTGCATTGTTGCTCTCTCTTCAACTTCACACATCCATGTCATATCGGTATCAACCCCATGAAATTGTTAACGGGGTGTCGGGTGTTAATAAAAGCCGATACAACAATTAAAACTGTAGAGGATTATTAGATTGCTGAACTGCCAAACATCAGCTTGTAAATAATCCTGGATGTTCCCTCTGATTTCTGAGTTCTTTATTGCAACAGAGGAACTATGCTATGCTCATACTGTGAAGAAGGAAGGGACTATGATCAATGGAAATAGTTTATTAAACCAGTGAAATTGAACACATCACAATTTTTTTTAAATGCATATTTCTATAATGTCGCACATCAGATTGTTTCACTGCCATTAACACCAGTCTGTAATGAAATGTTAAGAAAACTACTGAAACATTTCAACAATTATCATATCATATGCAATAGGGAATACTTACCCATTTGCCTGGAAAAGTTCTTGTTGCTTAATGATTTTGACTGACACGTCCTTTCCACTGAATTCTGTCAGAAAGGAAAACATAGTTGCTATCACATGTTCCTCAAATCTTAACACACTGATCAATCAAATCCATGTAGAAAATGCCACAGGGACCTACAGTCACACACATTTTACCTGTTGCAGTTGTATGTTTCTAACAAACCAAATGTTATAAAATGGCTTCAAGAACATTTTATATGTAACAAGTATATAGAAACAATATATGTGTAAATAAACAATTGTTTGACGTGCAACTCTACACAAGCACTCAGGTTTTATGTATGAGACATAATGTTCAATCAGGTAGCTGACACAAAACCGTCACGATCAGAATTGAAAATTAATTATACCACACTAATTTGACAATATAGAAACATGTACCCAACAAATAATCAACATGATGGTGCTACATACCTGTCCTCAGTTTTAGTGTTGCAGCCACTTCGGTCTGGAAAGCAGCGACATCAGCAGCGTGGACTTGAGTTTTGAGAGAGAATGACAGGAGATCCCGGGCTGCCAGCGTTGTGATCTTACTGGCTGTTACAAGAGTGTAGCCGCCTGTCACCGTGAGCGTCTTTGATGCCATCTTTGTCATGACGGCGCTGATGTCAAGTGCAGCCATTGCACCAGGTACCACGAGTTTGCCGTTCACGGATACCGTGTATCGCAGCTTAGTGAACACAACTCTGCAAACACATCATGTGAACATTTTATAAACAACATATTAACTTACTAGTTATGAAATTACCTGATACCCCATGGGTGGTACTTATCAGCAAGAAGTTGACACAATCAGTAGTACTCGGTCTTGTGTATGGGAAACAACAAACTTAAAGGGAACTTCTGCATTGGTTGCATGCCTCCACATGCAGTGCCAAAAGCAAGTTAACATCTTGAACAATTCACATGCATACAAATCATACTTTTACTTGATGACAACATATATTCCATAAACATTCCAAATAACGTAAAGCATTAAAGTTTTATATTGTACGATATTTATAAAACAAAATTAATCAAATATCAAATACCTTTAAATGATTAATTCGGTAATATGAACAGTGTGTTTACACCCAATACATAACATACATATTACACTGTCATGAAGTGTTAAAACAACAAACTTACCCAGCATCATCGAACACTTCCAGCTTCTGCAGTATTTTGACATTGGCAGCACTCACAGCTAGAAACAAAATAAGAACAAAGCTAATTAAAAAAACGAAGCTGGAATTTTTGTGAATGACAGACATGTTGACAGTAACTATTTAGACAATCAATTTAGCATACTAACTATGACATAGATAGACAGGTGTATGGGTGATACTGTCCAACACTGTCACAAAGCTGACAGTGTCAAAATACATGTTGAAGCACAAATTTTTTAAACAGTTGCAAACCGGTCAGGTCAAAATAAACTAATGTTTAAGTGACGAATGCAACCTGATTCCTATGGTTGGGCAAACATTATGTTTTACTCCATCTCTATCAGGACTACCTGAAGAAAAAAAACATGTTTCAACTGATCATTAAAATAAACAGGTCCTCTTCATTAAATCAATGATTACAATTCATAAAAATGTTCTGTTGTAAAGTCAAACATCATTAATTAATACAGTAACAGTATTGCCATAATGCAACAAGCTAATGACATGACAATAATTGGGCAGATATTTAATACTTACGTTTACGTTTCTGGCAGTCAACCATATAGTTCTTAAATAGTGTATAGTAATCAGCCATGAGCAGCAACATCCAATTTTGGATACAAGTCACATTACGGTTGACTTACTCGTGTCCTGGGTCCTGACAATCTCCTGCACTGCCTCCAACATGACACTGACGTCTGTTGCCGCAACTTCTCCCTTGACAAGCAGAGACATGGCTAGTGCCACACGTGACACAGACGTTGGCACTGCTGTTGTCACAACCTCGTAGACACCAGCAGCACCTTCAATCTTGGCTGTTGTCACCTTGCTGGCAAGGATGGTGCTATTAACTACAGCATCCACCCTGGCGTCAAGCATGGTGCCACCCACCTTGACTGTGTACACAGCGATGAACAGCGAGCTCCTGCAAGACAGCCACAACAAGGCACATTAGAAAATAACTGTTTGGTAGTACAGATAGATAGGCACCATGCAGTAAAGTTAATGCACAGACTACATAAAATCTTTGCATGTACACTTTACTGCATACACATCATGCAATCAGACTAGTGTACAAATGTTACTGCATACTCAACATGCAATCAAACAAATGCATGAACTTTACGGCATGCACATCATTGCCTTGCTGGATTGACACCATGCATGCAGTTAAAGTATTGTACAATTGGTACAGCACACGCTATGCAGTTAAACAAATGTACACACTTTACAGCATGTATGGAATTATTTCTTCATGGTTTCTTGATTGTAATCTCTAGGAATTGGTAACATCAACCGGGACTTTACTAGGGAAAGAAGGAAGACATGGATCTGAAATACTTACCCAGTGGCCGAATCAACAAGCTCTTCCACTTTCCAGATCTTGATTTCAACTGTCGATTTCGCATATTCTGTAAGTTCACACTGCTGAGTTAGTTTTGCAAATGATAATGACTTTGTTATGGACTTAAGTTTTTACACGTGGTTTCCTTTTTTAGCACTTGAAATGTTCAAATATTTTAAGGCATGTCTATACAGCTTAAAAATTCCTACAATTATAATAACTAAAACTTTGCAAAACAAGCATGATACATATTTTTGTGTGTGAATTTAGACACATATTCACCTCTGATAAGTGTGACTATGTATGTGTGCACAAGCAGGTGTCTGCACATGCATACACAGATTACGTATCTAGATACACAATGCTACTGCTCACCAGTAGACGATGCCTTGAAAGACTCCACCAGGACGGTCTCGAATTTACCGAAATCATCAGACCGGATCTCCTGCTTCGTGGTGAGACGGTAGGCCATGTCAAAGACCAGCACTGAACTGGTGTCAACCGTCAACACTGAGTAGGCCTTGCCTCCAGCTGGGACAGGGAAGCTGGCTGCAAGTTTGGTCGAGTCGAGGGCTGGCAGTGTGTTGGGGGCAACACTCTCTCCAGACACCTTTGCTACGTAGTCAACCAGCCAGACTGTGGCACTGCAAGCAGGATGCAAGGGTCTCAATAGGGTATGAAGGCAGGGAGACACTGGTGCTACATGTAGTGTCCACCGTAGCCTTGTGCAGAGACCCGTCCACCCATCATTTCTATATCACTATCTCCATTTCTATATCCTAATTCCAGGTCTATATATTTCAATTTCAGAATTTTGCATTTTCAAACAAACAAATTAATTTGTGTAAAATCATTGTGAATTAGAAACTACACTATCCAGAGGCTTGTTACCAAACATGATAGTTTTTTTAAACAAAATCAACTGAAATGCAGTGAAGTCAGACTGGCTTGCATGCTTAACCTAAGAAAAAAGTTATCACAGAGCTTTTATCATACAATGTTTAATAAACTTACCCAGCGGCTGAAACACTTTCCCGTTGCCGCAGTATCTTCACCACAACCTTGTTTTCTGCAATATCTATAACAGAAAAATCATATCTTGTCAGCCTTAAGTTTCTGTACTACTTCAAGCAAAATGCATACTAATCTGCATTGTCAGTATACACCCTTTCTGAGTTCATCTTCTTAGCAACATAAATATAAACATTATGTTCTGCTAACATATCTAGGGAGAATAGGCAACGCAACGAAACTAGTGGTCCCGACAATTTTGACTTGGGTGACCAATAACTTTGTTTCAAAAGTGTCTGGTTCTTCAAAGTGCCACCTCAACTTGTATTACTTTCTCCACAAATTATCGAACAATAAATGTTGATAAGTATAAGTGTTAATACGTTGGCAACTATGTTATGATTAGGACCACTGACTTTACAGTCTTGCAGTCTCCCTATTATGGTTACCAACCAGGTCTAGAAGACATACTTTTTTTGCCAGTGAGGGTTTTTAGAATGGCAGTCTTGATAGCGGCCTGGACAGCCTGTTGGTCTGCTGTGCAGACGACACGACTCAGGGCCATGGTGGTGCATGACACAGCACTCTCAAGCTGCATGCTGGCAGTGGCAACAGTGACATAGGCCTTGCCCTGCGGGGTGTTGATCTTGCCCATCACAGTCGTGATTTCGGTTGCAGTCAGACTCTGTTCATCTCGGGCAGACAGTGCAGTGCCATTCAAGCTGAGCTCGTATCTCACAGTGAACACGGATTCACTGCAAATACACATAGATGTCATGTTTTATGGCTCCATATTCTAGACAGACAGTAGAATATAATGCTACTGCGTTCGTAATGACTTTATCACAATGACCAAATGATCAATATATATATATATATATATATATATATATATATATATATATACATATATGTGTATGTATGCATCCATGCATGCACATTTAAGTGTGGAAGCATGGATCATCATGTGTGCGTGCGTGCGTGCGAGGGTGCGTGCGTGCGTGCGTGCGTGCGTGCGTGGCCCATGTGGTGTATGTGTGTGTGGTCCATGTGGTGTATGTGTGTGTGGTCCTTGTGGTGTATGTGTGTGTGGTCCATGTGGTGTATGTGTGTGTGTGGTCCATGTGGTGTATATGTGTGTGGTCCATGTGGTGTATGTGTGTGTGTGGTCCTTGTGGTGTATGTGTGTGTGGTCCTTGTGGTGTATATGTGTGTGGTCCATGTGGTGTATGTGTGTGTGGTCCATGTGGTGTATGTGTGTGTGGTCCATGTGGTGTATGTGTGTGTGGTCCATGTGGTGTATGTGTGTGTGGTCCATGTGGTGTATATGTGTGTGGTCCATGTGGTGTATGTGTGTGTGGTCCTTGTGGTGTATGTGTGTGTGGTCCATGTGGTGTATGTGTGTGTGGTCCATGTGGTGTATGTGTGTGTGGTCCATGTGGTGTATGTGTGTGTGGTCCATGTGGTGTATGTGTGTGTGGTCCTTGTGGTGTATGTGTGTGTGGTCCATGTGGTGTATGTGTGTGTGGTCCATGTGGTGTATGTGTGTGTGGTCCATGTGGTGTATGTGTGTGTGGTCCATGTTGTGTATATGTGTGCTGGCATGAACCAATGTTACAAGGTGTACATGAATGTGTCCATAATGAGATGAATTGTATTTGGTTTCAGCATGTAAATGTAATGACTTCAATGATTAAATTTCTATCAATACATGGGCAATCCATTATTGACAACTTCCATCTTGCTGGTTCTAAATAGTACGTAGGCAATTTACTATTACGAAATTTCAGTTAACAAATCACATCAAATCAATGAAATCTCAAAGTCAAGATAACATTTTTTCATTACACTGATAATTTGTAACCAAATATAAGATACAGCATAGATTTGGTTAAATATGTTGTCAAGATACAGTAAGACAATGACAAACAACAGTGTGAGATAAGAAAAAATACTAACCCTTCAGAAGTAAGGAGCTCATCAACACTGACAATGGACACAGCATACCCTGGAAAATAATTACAACCAGCGTTAAAGGATTTTCATAAAGTGTTTCCATATAAATGCTGCATTTCTAATTATCTAGTAGAGCTTCACAAATCACTTGTAAGAAAGACCAAAACAGAACTGATAGCGCAAGTGTTTTTATTTGTTGCCGATGTCACCATTGTCCAATTCAAAACTATAATTTCCCAATTTCCAGAGCAATAAACCAGATAAATATTACCACATATAACAAAATATACAATGCCTTGTAATTCGGATACCAATATTTGGTCCCAGATAATGGTAATCGTTGACCCCTATGTTTTATGCTGTGTTTTCTCAGCGACTGACAGGAGGTGAACTTGTAATCATCTTTCACCAAAACTTGGCATAGAGATGACACGAGGCTTGATGTGTCACGCTGTTTAGATAATTCCTCACCTAAACACACACACACACACAAACACACACAAACACACAAACAAACAAACACACACACACACACAAACAAACACACAGACACACAAACACACACACCATAATCATGCGTCTGGCAGCGTTGTTCAACAAACTGGTGCAGAAATCTTGCATTTAAACCAGCCGTCAGAAAGTGGTAAACAACTCGATCCTGTGTTCTCACCTGTAGATGTTGCCTCGTAGGCTGCTGCCACCTGGGTCTTAATAGCTTCCTTGCTGCTCTCTGCGACATTGGTCGACAGTGAGAATGAGAATAGTTCCTCTACTCGCTTCACTGACGCCACCTTTGTTGTGTCAGTGATGAACTCGTATGAAGCACCACTGAGTGTCTTCACACTGATGGAGGCAGACATGGTTGCCAGCGTGACACCCGCCACCTGCGTTGGTACAACCAGCGCACCATCAGCCTTGACAAAGAAGCCAAGTGACCATGACATCTCTCTGTTGCAAACAAACACAACCCAGTGAGTCCACGGGAATTACAACAGCTTCACCATGAGCCATGTGAGCTTATCAGTGCAGGTAACAATGACTTAATAATCAATAAGTGTTTACGTTATAACACAATATAAATCTGTACATCTTGCCCAAGATTGGATTCAATGATTTTTCTAGAAAAATCATCTGACTGAGAATTTAAGATATTTGTGATTCATGTCCTTCACCCATTGCAGTATGTGCTTAATGATATGTAAGTTTTCTGTTTAATTGTGTATTCAACTATGGCAACTACAACGACCCATTTCTCAATAAAACGACTGTGTTGATACATTCAGTAACTTCAAACTAAACCATAAGTAGTTTCTGATAACACACCCTGTGGCTGTCATCCTCTCCTCTTGCTTCATCACCTCCACTTCAACTTTAGTGGCTGCAACTACAACAGTGCATGATCACCAAACGATGTCCTTTCAATCACGGTTATACATGTGTAACATGTTCCCAGTTCATTAAACATATTAATTATATATTTGAGAACATCACCATTTACCATAGCTTCCTGTGGTGTATATCCATTTACCAACAACTATAAAACTGCTAATTGATTTTGAAAACAACCAACATTTTTGTTATGATGCATCTATGAGCTTGAGTTTGATGGATTTAGGTGAAAAGTTACATTATTATTATCATGTATTATATATATGTATATATATATATATATATATATATATATATATATATATATATATATATATATATATATATATATATATATATATATCTCATATATATATATATATATCATATCTGCACACATCATGCCAACCTACTTTAAATACAAAGGAAAGTAGTCAACATTTTCTGTTAAGTGTTCAATGTAGACAGCTGAATTTACTTTAAAGTTTAGATGTAAAATAGTTCACAGCACTGCTTCTCCAACCAATGTTGAGCTTGTCTTGTTGATGTGCTCCACTTACCTCCTGTCAACTTGCCAGCGAAGAAAGTCTTCAGATTGGCACCAAATGCATCAAAGTCAGACGTGACAATCTTTGTCTTGACAAACAGACTGAACATGTCACTGTAGCGCTGCACGGTCTCCACGACACTCTTCTCGACGATCTCATAGCTGCTGCCATCTGCTCGCTTGAAGCTCACCTTGGCTGACAGCTGGGCAGTGGTCAACTCAGCCTTAGTCGACGTCTGTGCTGATATGGTCTGAGAGAATGACCCGGACACTGACACGGAGACACGGTAGAACAGTGCAGAGACAGACGTCCTGTAGGAAGAACAACTCATGTTGTGTTGCTGGAGCCATATGCATGAGATATTGTGTATTTGTTTCTTAAATTTACACTCAGGTAGAAAGAATAACAGTTTCTTCTTCTGAAAAATACAGACAATGTGGGGTGAAAGAAGTTGCCCAAGGTTTGGAACAGTAAGCGTTGAATCGAATGCTAGTGCTCGTGATCAACAATACTATCTTGCTGGCTATGCAAACACTCATACACTGCCAGATAAACATAAAATAAATTCTTCAAATCAATATGCATGATATTTCATCTGAAAAATTATAACATGTTAACAGTATTATACCATCTCGTTTCAATGAATAAGTGGTCTTTATGGCTTAATCACTACAGAAATGTAGGTGTAAATACAATAACAACATACCCATTTGCAGTTAGTTGTTCATCTGCCATCATCACTGTCACCACTGTCTTGCCTGCTGGCAGAGACGCATCAGCAGCCAGTGTGGCTGACAGGATGGACTGCTCAAACTTGACAAAGTCCTGTTTCACTACAGTGCCTGTGACCACTTGCTTGAAGCAGACATCCAGCTTTGCCGTCACACCAAGTGACGTCACATCTGTGATGAACGTCAGTGCTTCACCATTTGGAAGTTTGATGTCTTTGCATGCTGTGGCGATATTTTCGGCTGTCGGGGCAATACTCTCAACACGACGTCTGTCAACCACTGTGTGATTACTCAGCACAAAGTACTTGAGTGTGGTGAACATCTCCCTGCAAGAACAGAAGACAACAGAGTACATAGAATGGTGAAGGACTCCTAATAAAGACAGAAGATAACAGAGAACACAGAATGGTGGAGGACCTCTACAAAGACAGAGACGACAGATTACATAGAATGGTGAAGGACTCTGAACAAAGACAGAAGACAACAAAGTACATAGAATGGTGAAATACCTCTACAAAGACAGAAGACAACAGAGTACGTAGAATGGTGAAGGACCTCTACAAAGACAGAAGACAACAGAGTACGTAGAATGGTGAAGGACCTCTACAAAGACAGAAGACAACAGAGTACGTAGAATGGTGAAGGACCTCTACAAAGACAGAAGACAACAGAGTACGTAGAATGGTGAAGAACTCCTACAAAGACAGAAGACAACAGAGAACATAGAATGATGAAGGACTTCTAATAAGACAGAAGACAACAGAGTACATAGAATGATGAAGGACTTCTACAAAGACAGAAGACAACAGAGTACATTGAACGGTGAAGGACTCCGAACAAAGACAGAAAACAACAGAGAACAAGAATGGTGAAGGACTCAGAACAAAGACAGAAGACAACAGAGAACAAGAATGGTGAAGGACTCCGAACAAAGACAGAAGACAACAGAGAACAAGAATGGTGAAGGTCTCCGAACAAAGACAGAAAACAACAGAGAACAAGAATGGTGAAGGACTCCGAACAAAGACAGAAAACAACAGAGAACAAGAATGGTGAAGGACTCCGAACAAAGACAGAAAACAACAGAGAACAAGAATGGTGAAGGACTCCGAACAAAGACAGAAGACAACAGAGAACAAGAATGGTGAAGGACTCCGAACAAAGACAGAAAACAACAGAGAACAAGAATGGTGAAGGACTCCGAACAAAGACAGAAAACAACAGAGAACAAGAATGGTGAAGGACTCCGAACAAAGACAGAAGACAACAGAGAACAAGAATGGTGAAGGACTCCGAACAAAGACAGAAGACAACAGAGAACAAGAATGGTGAAGGACACCGAACAAAGACAGAAAACAACAGAGAACAAGAATGGTGAAGGACTCCGAACAAAGACAGAAAACAACAGAGAACAAGAATGGTGAATGACTCCGAACAAAGACAGAAAACAACAGAGAACAAGAATGGTGAAGGACTCCGAACAAAGACAGAAAACAACAGAGAACAAGAATGGTGAAGGACTCCGAACAAAGACAGAAGACAACAGAGAACAAGAATGGTGAAGGACTCCGAACAAAGACAGAAGACAACAGAGAACAAGAATGGTGAAGGACTCCGAACAAAGACAGAAAACAACAGAGAACAAGAATGGTGAAGGACTCCGAACAAAGACAGAAGACAACAGAGAACATAGAATGATGAAGGACTTCTACAAAGACAGAAGACAACAGAGTACATAGAATGGTGAAGGACTCCGAACAAAGACAGAAAACAACAGAGAACAAGAATGGTGAAGGACTCCGAACAAAGACAGAAAACAACAGAGAACAAGAATGGTGAAGAACTCTGAACAAAGACAGAAGACAACAGAGTACATAGAATGGTGAAGGACTCATACAACGACAGAAGAAACCATGTCCATTTTCCCATGTTAAAGAGAGCAGACTTTGTGTTACAAATTACTATGCTGGCTTATTCCTAACAACACCTTCCCTTTAAGCAATTTAAATAAAGAAACCACTTTGTGGCCAGAATGGTAGCAAAATATATGATGGCATGTCGGACAGGTGCACACATGTGGCATCAATGCTGTAATGCAAATTGGAACTTTCATTTAGATATTTACATTTACATGCAACATGACAAATGTACTTGAACAAATGTACTGCAATTTAATTAACCATTTAAAACTACACTATCTTGTAAAATGGCAGTCACCTTTTTTCTGAGGAAACATATTCTTTGGCAGCAACCACCTTCACTGTAAACTTGCCCTTATCCATACCAGGAACTGCAAAGACAAACACATGTTGCCTACAAATTAGTAATGGTAACACTGTATGATCAACATACACCATACATACTTAAGAGAACAAAAATGTCAAATTGTATGCAAACATCAATATTTTAACCAATGGAAAAGATACACATAATAAATTGTGTGTGTGTTTGTTTTTGTAAACATATTTTCAGTTTTAATAATAATAAAAATAACTTCTACAGCACCAATAATTCGAGTTCAGTGGCACAACAAAACCAATGTATTCAGCATTTTCAAAGTCAAGGGCAATGCAAAGGTTGTCAACAATTGTATGAGTGCACTAAGAAGCTAGGGTGGATAGGCAAGATTAAATAGATAGGTTTTTAGATGACGGCGAAATGTAATAACGTTTTCTGCTAATTTAATGTTGTCAGGAAGTATATTCCATGCTGGCCAGGTGGTTGGTTTCACCCACCTTTGCTGTTTAGGTTTACTTTGGTATAATTATTTTGCATAATATACAACATTTACATTGTATCTGGATGTTTATGAATTATGTGGATTGTGTTATTATGTGTATATATGTTTGGCTAAACACAAGCTCTTTTACAAACACATATATGCGTTGTCACTTACAGCAAACGAGTCACGATTCCGTATAAACAAGGAGCATTGTCCCACATAAATAGTTTTCTTAACAATTGAATGCAGTAGGGTTTAAAAACAAATATGTCCATATCTTGGCTTTATCCTGGACAGTGTAAAATGGGGTTTAAGAGCTCATAACAATGTTAGAGAAATGGTTCACTGGTCTCACCGTCCATCTTTCTAACTTCGATCTGCAGTTTGGACTCGAAGGCAGAGAAGCTCTCCTTTGAAATCCTCTGCTTCATGGTCACTTCAAATGCCTCTGCCTCTCTCAGTTGGTGCTCTGATGATAAGCTCCCAAGCTCAGTCACAAGCTGGAACTCATCACTGTCAGCAAGGGAGTACGATGATCCATCAGCTGCCTTGAAGTCTATGCTCAACATCTTAAGAGATGGTGGCTTCTTCCCAAGAATGAAGTCTGTGGACACGATCAGTACACCGTCTGCTTCCACAAAGTACACAACTTTGGTTAGCTCGTTTCTGAAACAGGATAACCAACAAGTCAGCATAAGTACTGCCGATTTGACAACAAGTCATTACGAATCTATTCAATACGAGATCAGGTCAGTATAAATATGTTAAAACATCACAATCAAATCAAATATGAAAATGGAAATTATAAGCCAGTTGGTCGCAGTAACTGGTTTAAATGTATGCCAATTTTTTCACCACAAATATTGTTGGTTTATAATACAATACTTTTTTTTTTAATAATTAAACTTTGTAGATTTCATTTTGCTTCAATGAATAATTTATGATACAATACTTTTTGGTTTTTTTAATAATTAAACTTTGTAGATTTCATTGTGGGAGACATTTTGCTTCAATGAATAATTCCATAAATGTGTAGTTAGTTTCAGCTGCCTACAGTATTGCCAACAGCTTGTGAATATGATTTGAATGATTTATATTCATTTTAAGTATTTTGTGGATACAAATTCAAGTGAGAAACAATGTTTTGCAATATACTTCAAATATATCAATGCTAGCATTAAGAACATAATATCTATAAAACAAATATGAGGAACAGACATGATCAGTTTAATAAAAAGACCCATATTCAATTATTATCAACAGGAAAGAGTAATGATGTCAAAACCAATAGAAAAGCTAAACAATTCTTTGCTGATTCTGTAGTTTTATATCAAATATTAGACTGCATCCATTCTCTGTTGTGACACTTCGACACACTTACCCTGCCCCACTGTAGAACACCTCAGTCATTCCTATTTCAATGCTGATACTACTGGCATTCATGTAAGCACCATCCGACTTCCACCATGCCTCTAGTTTCTGCTTCATCTTGTCTTTGTCCTCATCGAACACTGTTCCATTGATGAAGATGCCAAAGGCGCTCTGCTGTGTGTGAGTTTCATCTCCTTCAAACAGTTCTATGCTGAGCTTGATTTCCGTCTGGAAGGCTGTTACCATCACCGTATCTTCTGGTTTTTTAGCATCAGCTGGAGCTATCTGGGAGTTATCACCGCCGTACACCAGCCAGAAGTAGAAACGAGTGGCTGGCTCACTGAAAACACAGTACACACTTACTAACTGAACCAGTGACCACTCGTGTCAATTACTTGTGTACTGCAACACAGCAATAAATAGCTTTGGTCAGACGGGGCAGAAACGTGTTAAACATAAATAATTTTAATCAACCTGGGTATTGCAATTTTATAATCAGTTTACATCTGACATGTATTTCAATGTTGACTTCTTTAGGGTGGTTTCATGTTCACATTTTACACTGGTTTTAATTCATACCACTACATACACCACTCGCCACCCAAGTGATGCAGGACTTGCGATTTTGTGTATCCCCAAAATGGTTTCCAAAATACAACTAATGCCCACAAAATTCATGATATATGCTTACCAATACATTACCCATGTTGCTGCCTGCTTCTCTTATCCACAACAGCATCATTAGACATTACTACCTTTATATTATACACTCCCAAATACTCCATTAATACTATTGCTTTTTATTTCTTCTTCTACACATCACATATCTATTGATATAAATTTGGTGAATAATTATGTTAGTGTATTCTGTGATAGCGACTGTTAAGTCTTAGCAGGAGTCACTGACCCAATTAGTACATATTATTTATCACATCTATTGTATGTATGAATATGCATACATAGTTGTATTTTATGTTGACTGTGCTGGGGTCTAAATAAACTTTCTTGGTCATGTAATAGAAGTTCCACTCACTAGAAGGTGTCGCAATATGTATTTACTTTATCTTGGTAATGTGTTGACAAGCAACCAACTACCCACACTGCAAACGTTTGCAAGCATTAAAATGTATTTCACAATGTATCTAGAATCTAGCTTCTGCTATATGCAGAAGTTTGTTAAATTACCTGTCAATCTAAAGACAACTTGGATGTGAAGTGTGGATAAACTCTGCAGGCAGCACAAACTATGTCTACAAAGTTTAGAACTGCTGCCATGTGGCAACTAGCAAGAGCAAGGAGCAAGAGTATGGAGCACATACCCCTTACACTGTTAACAAACTGACGAGTTCATCAAACACATATGATATCAGTGAAACGTAGGATATAGCACTGACTTACCCCTTACTTCCAATAATCTCATCAGCCCTGATTAATTTAACCTGGAAGTCAGTGTGAGTCTTGAAATCTAAAAAACAAGATTAAACAGTGATCACAGCCTGAAAAGGTAAAAAAGCTTGACAATTACATTAGAAAGTATAAATCTAAATATCAATCAAACTGCAAAGACAATGGCACAAGGTATAGAAATAATCATTGACTACTACTATTTTATTTCCTTAACATGAAACCATAAATAATTTTTTTATAAATGTAGTTATTTTAAAACTAACAAAACATGTTTACAGTTTAACTAAGCATACGGCAAACCTGCCTCCAACACAATGTTTTACCTTTATAATATGAGATATATCAATAATTAAACAACATGTCATATGCCTGCCACAACATTTAGAGCCTGATTTTATGTATTGTTTCTATATAAATTGTCATGCATGGTAGTAACATTGCTCAGAATTTACATATAATCCTAGGATTTGAGCAGTATTTTAACCAAAAAATATTACAATGTGTTCATTTCAAAAGTTTCATCGCACCTGGCATCAAATGTCCTTCATGTTTGATCATCAAAAAACAACAAAACAATAGCAGTCTACCTACCAGCATTAGCGTCTAGATATGCTTCTTTGATGGCACTTGCATAAGAGACAAACAAGGTTTTGTCAAGGTACAGCCCCTTCAATGCCAACGTGAAGCGATTAACTGTTTCCAGTATTTTCTCCTCTGGTTGAGCTTGTGGGGTGACATCCACTTCATCTCCATTAGCATCAGTTACTTTGTAGGTGGTAACAACCTTTGTACGGAGATTCCTAGATGAAAATATTTAATAGTTTACATTAAACACATTAAACATGAAACTTGTTTTATCAAATATATGACCATGTGTTCTACCAAACAACTTTGTTATATATGTGAAGTAATGGTTGTTAGAAGAAACAAAGATTTTGTATGGGACTCCCCATAAAACCACCTGCATAACCAGGTTACCTGGTTACCATGGTAATGAAGATGCAAACTGCTTATTATGTCATAAACGACCTTCTTTTATAAATAATAGTAACGAAGATTCCAGAAAAACTTGTAAGGCAACAACCATGTAGCAGGTGGTTCTGCAGAAACCTGTAATAAAGTAACACGATAAGTAATTTTAAGACATCATTTTCAGCTTGAGCCGTTTTAAGTGAATCATTAAGGCCTAAAAGAAGGCAAAGCTGTTTTGATAAACAATAACTTACAGTCCACAATTACATTTTGCATTTGGTCTGAACAATGTCGACAGAGCCTAGTTAAACTAAATTAGTTTTACATGAATTAGATAGTCGTACATTAAGGGGCTAAACTCACCCATCTTCATCGTAATAAGTTTCAAATTTGATGCCTGTTATCTCGTAAGTCAAGTTGTTTTTCGGATTGATAAATGTTGTACCAATGAATTGACTGCTCACAACTGGGATATCAACAGCCCCAGGCTCAGTGTCTTGCTGATCATTTGCTGCAATCAAAAATGTATAAACAAATCACAGAGAGCAAAATAAAACCCAAACACCATTATACATCTTAAATAGAAACAATATACAGTCGCATCTCGTCATAATTGGATATAATGCGGTCAGTCATGGACCCCGAATTTCTGCCGCCAGGGGGGAAATGGGCGCTACAGCTAATACTAATAATGCTGTAATTAACTGTCACTTATTATATGAAGTCCTTATGTTTGTCTTGTACAGGTGTATCTAGAAACAATTTAACGATATTAAGAAATTTAACACAGTATCACAACTGCGTTGCTGAGTTCGTTGTTTGTTGTGCCTCTGGCTTCTGCTCTGCCGTCGGCTTTGCGGCACCAATCTGATCGTTTTTCAAACTGATCTATTGTGTAACTAGCGATTGGTTTGTGTAGTGATTTCTTAAGCATTTAATGCATTTAATTAACTTTAGGCACAGTAAATTTGGTGCAAAGCATTGTTTGTTTGTGCCAATACCAATCGCGTTTGTCTTCTGCCAGTTCGCTGTGGCTTCTGTAAAGGGGCGCCTTCGCCGGCTTGTAAATCACAATTAAATTGCGTACGAATCAGACAATGACAAACAATATGATACTGAAATGGCAGGCTAACAGTTACGTTTTCACTACGTCTACGAAAACATATTTACTTTTGCGCAAATATACGAATTCATCAACTGCATATGAACTGCAGTAGCCTCGAACCATGGTGAATTGCATAATAAGTCGGCACGATAAAGGTGCCAATAGTGAGCGTAGGTATTAATATTTTACAGACTTCGGCAACATGTCAATTCATTTGTGCATTTGGCTGCTGAATTCAAGGTTATTTTAGACCGCGACAGCAGTACTGGATTATCGCTTAGTTTCGAAACTGTACACCATTCGCAAGTTTGACTCAGTTCAACATTCGACAGTGGATAATATTTTAAAGTAATACACATTTATGTTGGTTGTCAATTTCAATTAGTTTTATAAATCACGCATATACCGCACAACCAGCATATTGGCTTCGGTTGCTGTTGTGGCGTTTGGGGGGGTGGCACCCCTGGCGGAATATAATGTATAACGCGCCTTATTTATAACGCGGTTCCATTTCGTGGACCCCAACTACCGCGTTATACCGAGGCGTGACTGTAAATCAGATAATTCAACATATATTA
The DNA here is from genome assembly GCA_964017155.1 of Oasisia sp. SBJ-2009. Lineage (NCBI taxonomy): Eukaryota > Metazoa > Annelida > Polychaeta > Sabellida > Siboglinidae > Oasisia > Oasisia sp. SBJ-2009. The sequence goes on from OZ024863.1 coordinate 33,251,399, forward strand.
TTTTCAGTCATCATCATCACTGTGCGGCTGTACAAGTCTTGTCCCAATGTTTGCCTCAACATGTTGTATCGTATACAATATAAACCACTAATTTTTACACAAACCACACCCTCCACTGTGGCACCCTCTGTGGGCTGTGGCTAACCAACTCACTTTACTCCGATTTCTTCAACAGGAAATAGAGCATACATACATAAGTAAATCACCTTAAACGGCTATCATTCTGTTTTAAATGCACTGTCAATTGGTGGAGGACAGGACAATTGTTCAAGGAAGCAACTGAATGTGAAAATAGGTTAGTGGACCTCAAGAACCTGAGAGGAGATACAACCAAGCTGCCCCAAAGTTAGCGTATTAATATACAAATACAATTCATCAAGTTTAGTCGTCTGGAGGTATTTTTGTTGTCCAATGTTTACGGCGGGTGATATGTTCTCAGAGAGGTAGACTAGCTGAATGAGACCACCATAAAACCAGTATAAACACAAAATACAGACCCTCTTGGTAGTCAGTTAACAGAATGCTGCAGGAAACTACTAGAACACAACACTGACTCAAACAAGGAAATTGTGAAAATGGCTGCCAATGTTCTTATAGCTGGATCTACCTTGAAGGAGGTGCATTTAGGGCAACTTTATTACCGAGACCAAGTTGACCTAAAGGTGGCAGCTATGCACAAGGTCTACAGGACTGAGCCAGACTGACATGTTTGCCACCCCATGTCACAACATTACTTTGTCTTGACCAGTAGATTCAGTTAACAGTAACAACTGTCATATAAAACATTTGATCAAAACATTCACTAAGACTGAACAATATCAAGACTGATACAAATACCAGTGTGTGGATATGTATCAAAAGACAGCATTACACCATAGGATTGATATGATTCTTACCCTTTGGATACAAAAAACATTCTCTGGCTATAAGAAACATCCGTATAATAAACAACGTTCAAAAGCTATATGTCTATATATGTCTAGCACTGTTCCCATGATAGGTAACTCAATAACAAGAAGACAAACACAAACTGAGAATACGTACACATTGCTCCGGCATCTGATGACATGGTGGCAGGCTGGTTGAGAATAGCCTGGATGATCTGAGCAATCAACTGCTGCTTCTGGTCTGGAGTCAGTGGACCAGTGACACTACCCAGGATGTTTGTGATCACCGCCGACAGGGGTTTCGCTGTTGTAGGTACTGTCCCAGCATCTGTGGTCATTGCAGGGGCCACCTCACAGTTGATTCCAGAGTAACCTGCAGTGTAACAACCATATAACAGGTACTGTCATTCTAGATAAACCTGTAATGAACCAACCATTAGCAGTTGACTCTGGAGTAACCTGCAGTGTAACAACCATATAACGGGTACTATCATTCTAGATAAACCTGTAATGAACCAACCATTAGCAGTTGACTCTGGAGTAACCTGCAATATAACAACCATATAACAGGTACTGTCATTTTAGATAAAGCTGTAATGAACCAACCACGTAACAGTTGACTCCAGAGAAACCTGTAACATAATATCCATGTAACAATTCACACCAGTGTCCTGTGATGTAACAACACATATGTAACCACTGATACCAGATAAGCCTGGAATAGAGCAAAGAATCCTGTTAGGAAAAAAACATGTAACAACTCACTCCAGACAACCATATGGTGACGTTGACAAAACTCCCATGTAACACCTGACATCTTAGAAGCATGTGCTACAACTAGCGAGTAATAACTGACATCATAGAACCATGTGCTATAGCTACTTTATTACACCTGACACCACAAAACCATGTGATGTAACTGCAGTGTAACAACTGACATCATAGAACCACGTGCTGTAACTGCAGTGTAACAACTGACACCATAGAACCATGTGCTGTAACTGCAGTGTAACAACTGACATCATAGAACCATGTGCTGTAACTGCAGTGTAACAACTGACACCATAGAACCATGTGCTGTAACTGCAGTGTAACAATTGACATAATAGAACCATGTGCTTAACTACAGTGTAACAATTGACATCATCAATTGACATCATAGAACCATGTGCTGTAACTGCAGTGTCACAATTGACATCGGATAAAATGAAACTCAGATCACAATTGGACAAACCGATTCACTGCAGAAACGTGTTCAATGAAAACTTCAGTTAACTTACCTTCTGGACATTTGCAGATGTACTCCCCAATAGCACCCTCTTTGCATGTTGCTCCGTTGAGGCATGGGAGACTTTGACACTCTATGATGTCTGTACCACAGAGGTCACCACTATATCCCTTCGCACAGCAACAGGTGTGGTTCCAACAAGTGCCACCGTTCTTACATACTCCAAGGGTTGGACATTCTGGATCATCTGGTCCAACATATTCCTTCTCCGTGCATTCTGCTCCTTTGAAGCCTACAGTGCAGACTTTCTTGCCAGTATCATGATCACATGTGTAGTGTCCATCACAAGAGTCTGATGGAACACATGCCACTGGTGTTGTTTCCATGGTCTCTGTTGTCATGGTCTCTGTTGACATGGTGTCTGTTGTCATGGCTGCTGTTGTCATGGCTTCCGTTGTCTGGGAAACTTCAGTCGAAGTCACTATTGCTGTCTCACAATTGGTACCAGTGAAACCTGAGTAATATTATCAAAATATATTTGTAAACCTTTCGCCAGAATATTATGCAAGTCACAACTGAACTACTAACAAATTAAAACTCCTTCACGAAGGATAATTTCATGATCATGTTTCTCTTTAGATAAACCACTATAATTCATGTAATTAGCATTACATGTATAAATAAATTGGAGATTTTTTGGCAAAGATTATTAAGAATTGCTACATTAACCCCATGTTCATTTAATATATTAACAAACCCAGTAAGTATAATTTTTTCTTTTATGCTGTATAATCTTTTCATGTAGTATTTAGACATCATTACCATGTATCCTCCTCTAAAGTATCTATGTCCAAAAGTTTTAGGTGATCTTTCAAATTGGTAACAATAATGTGATGGATGTAGACTGTGCTTCAGAGAGAATCATAACCTCATAATGGTCAGCACTGCAACACTTTAACCTGTGGACATTTATTTCCATAAGCACATATATAACCAAGCTAACTGTCAAGGTTTATCCAATTCAATCAAAAAATTGTATATATATATATATATATATATATATATATATAATATAATTCTATATATACAAAGTACATTTTATGAATATAATAATACTGTAATAGTAGCGCTTAATCAACACAAGACAATAGAGACAATCAAAATATGACAGGTGTAGCCAGCATAAGTGTGCACACAACCTTGCATATGCTTTAAGCAATCACCTGCAGCATGCAAAGCATTCCCAGCATTCAAAGCATCCCGAACACAGTGCAATGGAAAATAGCAGTGACCGATAATATTTCAGTTTCTCAAATAAATCAGCTGTTTAATTTCAGAATACATATCAAAACAACCATGTCTATTTAATTTCCCATAAACAAACATTTTAATCCAGGTGTCGGAAATACTGGTAATACCACTGAATTACACTAGTCACTACCCCAGTGTACTGCCAAGACAGAAATGTTTAATTAATTGTATTATGTCACTCTTGCAGTCTTTGCCAGTCTTGATAGTAGGAATTAGGCAACATCAAAGAGAAATTCCTAGAACTTGTAGTAAGGCTGTTAGTCATGCCTACTCCAACTGTGTAGTTGGTGTGTAGTATACTTTACTTTTACGTTAATAAAATATAATTTCAATGGCAGTACAGAACACTATTAACATATTCAAAATGTTATTAAGATGTCTGTAAAATATGCTTCTCATATATAAAGTGGGAATTTTTTGTAAGACCCTTGAATAAGAATGTTTACTCAAGATAGCTGTTGATATGTGTCAGTGAGATAATGACTTCTGTGGAAGAAAATTGTTTGTTGTATAAAAAAATGTACAATGCTGAATTTGCTAACATGGAAGCTAGCAGTAACAATTTGCAGCTGGAAACTATGAACCAATACGAGACTGATTATATAAAAAAATCGTTTACACATTTTGCTCCAAATTTGCAGTACGTACCTGGGTGGCATTTACACCTGTACCCCCCAACTTCATCTTTGCACGTTCCTCCATTGACACATGGGTCACTGAGACACTCTATGATGTCTTTATTGCAAAGTATACCATTGAATCCTTTCAGGCAGCAACAGGTCTTGTTCCAGCAAGTTCCTCCATTCTTACAAGATCCCATGGATGGACAATTTGGATCGTCCTCTCCACTGAAGTCCCTGTCCTTGCAGTCTGTTCCTTTGTATCCGTCATTGCAGATTTTCTCACCAGTGTCATTGTTACACGTGTAATGTCCTTCACATGTGTCGGTTGGGAAACAGCTGGGAACCTCGGTTGTAGGAACCACTGTGGTTATTGGTTGCGTGGAAGCTTCAACTGTAGTTTGTGCTGCTGTCGTGACAGCTTCAGTGGTTGGCATAACGCTCGTTGTTTCATTAGAGTGCTCACAATTGATACCATAAAAGCCTGAAAAGCAGTCATTTGCAAAGCTGATGAAATGGTACCACTATCGTAGTATATATATATATATAACTGTGCTATATGTGCATGGCCAAAGCAATTGCAGTGAAGCAGCATGCATATATACAAGGTCAGACAGTGAAGTGCTAATTGTTCCCGTAAAATGCTCCCTAAGCCAAGTGCTATCAGAGTAGATGCCTCACAATTGTGAAAAAGAAAACTGCTGAATTTACCTGTTGAAGATTGATACGTGTTCAGTTCCATGGTTGACAGAACAAACACAAATAATTATTGATTTAACATGTTCCACTTAGTCAAAGCAAACTATAAATGACACAAAACAAGTAACATAACTTACTGACTGTTTAAACAACATAACAAGAGAATAAACATTTCAAACTGTACTACTGCTTAAAGGGTAACAAAAGACAATTGTTTAGTTATATGCATCTAGAAACAACCCTTTGGGGCTATTAACAAAACCTAACCATTTGCAACTACAATTACAACTTTATGCCATTAGTTTATTCAAAGATATTTTTGAAGAAAAACTATAAGTTACATGTATAACATCATTTTCATCAAAAGACTGACATCACACATTCCTACTCTCACCATCCACCATAACCAGGCATACTAGTCTAGTTCAAGATCCTCAGTGAACCTATATATTTCAGTTAACCATTTCTTAGCATTTGTAACGATATATCATCAGCTGATTTAATTTGACAATTATACCACTTTCCATTATTGTATTAAGTTAATTGTTATGTGTATGTCTATATCCAATCAGATAGCTTGTGCAGCAGTTTACAACATAAATAACCATCAAGTCTACAGTTGTAACAGGTACAATATGATGGTCACATTGTGCACTATGTGGCATTATACTGTAATAGTTGTTATGCTTGCAACAGTGTAATCAGCCAGGGTATTTATATACATGTCAACCAAACCTACAAACTGGACACATCATAATGTCAAGCTTGGCAGTTATTGGTCATGCCACTAGCCATGAGTAAGATATCAGATTACTCTCCAGGATATCATACATTATACATCTGTATTAGTATTTTTTACTTTGACACAGCATTCTTGAGAGTTAACTATTGATATGAAAATGTTGATTGTAGTTGCAAATGGTTAGTTTGTGTTAACTCCTTCAGGTGCATAACATCAAACATAGTAGTATTTGTTTCTCTTTAAATGCAGGGTTCTATTTTGCTAAGAGTGAGTAGACAAGCAAGACAGTTATTACAGTTATGCAATAATCAACAAACATCTGAAAAGAAATATACTTGGAGTTGTCAACAATACAATATGCATCATGTGGACATGAATCATGATATATAAGTACAACTGAATAGAAGTTCATCTCAAATCAGGTTGGAACTAATTCTGAGGAAACATTTTAACGTTTACATAAAACACTCACCACTACTTCAGGTTAACCAGTTGCCAATAGCATGATACAAAATGTACTGTCATTACAATACAAGCTGTTTTGTTATGAGTAGAAGATATGTAGATGAGCCTTTGGTTTAAAGGTAATATATGATTCTTATATTGTTGTCACTGTGAGTTTAGGTTCCTGGGGTTATACTCACCATGTTCCACAGAAGTGTAGCATTGTTATTACAGCTTACAAGTAAACTAATGCAGATGGGTGGCAGAGACGAAAACATGTTGGAACTTATATCATCGCAGTATATGATGATGATATGTCAACGGTTTCAAGTTTCCTGTCTATTTGTCATCTGAAGCTGATCACTTCGGGTGGCAAACCAGTTAAAACTTGTTTAGAAAACACCACACCACTACACCACCACCCTCCTGTATTTATGTCACACCACCAGTCAGTTGTAATAGTAACCCGTACACACCAGTTTGTTAAATCAAAGCACCAACTACCTTTAGTTATGGTTTATTGCTAGTTAATTTCCTGCCGCTGTGTTGTAATTCCATGTATTGCCAATGTTATTTTTGAAGCTGAAGTTATTACAACCAGCATCTAAGTTGTTGCCCAAATACCCTAAAAGCATATATACAATTGTTAATTTCATTTATTTTCCAGGTATAACTATAACGCTATTTTAAAGATTTGTAAACTACTACACTGCAACCCCATTAGTGTTTAGAAACACCTCCAATTCCAGGGTTATTAGCTGTCACCATGTGGTACCTTACCTGGCAAACAGCGACATATGTAGAAACCAAGCTCATCTTTACATGTTCCTCCATTGAGACATGGCAAACTCCTGCACTCCAATATCTCATTCTGACAAAGAATGTCTTCATATCCACTCACACAACAACAGGTCTTATTCCAGCAAGTTCCACCGTTCTTACACGGACCATACGATGGACATTCTGGATCATCTTCTCCATCAAAATCCCTGTCCTTACAGTCTGGTCCTTTGTATCCATCATAGCAGATCTTCTGATGGGTTTCATTGTTACACGTGTAGTGTCCATCACAAGAGTTTGTCTCTTCTTCACATGTTGGACGTTCCGTTGTTGACACACTTGCAGTTGTGGACACCACTGGTTGAGCAGTTTCACTTGTCACCACTGTAGTTGTTTCAGTTTCTGTTGTTGTTGCTATTGTTGTTTTAGGTTCTGTTGTTGGTGCTACAGTTGTTGGTGCTATTGTTGTTTTACTTTCTGTTGTTGGTGCTACAGTTGTTGGTGCTATTGTTGTTTTACTTTCTGTTGTCAGTGCTACAGTTGTTGGCGCTACGGTTGTTTCACTTTCTGTTGTTCGTGCTAAAGATGTTGGGGCTACGGTGGTTTTACTTTCTGTTGTCGGTGCTACAGTTGTTGGCGCTACAGTTGTTTCACTTTCTGTTGTTGGTGCTACAGTTGTTTCACTTTCTGTTGTAGGTGCTACAGTTGTTGGGGCTACGGTTGTTTCACTTTCTGTTGTAGGTGCTACAGTTGTTGGGGCTACGGTTGTTTCACTTTCTGTTGTTGGTGCTACAGTTGTTGGGGCTATGGTTGTTTCACTTTCTGTTGTTGGTGCTACAGTTGTTGGGGCTACGGTTGTTTCACTTTCTGTTGTAGGTGCTACAGTTGTTGGGGCTACGGTTGTTTCACTTTCTGTTGTAGGTGCTACAGTTGTTGGGGCTACGGTTGTTTCACTTTCTGTTGTAGGTGCTACAGTTGTTGGGGCTACAGTTGTTTCACTTTCTGTTGTAGGTGCTACAGTTGTTGGGGCTATGGTTGTTTCACTTTCTGTTGTAGGTGCTACAGTTGTAGGGGCTACAGTTGTTTCACTTTCTGTTGTAGGTGCTACAGTTGTTGTGGCTATGGTTGTTTCACTTTCTGTTGTTGTAGGTGCTACATTTGTTGGGGCTATGGTTGTTTCACTTGCTGTTGTGTGTGCTACAGTTGTTTCACTTTTAGTTGTTTTTGATACAGTTGTTTCACTATCAGCTGTGGTTGTAACAGCCACAGAAGTAACTGTTGTACTTGGAACCTCCGGAGAGGTTACAGTGTCATTAAGCTTCTCACAGTTCACGCCATAATATCCTGAAAATGAGTAGTGTGCAACAGAAAAAATCCCCTGATGATGGGCATAAGTGAGCAACATGCAAAATGGTGCAGCAGTATTCTCTATACAAAGCAAAGCAAATGTGCATAAAATTACAGTGCAAGTGTCATGCATCGTGTACAAAGCATATAATACATGCAATATTTAATAAGCATCCTAGGTGTTTGACTTGGTTAAAAAAACTTCATTTAAATCAATGTTACTGTGAAAGTCTGCATGCATCATGTGTGCAATGTTTAATAAGCACTGTAGTTATTTCAAGGGCACTGGAAGATATGTATTCCATTAATATTACGGCCATGAATCATGCATAAAGCTTAAGGTGTTCCATATGCACTAAAATGTTTAGGAACTGATATTACAGTACAGGCATGCATTATATATATATATATATATATATTATACATATATATATATATATATATATGTATGTATATTGTATGTGCATTTTTGCTGTTTCACATGCATAGAAACGTGCAAAAATGACACATTACCAGCATGCCAGTATAACTAATAGAAAACATCCATCACAAAAACATAATTTCAGAAGAACCTACCTTCTGGACATTTACAATTGTACTCCCCAACACCACCCTCCTTGCACGTTCCTCCATTGACACATGGGTCACTGCGACACTCTATGATGTCAATACCACAGAGCGGACCTTCAAATCCCTTCGCACAGCAACAGGTCTTGTTCCAACAATTTCCTCCATTCTTACACGTTCCAACGGTTGGACATTCTGGGTCCTCTCCTTGAACATCCCTTTCCTTGCAGTCTGTGCCTTTGAACCCAGCATTGCAGATTTTCTCACCAGTGTCATTGTTACATGTGTAATGTCCTCCGTCACATGAGTCAGTTGGGATACAGGGGCCAGAAGTGGTCATCACTGGAGTCTCGGTGGTCAACAGTTCTGTGGTCAATGGTTCCGAGGAAGGAGCCAATGTTGTGGCTGCTACAGTTGTGTCAACAACTGTAGCTGGAGCTAATATTGTTGGACTGGCTTCTGTAGATGGACTGGCTGTAGTGACAGCCTCTGTAGTTGGTGACATCTCACAGTTGATACCCGAAAAGCCTGTAAAGCGGCCATGCGTGACCCAATCATACCCTCAGCATTGATACGGTGAATGTGGTATGCCCCCATTTTCAGCAGCGGACAAAATAACTGCACTGCTCTGTTCTATTTCAATTTTAACCAAGCCATCTGAATAAAGTGCAATACCAAACCCATGCAAGACAAGTGATTTGTGAATCATGCAGGCGCTGTGTGATTCTGTGTACCCAACATGCAAGTTATTGCAATATAAAATAAGCAATCTTCCTTCAGAAAAGCATGCACACAAACAGCAAAGGAGCAAAGTACTGCTTCAAGGAGAGGCTTGCTGAAACGGAAGGGTGTGGATTTTTTCAATTATTGCACATAACACTTTTCATTGGCACTTACCTTCTGGACATATACACTTGTACTCCCCAATGCCACCCTCCTTGCATACTCCGTTGACACATGGGTTACTGCGACACTCTATGATGTCCATACCACAGAGCGGACCTTCAAATCCCTTCGCACAGCAACAGGTCTTGTTCCAACAATTTCCTCCGTTCTTACACGTTCCAACGGTTGGACATTCTGGGTCATCTCCTTGAACATCCCTTTCCTTGCAGTCTGTGCCTTTGAACCCAGCATTGCAGACTTTCTCACCAGTGGCAGTGTTACATGTGTAATGTCCTCCATCACATGAGTCAGTTGGGACACAGGGGGCAGAAGTGGTGGTCAAGAGTTCTGTGGTCACTGGTTCCGTGGAAGGAGCAAATGTTGTGGCTGCTACAGTTGTGTCAACAACTGTAGTTGGCGCTAATGTTGTTGGACTGGCTGTAGTGACAACCTCTGTAGTTGGTGACATCTCACAGTTGATACCCGAAAAGCCTGTAAAGTGGCCATGCGTGACCCAATCATACCCTCAGCATTGATACAGTGACTGTGATATGCCCCCCATTATCAGCAGCTGATAAAATGACTAAATGAAGTGCAATACCAAACCCATGCAAGACAAGTGATTTGTGAAACATGCAGGCGCTGTGTGATTCTGTGTACCCAACATGCAAGTTACTGCAATATAAAATAAGCAATCTTCCTTCAGAAAAGCATGCACACAAACAGCAAAGGAGCAAAGTACTGCTTCAAGGAGAGGCTTGCTGAAATGGAAAGGTGTGAATTTTTCAATCATTGCACATAATACTTTTCATTGGCACTGACCTTCTGGACATATACACTTGTACTCCCCAATGCCACCCTCCTTGCATACTCCGTTGACACATGGGTTACTGCGACACTCTATGATGTCAATACCACAGAGCGGACCTTCATATCCCTTCGCACAGCAACACGTCTTGTTCCAACAATTTCCTCCGTTCTTACACGTTCCAACGGTTGGACATTCTGGGTCCTCTCCTTGAACATCCCTTTCCTTGCAGTCTGTGCCTTTGAACCCAGCATTGCAGATTTTCTCACCAGTGTCATTGTTACATGTGTAATGTCCTCCGTCACATGAGTCAGTTGGGACACAGGTGGCAGAAGTGGTCATCATTGGAGTCTCGGTGCTTGTTCCATTGGACATTTCACAGTTGTCACCAAAGAAACCTACAAATATAATGTCATAGATAAGCATGGGCTTAATAACCACTGCCAATTCCGTTTTATTTGTAAAATAAATTCATGCATTTTTAAAAACAACTGTTAATAAAAAAAACAGCATGATATTGTAACAAGAAAAGGCCAAATCAGTTTGGGTTTCGGTTGCTGTCTTGTGAAATTTACAACTTTTAGACCATCATTTATTTATAATGTCACATGTCTTAAAGTTAATCTAATGCATTACCACCATAAACACAGCACCTAGATGAAGAAAGTCAAAGATATTGAAATTTCACACAACTGGCTATCTTTGCATATGCAACTGACCACAAACATATTGGTGATGGCAATTATTACTTTACATGTCTGACTGAAGATTTCACAGGTCGAAGAAGATATTGTGTCATTGCTGAAATTAATAGTAACAGATGATTAAAATTACTGTAAACATTATCATCTTAGCATTACGAGAAACTTGCCTCAAAAGCTTAGTGTGCATAGGAAACAAATTTGTTCACTTATAAATTAGAAAGTTTGATGTTTGTCACTGTTTTTGTGATTTCCCTTGGTACCTGCCGATTTAACAAGATGATGACTGGTTTACATGTCAAATATAACTTTATTAATGTATCACATTAGGTAGGGCAAATTCAATAATGGACATACAGTAAGTTTTAAAATATTAAAAAAAATCATAATCATGAAAGCATTTCTTACAAAGTTGTACCTAAAATTCTTCCAGTTACAAGAAAAACATTTTGCACATATGGCAGCTGCAACATGTGACAGGAAACAGTAAAAAGGAAAACTCTTGATCATTTCCAGTTGGAGTTTATGTAAAACAATATACCGTATTCATTTTATTATGCATACATATCTGACAAAGAAATATATATTTTTTAATGCATTGTAATAAACAAACACCAATTTAGTGCATGCATGTACACAGTATAACTATCTCAGCAAATGTGACTTGCAAACGATGCAATTACAAAACCAACAGACATTTACTGTGAAGGACGGTGTCACTGGGTCAGGTGCCGCTAAAAAAGCCGGGTGTGTTTATTATGGCATGTATGCTTAATAGAATGAATACGGTATACTATCAATGGAATGCTTGCTATGCTAAGAATAAAAATTAATGCTGAGTTCTTATATAGCACAATAACCAATCCTCAGGATTGTAACCAATCCTCAGGATTGCTCAAAGCGCTTTAATTGAACACCATCCCTGATTCTCTGAGCCACATTTCAATTAACGCACAAAAACTATTTGTACACAAATATCCACCAATAGCCAGGTATTCATTTATACAGCTGAGAGAACTAGTGGTTTAAAATAAAATATTAACAATTCAATTTCTTCGATTATAAATAAATACTTTCATCATCGATACAAAACATCACATAACATGTGTTCCATAATTGTTGGTCATGATAAGTTAAATATTATCAGACTGTGTTACTGGTAACACAGCAGCAACCAATCTTTAAAAATGCATTGGACTACCCTGCAATCAGTATCAATATAAATTGAAATTGCTTGTTAGTACTAAAATGATACGCTCTATTGTGCATGTGTGACGTTTCTGTGCGGTCATGCAGTTGCAGGGAACAAGCAGTAGTAAATAACCTGTATATAACATTTTTGAAATACATAATAGTATGCAACCCCTAAATCAACTTTTAAATTAAAATAATCATTATAATGTGTTATGTTTTCAGAGAGAGCAATGGGGCAGTTGATAACATGTTACTCATTCAATAAAATTAACTGTGACGTATACTCATTATAAATTGCATTAGTTACTTTATAGTTAGGTTGTGTTGCCATCAACAATGACTGATCAATCAGAATCCTTTCAGAAATTAACTAGAGATTTCACTGATGAAAATTAAACATTATTTTTCTTTTAATATGTGTTTTACCAATTTCTTTACTGCATAATACCAGGATATCAACCATTATTTAATTAAGATAAACACTCAAAACTGCCCAGCTACTTAAAAAATGTGTTCAAAAATGTATTATAGTGTATAAAAAGTCACAAAAAAAACATACCTTCAGAACACTGACACCTGTAGTGCCCAATTTCATCTTTGCATATTCCTCCATTGAGACATGGTGCACTTTTACACTCATCTATGTCATACTGACAACTCACGCCTTCATATCCTTTCGCACAGCAACAGGTGTTGTTCCAACAAGTTCCTCCGTTCTTACACTGAACACGGGATGGACATTCTGGATCATCTTTTATAACATCCTTCTCCTTGCAGTCTGTTCCTCTGAATCCAATCATGCACATCTTCTCATTTGTTTGTGAATCACAAACATAATGTCCTCCATCACATGAGTTGGTATTTTCACAAGTAGTGTTACTTGGAGCCTGTGACGTTGTCAAGAGTTCTGTGGTCATAGTTTCCGAGGAAGGAGCCAATGTTGTGGCTGCTACAGTTGTGTCAACAACTGTAGTTGGCGCTAATGTTTTTGCACTGGCTGTAGTGACAGCCTCTCTAGTTGGTGATACTGAGCTTGACACAGTTTCATTGGACATCTCACAGTTGACTCCAGAAAAGCCTGTACAAGTGTGACCAAAGCGTGTGCAGTGCATTGTAAAGTTAGTAATCAATATGATATGCAACTGTAGGTCAGATGCAGCAGAATACTAAAATGCTTAATGTTAAGCAAGCAATTAAAATAATGTGCAATGTTTTCCTAAGACCTTCAAACCATGCAACGTGACTACAGTGCTTCGTGCGATATGCAGGTGCTAAGCAGCTTCCAAATTTAATGCAGTGCAAATAAATATCAGCAACTATATGAATAATAGTACTCTTTACATAAAAATAAATACGTCAAAACCATGAAGGTACCATGGCGTTGCTGAAATGTAAATGAAACTTTTCTTGTCAACCACAATTTGTTAAGCAGCACTCACCTGTTGGGCATTTACATCTGTAGAACCCAATTTCATCTTTACATGTACCTCCATTGACACATGGGTTACTGCTACACTCTTGAATGTCATCTCCACAGAGCACACCATCATATCCCTTCGCACAGCAACAGGTGTTGTTCCAACAAGTTCCTCCGTTCTTACACTGAACACGGGATGGACATTCTGGATCATCTTTTATAACATCCTTCTCCTTGCAGTCTGTTCCTCTGAATCCAATCAGGCACATCTTCTCATTTGTTTGTGAATCACAAACATAATGTCCTCCATCACATGAGTTGGTATTTTCACAAGTAGTGTTACTTGGAGCCTGTGACGTTGTCAAGAGTTCTGTGGTCATAGTTTCCGAGGAAGGAGCCAATGTTGTGGCTGCTACAGTTGTGTCAACAACTGTAGTTGGAGCTAATGTTGTTGGACTGGCTGTAGTGAAAGCCTCTGTAGTTGGTGACACTGAGCTTGACACAGTTTCATTGGACATCTCACAGTTGACTCCAGAAAAGCCTGTACAAGTGTGACCAAAGCGTGTGCAGTGCATTGTAAAGTTAGTAATCAATATGATATGCAACTGTAGGTCAGATGCAGCAGAATACTAAAATGCTTAATGTTAAGCAAGCAATTAAAATAATGTGCAATGTTTTCCTAAGACCTTCAAACCATGCAACGTGACTACAGTGCTTCGTGCGATATGCAGGTGCTAAGCAGCTTCCAAATTTAATGCAGTGCAAATAAATATCAGCAACTATATGAATAATAGTACTCTTTACATAAAAATAAATACGTCAAAACCATGAAGGTACCATGGCGTTGCTGAAATGTAAATGAAACTTTTCTTGTCAACCACAATTTGTTAAGCAGCACTCACCTGTTGGGCATTTACATCTGTAGAACCCAATTTCATCTTTACATGTACCTCCATTGACACATGGGTTACTGCTACACTCTTGAATGTCATCTCCACAGAGCACACCATCATATCCCTTCGCACAGCAACAGGTGTTGTTCCAACAAGTTCCTCCGTTCTTACACTGAACACGGGATGGACATTCTGGATCATCTTTTATAACATCCTTCTCCTTGCAGTCTGTTCCTCTGAATCCAATCAGGCACATCTTCTCATTTGTTTGTGAATCACAAACATAATGTCCTCCATCACATGAGTTGGTATTTTCACAAGTAGTGTTACTTGGAGCCTGTGACGTTGTCAAGAGTTCTGTGGTCATAGTTTCCGAGGAAGGAGCCAATGTTGTGGCTGCTACAGTTGTGTCAACAACTGTAGTTGGAGCTAATGTTGTTGGACTGGCTGTAGTGACAGCCTCTGTAGTTGGTGACACTGAGCTTGACACAGTTTCATTGGACATCTCACAGTTGACTCCAGAAAAGCCTGTACAAGTGTGACCAAAGCGTGTGCAGTGCATTGTAAAGTTAGTAATCAATATGATATGCAACTGTAGGTCAGATGCAGCAGAATACTAAAATGCTTAATGTTAAGCAAGCAACTATAATAATGTGCAACGTTTCCCAAGACCTTCAAACCATGCAACGTGACTACAGTGCTTCGTATGATATGCAGGTGCTAAGCAGCTTCCAAATTTAATGCAGTGCAAATAAATATCAGCAACTATATGTTGAATAACAGTGTTACTCTTTATATCAGAATAAAGAAGTCAAAACCGTGGCATTGCAGAAATGAAAACGAAGCTTTTCTTGTCAACCACAATTGTTTACGTAGCACTCACCTGCTGGGCATATACATCTGTAGAACCCAATTTCATCTTTACATGTACCTCCATTGACACATGGGTTACTGCTACACTCTTGAATGTCATCTCCACAGAGCACACCATCATATCCCTTCGCACAGCAACAGGTGTTGTTCCAACAAGTTCCTCCGTTCTTACACTGAACACGGGATGGACATTCTGGATCATCTTTTATAACATTCTTCTCCTTGCAGTCTGTCCCTCTGAATCCAATCAGGCACATCTTCTCATTTGTTTGTAGATCACAAACATAATGTCCTCCATCACATGAGTTGGTATTTTCACAAGTAGTGTTACTTGGAGCCTGTGACGTTGTCAAGAGTTCTGTGGTCATAGTTTCCGAGGAAGGAGCCAATGTTGTGGCTGCTACGGTTATGTCAACAACTGTAGTTGGCGCTAGTGTTGTTGCACTGGCTGTAGTGACAGCCTCTGTAGTTGTTGACACTGTGCTTGACACTGTTCCATTGGACATCTCACAGTTGACACCAGAAAAGCCTGTAAGGCGGTCATGCGTGACCAAAGCAAATACTCAGCATCTCATGTTAGTAAATGCATGTTAGTAGGCAGGTGCAGTGCTACTTTATGAAGGCCACCTTTATATAAAGTGCAATACCGTACCAAACCCATACAAGGCAAATAAGTGATACTTGACTAACATGCGTGTGCTGTGTGATTCCATCTTGATAACAGTGCAATTGCAATTGAAGCATTAACCAGTGAAGAGCTCGACTCAATCGAAGTCTGTGTTATAAGAACATACCTAATGTGTACAACGGAATCCTGCTGAAAATGAATGGTTATACATTCTTGCAAAATTAATTACAGCAGCATAATGTAACTTACCTTCAGCACATATACATCTGTAGAACCCAATCTCATCTTTGCATGTTCCTCCGTTGACACATGGGCTGCTGGCACACTCGTTGATCTCATTACCACAAAGTGGACCGCCGTATCCCTGGACACAGCAACAGGTGTTGTTCCAGCAAGTTCCTCCGTTCTTACATGGACCAGCAGCAGGACAAACTGGATCAGTTGGTTGATTGAGATCCCTGTCTTTGCACTCCGGTCCTTTGTACCCAGGATTGCATATTTTTGCCCCGTCCTTGTCACACGTGTAATGGCCTCCCTCACAGGAGTCAGTGTCGACACATGCTACTGCGGTTGTTCCTGGGGATGCCGTAGTCATTTCTGCCTCACAGTTAACGCCAGAGAAACCTAAAATTACAACACTCAGTCAAGACAAAAACATTAATGCTGACATAAAAGCACATTTTTCCATTCTTAATTAAAATATGAAAATTAATATTTATATTATCCATGGCTCCTGGTTACTACTAGTCTAAGAAGACTTGAAGAATAGATGTGTGTGTGTGTGTGTGTGTGTGTGTGTGTGTGTGTGTGTGTGTCTGTGTCTGTGTCTGTGTCTGTGTCTGTGTCTGTGTCTGTGTCTGTGTCTGTGTCTGTGTCTGTGTCTGTGTCTGTGTCTGTGTCTGTGTCTGTGTAGTGTGTGCACATGCATGCCATATACGTTTAGCCAATTTACTGCAACTATTAATAAAATAAAGCAGTAAAAATATATTCACGTGAAAAATACAATAATAAAAACGTTAAACATAGTCATTCAATAGTATATGATACAACGAACATAAAAACAGATAAAGAACAGGGAAGAAATCGGGGCCCGTTTCAATAATAAGTCTTGTATGCTAAATTTTGCTACATTCAACCAATTTTTGCTTCTTACCAAATATCCAAAATAAAAACTGTGTTTCACTAATAATCCATAATAGATAGTCAATTAAACACTCCAAACACAGTGAACAATAAAACTGGACATACAGTCATACATTGTTGTAAAGTGGTTGGTAGGATATTTCCATGTACTTTTAGTTATCTCAAACTATTAAATTAGATTGTGCCATCTGTGTAGAGTATCAATTACCATGATGGCAATATCTATGTGCCATAACCATGCGAATACAGCGAGCAAAAACTTCAGATTATCAAAATTTTACACCTCAATATTTCAACAAGATGCTAGTTTTCTAAACTATCCATGTTTTACTGGGCGCACGACAGGTGTGCAAGTCATAAAGCTGTAGTGAATGGGCTGCTTGAATCAGCTTAGTCTAATGGCAGAAGATTTATAAAACTAAAATGTCTCAATGGATTTGATTACATTTTGTTATCTGGCAAGTAACATATATGGCTACATTCATCTCACTGGATGTAGAGCATACAGCCACTCAGTAATTATCTGGTACCAGGATAAAATATTTGATTTTAAATATGTAGGATGATGTTTAGACAGTAATAACTACATGAAGATAGCACATTATATAACCATTCATTTAGCAACAAAATAATACATCATTCATATTTTATCATATGTATTAGTAGTTATGATTTTTGTGAACAACATGCTAAAGAGGATTTTCATGGAGTGCTATTACATAGTTAAAAAAATAAGATTACATTTTTGAAATAAATAATAACAAATTCCATCTGATACTAGAAATAAAAATACACACATGCTGAGGTGAAAGATATATGAGCAAAAATATTATTCCCACTAAAACATATGGTAAAACGAATCCAACAAAAGGTACAAAAACAATAACACAGTTGGCAAATCTCCTACATTTGGTACATTACACTTACATCCCAATACAATTAACGTAATGCTTATGATTACACCTGTATTGCTGCCATAAGAGGTCAATGAGTTGTTTACCTGAGCAATTAACAAGCTAATTTTGTATAATTTAAATCATTACTTATACCTGTAAAGAAACATACATGATATTTCTGTATCAGGGTAATGCCAAGTCCAGAAATGTAAAGTTCCACACAAATTTTAGTTATGGAGAATTTTGAAGATGCTTTTGAAAAAGTTCTCCTAGAAATACATTGCTACAGTAATGAATCAGCAGAGTAATCACATTGTAATTTTTGGTGATACACAGAAAAGTAAACAACCTAAAATAAAACAGCAATAACCGGTGAATAACATAGGATTGCAGGGCAGCTGAGGCTAAAGCAGTGTGCATGTAAACAATCATATGTGCCAACAAAGCCATTGCAGTGCATTGTCTAATGTCACTCTGCAGTGCCATTGTGCTAAAAATAATAAGCAGAAAAGAAGCAAAATCGAAATCATGCCATCACCAAATCACATTGTACTGTGTGGAATTTTTAGAGAAAGGTATTGGCATATGTCAACATAGCCATAGTTCTTGTGAGTTGATTGTGTTCGCTGGGACAACAGTAACAAAGGTGACCTGTGTGGTCATAAATGTATACAGGAATCACTGACATATTCGATAATCAGACATTCTCTTGTCCCCTCTGTTGACTGCACTGTTGGAACTTTACATCGTTGAACCACAGAGGGTATCCTGCAATGTTTACCCAGTGATGTCTTCTGGGTACCATGGCAACTGACTGCCTGCTTAGCATCGTCCAAATGATGGACAAGCCCTTTTACTGGCACTATGCAAACATGGATGGTAGAACTGACACCAGTAGCTACTGTCTCATGTTGCATGTTCCTGTCGTGTATTGTCTTCTGTCAATCGAGCACCAAACATTTTACATATGAGCTGAATCTGCCTTTGATATGTGTTGTCTATCTTAGATGTGCATGTGTATTATGTGTATGCAGTTTTATTAATGTTTGCCTTACGTTAAATTAATAGATCTATGCCCACCCAAGCCCTTGCACACTGCATATTGATTGGGGATAATACAATATTTGATGTTGGGACATGTGCATTAAAATAATAAACAAATTAAATTTTTATCAACTACTATGTCTTGGATTTGATTTACTATCTATTAGTGAAAAATTGGAAATTAATATTCTAATAGCTGTTCCAGCAGAACAATTCATTATTTTTAACTTGTACACAATTCCACACACAGATATGACTCAACAGAAACTGCCTACCTTCTGGACATATACACTTGTACTCCCCAATGCCACCCTCCTTGCATGTTCCTCCGTTGACACATGGGTTACTGCGACACTCTATGATGTCCATACCACAGAGCGGACCTTCATATCCCTTCGCACAGCAACAGGTCTTGTTCCAACATGTTCCTCCGTTCTTACATGGAGAAACGACTGGACATTCTGGGTCCTCTCCTTGAACATCCCTTTCCTTGCAGTCTGTGCCTTTGAACCCAGCATTGCAGATTTTCTCACCAGTGTCATTGTTACATGTGTAATGTCCTCCGTCACATGAGTCAGTTGGGACACAGGGGGTAGAAGTGGTTGTCATTGGAGTCTCGGTGGTCAAGAGTTCTGTTGTCACTTGTTCCGTGGAAGGAGCCAATGTTGTGGCTGCTACAGTTGTGTCAACAACTGTAGTTGGTGCTAATGTTGTTGGACTGGCTGTAGTGACAGCCTCTGTAGTTGGACTGGCTGTTGTGACAGCTTCTGTAGATGGACTGGCTGTAGTGGCAGCTTCTGTAGTTGGACTGGCTGTAGTGACAGCCTCTGTAGTTGGTGACACTGAGCTTGACACAGTTTCATTGGACATCTCACAGTTGACACCAGAAAAGCCTGTAAAGCGGTCAAGTGCGACCAAGGCATGTGTACTACATTTCAAGTTGGTGAACAGCATGACAAGCGTGCATATCAGCTGCAACAGCATGCTAAAATGCAACTATGAGATAGTGCAATATTGCCTCTAAGCCCCTAACCCAAGCAAGACAAACGTGCATTGCATAACATGCAGATGGTAAGTGGGTTCTATATTTCCATTCCCGTATTACAGAATTATTTCACTACAAATTGGCAACTGTGATAGCAATACTATTCTTTACACACCAAGCTGACCTAGCAATACGATTACTTGCTGGTTTCTGAATATTGCAGAAATTCAAGGAATGTATTTTTCTTGTCAAGCACAAACAAGAACAATATTTTAAAAAGCTATGCTTACCCACTGGACATTTATACTTGTACTCCCCAATGCCACCCTAGTTACTGCAATATGTATTTTAAGTAGTCTTCCTTCAGAAAAAATATGACCATAAACAGCAAAGAAGCGATGTACTACTACAAGGGGAGGCTTGCTGAAACGGAAAGGTGTGGATTTTTCAATTATTGCACTGTTCATTGGCACTTACCTTCTGGACATATACACTTGTACTCCCCAATGCCACCCTCCTTGCATACTCCGTTGACACATGGGTTACTGCGACACTCTATGATGTCCTTACCACAGAGCGGACCTTCATATCCTTTCGCACAGCAACAGGTGTGGTTCCAACAATGTCCTCCGTTCTTACACGTTCCAACGGTTGGACATTCTGGGTCCTCTCCTTGAACATCCCTTTCCTTGCAGTCTGTGCCTTTGAACCCAGCATTGCAGATTTTCTCACCAGTGTCATTGTTACATGTGTAATGTCCTCCGTCACATGAGTCAGTTGGGACACAGGGGCCAGAAGTGGTCATCACTGGAGTCTCGGTGGTCAACAGTTCTGTGGTCACTGGTTCCGAGGAAGGAGCCAATGTTGTGGCTGCTACAGTTGTGTCAACAACTGTAGTTAGAGCTAATGTAGTTGGACTGGCTGTAGCAGTGACAGCCTCTGTAGTTGGTGACATCTCACAGTTGACACCAGAAAAGCCTGTAAAGCGGCCATGCGTGACCCAAGCATACACTCCGCATTTAAACAGTGAACAGCATATGGTGTGCCCATTATCAGCAGCGGACAAAATGACTCCACCGCTCTGTTCCATTTCAATTTTAAGCAAGCCATTTGGATAAAGTGCAATACCAAACCCATGCAAGACAAGTGATTTGTGAAACATGCAGGCGCTGTGTGATTCTGTGTACCCAACATGCAAGTTACTGCAATATATATTAAGTAGTCTTCCTTCAGAAAAAACATGTCCATAAACAGCAAAGAAGCGATGTACTGCCACAAGGAGAGGCTTGCTGAAATGGAAAGGTGTGAATTTTTCAATTATTGCACATAACACTTTTCATTGGCACTTACCTTCTGGACATATACACTTGTACTCCCCAATGCCACCCTCCTTGCATACTCCGTTGACACATGGGTTACTGCGACACTCTATGATGTCCTTACCACAGAGCGGACCTTCATATCCTTTCGCACAGCAACAGGTGTGGTTCCAACAATGTCCTCCGTTCTTACACGTTCCAACGGTTGGACATTCTGGGTCCTCTCCTTGAACAACCCTTTCCTTGCAGTCTGTGCCTTTGAACCCAGCATTGCAGATTTTCTCACCAGTGTCATTGTTACATGTGTAATGTCCTCCGTCACATGAGTCAGTTGGGACACAGGTGCCAGAAGTGGTCATCATTGGAGTCTCGGTACTTGTTTCATTGGACATCTCACAGCTGGCACCAAAGAAACCTACAATTGCAACGTCATAGAGAGGCACCTTCCTAATAACCACAATCACTTATTAATTTGGTTAGGGTTAGGTTTATACCAACAACATACATTTTACGTGAAAGACTTTCTAATCAAAATAGTAAATAACATTAAAAAAGAACAAAATCAATACATAATTTGTTACAGTCTCACCAATGGACAACATGTGCCCCTTTTCTAATTTCCACATTAATATGTGCAATTTACTTTGAACATTAAAATAGTAGGATTTATAATATTATTGTTCAGTTTCTTCCTTATTCCTTTAGGCTTGAGCAAAGGATATATCACAAACTGGCACAACTTCTCCACATGTCTGCAAGTCCCTGCAACCATTTGTAGTTGTGGTATTCCAATAAAAATGTGTCACTGATCAGCTTTTATAAAAAGCCCTCTAGATGGCATTTGGCAGGCCTGAGCGAAGTTAAGTTTATCCATCTGTATGTAAAATAATAACTGCAGTTTCCAGGTAAACATTACCTATTGTTTAGTAGTCCTTATCTGTATCTTCAAACAGTCTAACTGACGGGCAACTTGTACCATTTTTTATTTGTCACTAAATTCTGAATAACATGTGCAATTTCTGCTCAACCTAGCCCATGAATATTGTTCATACCTATTTCTTGCATAATAATAACCGGGAATAAAAATCCTTTCATAAAAATATTTATAAAAATGTTCACATGTAAGTTTAACACAATATGACATGTTCTGTCTATAACCATAATCTTTCATTTCTTCATATTTACATTCATCTGAATATCATTTATTAAAATGATCTATGTTGGTTGACTATTTTTAATTATCAAAATTGCACGTTTCTCTTTTCAAAGCAGCACATCAGACTATATTTCCATTTGTGTTAAGCCTAGCCCAGTGGCAATTGGGAAACACATTACCAGTATATTATTCTCTGAGTACGTTGAATATTATGCAGATTGACACATAAACAGAAAAGTCATGTAATGCTGAAAAGTGTGTTTTGCTCTTCAAATCCTTGCCCAGGCCTAATTTATTAGATAATGACCATGTCTGGCAGTTATCATGTTACGTGGATGACATAAATACGTACATAAGACAATCAAACACTTTGAAAAACCAAGATAATTGACATAACAATTGTTAATTCGTTTGTGCATTTGGTGCCAGGTGGAAAATGCTTCTCTACTAGACAGCAATATGTGAGTGCGTATTTATACCACCATTTTTTGCAGAGCCATTATTACCATAAAGCTAAATAACCAGTAATGGTGTCTTTAAAAAACATCCCCCCAATGCCTAAATCAATACAATACCATAGCATCTTACCTTCCCCACACTCACACCTATAATGCCCCACTTCATCCTTACAGACTCCTCCATTTTGACATGGCTGGCTTTTACATTCCTCTATGTCTTTCTGACAGTATTTGCCATCATATCCAGTTGGGCAGCAGCATGTTTTGTTCCAACAGGTGCCCCCGTTCCTGCACTTAAACTTATCTGGACAGTTAGGGTCAACTTGTCCTGAATAGTCCCGCTCTGTGCACTTAGGTCCTTTATACCCAGGATGACAAACTTTCACACCGGTGTCATCACACATATAATGGCCAGCACACGAGTCAGTAGGCCGACATGGTGCCATCGAGGTTGTGCTTGTCCTCAGTATTCTTGTCGTGCTACTAATAGTAGTCATGGGTTTCTTTGTTGTAATAACATGACTTTTTCTTGTTGTAACAACATGGGTGGTGGATTTTCTTGTTGTAACAACATGGGTGGTGGGTTTTCTTGTTGTAACAACATGGGTGGTGGGTTTTCTTGTTGTAACAACATGGGTGGTGGGTTTTCTTGTTGTAATAACATGGGTTGTGGGTTTTCTTGTTGTAATAACATGAGTCACAGGTCTTCTTGTTGTAACAATAAGAGGTGTGGGATTTCTTGTCGTAACAACATGAGTCACAGGTCTTCTTGTTGTAATAGCATGGTCCGTTGGAACCTTTGTAGATGGGGCCACAGTCTTATGTGTGACTGTCACAGGTCTCCTGGTAGATACTTCTGTGATCGACTCACAATTCACTCCAGTAAAGCCTGAAATTAATTTGTACATATAGATGACGGTTCGTGATTTCTGGTTGTATTAGAAACCAGTGCCACAAGGAGAGCCAGCAGAAGAGCCAAACATGCATGGTAGAAATGTCCACCTGGAGCTTGCAAATCCCAGCTGAAAGAACTACACAAGCTTCCCTGATCCACAGATCCACTGGACACAAAACCGCAAGAGCCATGCTGTATTCCATGTAAGCTGCTACACGCCAACACATTGTCCACACTCACCATACCAGGTACTTATATCTCATCCTGCCTGCTGCATGCACCTCTACTGAAAAGCAAACTATCCCTTGAACTGTTTCTATTCACTTGATGTGACCTAGGTTTCTTCAAACTCTGGAAGAGTGCTCCAAGCCTGGGGAGGTTCATCTTATCTCAACATCAGTAAAATGCCTCGCTGTCATGAACAATTTGAGTGAAAGTGAAACCTTTGAAGGCATTCCAATGGAACGAGTCTCCAAGCTGGTGTTTTGCTAACTACCTTGCACTATGATGCTACATTATGGCCTTTACGTAACAACCTTGTATCTATGGCCGACTTTGATTCATCTACTCAGGTAACATGCGTACCTCAAGAAAACTACCCGGTTTATGGTAATTTACTCTTCGCAATCCAACAATCCAACACAAGTATTGAACCAAATGAACCAATTGAGCAGTGATGATCTTGATCCCATACATAAACCCCTTAGGTAAATAAACAAAACAAAGTAATCAGTTGTTAAGTGTGTGAAGTATGATATTTTTCCCAATGTTAAATCATAATACATAGATTGTATTTTAACGTTAACATAATTTAATAAATGCATATTTAAATGATTGTTTCATGCAATGTTTCATTCATTTCTTATGCAGTAGGGGCCTATGTTCCCTTTTGGCTATCACTACTAATGGCTCCATTAACCATAAAAGCCTCGGGTAGTGACCTTGAAGAGTCACCTTGCCAATCTAGGTCAAGAATAGTCACGTGAAAAAGTGATCTTGGCTGTTCGAATGGTACTCGCTTTACTTGGATTACTCATGTCATTGAGTCTAAGTCAGCCTATGAAACTGCAAGACACCCCAACCACACCTACACTACCACCTTGTAACATGCACCATACATTATAACTACATATGCCCAATGTCCACCACCATAAGCTTTGAACAAGTCATGCCATATACAGCAAGTAAACAGTGAAAACTCTCTACAGTTCTGATTTTAGTGGAAACATATATTGAGGTTTCACTGCAAAATATGGAATCGTTCTTAATTATGGCATAAGGGTAATGTAATTCGTTGAATTGGTGGAAGCTCCAGTTTCCTTATTTTCAGTAAACACATTTTTCTTCATAAGTAAAATATATACAGATTCCAAATGATCTAAAGGATATGTAATATAATTATTTTTAATTTATAAATTATTAAAAGAAACTATCTACAATTAAAGTAATCATAAAGAAAATGTTTGATGTCACAGCACAAATAAAAATTACATCTCAACATTAACCCTGTGAAGATGTCGTATGTTTAACTTGCCGTAATTAATTATGTTCTGTTGTGGTTTGTGCTCAAGTGTGTGCAATGTTAACATGCAAGACAACAAATTCTGGTTGTTTAAAGGGTTAAATGCAATCAAAAGGGTTCAATGCAACAAAATGTACTACATAACTCCAGTGCAAATGTTATGTTTGTTAATGAATTTTCCTCTTCAGCTTTAAGTGACTTACGCTTGTGCTATAGAATCGCTTCAGGCCAGTGCAATTTGGTAACATCAAGCAACTGATTTACACTAGCACCTCTTTTAATATATAACAGGATTACTGAATGATTCCATCCTAGCAAGTATTTTGTATTCTATTAAACTGCTGGTTCTGCAATTCTGTTACACAGGGTCTGCTGTATGAATAAGACAGTGCATTGGAAGAAACTTGTAACAAATAAACTTACCTGGTTTACACACACAGCGGTATGCATTGAATTCATCTTTGCAGACTCCTTCATGCATGCAGGGATGACTATCGCACTCAATGTATTCAGTCTGACAGAGGTCACCAATAAATCCTGCCACACAACAGCACGACTTGTTGAAGCAGTTGCCGCCGTTCTTGCATTCACCAACTGTTGGACACTCGGGATCCTCACCGGTGATGTCTCTCTGCTTACAGTCAGTGCCCTTGAAACCCGCATTGCAAAGTTTCTCACCGGTCGTCGTGTTACATATGAAGTGGCCATGTTCACAGTCGTTGGCTGGCTCACAGTGGGTGGAGCAGTTCTTGCCGTAGTAGAACTCTGGGCACGGGACGGGCAGGTGAAGCTCTGTCTCACACTGGACGCCCGTGAACGACGCCAGACACGAGCAGTTGTAGCCTTTAGTAGGGTCATTGAGGCACGTGCCGTTGTTGAGGCACGGATTCTCAACACACGTCACATTTGTACCAATGATCTCACACTCGTCACCATAGTAGCTGAAAGCAGCACAACGATGATCTGTCAACACTGATGATGATTCCTCTATTACATTTATGTATAACCATTATAGACTCCACACTAACAACCTTAAATATTGGCTACACATATAGGATCATAGCTTTTAGGTTACATATTATTCCAGACCTGTACTGGATTTATGGATTGGCCAGAAAAATGGATGATTACCAAAAATAACGCAAAATCGTATACAGTCAAGCCTCATTGTAATGAACCTGGATATAATGTGGAAGCAGTTATAATGCAGTTGGGTCGTGGCTCCCGGTTTTTGTCACAATGTGGAAAATTGGCACCGTGGCAAACTGTTACCGCCATAATAACTACCACTTGTTTGAGAAGTTCTCCCGTTTATAATACATTTTACAAAGACCTATAGCAATGCAGAGAATAAGGGACATGTCTGCACTGCCAACGTTTGTTCTGCTCTGCCAAGCCCAGGCCAAGTGCAAGGCATTGGCCTGGATGCTGCCCTGACTGACATCACCAATACAGAATAGTGATAACAATTCGGTATGGCTTTAAAACAGTACATTTGTTTGTTGGCTGGCAATCTGAATATGCCTGTAGTATTGTGTATATAGACTGCATGGCAAGCACATTGAGCGTTGCTTCGATGCCGATGTCGTAATTTGGAACTGGTGCCACATGGGTGTGTTCATCTACTTGTCGAATCAGCCCCGGTGGCTAGATACGGGAATGCGTTGTCACATCTCGTATATAATATGCCACACTTATAACACGGTCCTATTTCGTGGAACCTGATTACCACATTATAATGAGGCTTGACTAAATGTAAAAACTAAACAAAAATAATACATTGTGTTTAATTGTGGTAGAGGACATATTCAGATCAACATTAGCAGTCTCAGGACGCTAGCCATATCACATCATGCATGATGTTTTTTAGCTGTCTCAGGACCTCTAGCCATATCACATCATGCATGATGTTTTTTAGCAGTCTCAGGACCTCTAGCCATATCACATCATGCATGATGTTTTTAGCAGTCTCAGGACCGCTAGCCATATCACATCATGCATGATGTTTTTTAGCAGTCTCAGGACCGCTAGCCATATCACATCATGCATGATGTTTTTTAGCAATCTCAGGACCTCTAGCCATATCACATCATGCATGATGTTTTTTAGCAGTCTCAGGACCTCTAGCCATATCACATCATGCATGATGTTTTTTAGCAGTCTCAGGACCGCTAGCCATATCACATCATCCATGATGTTTTTTAGCAGTCTCAGGACCTCTAGCCATATCACATCATGCATGATGTTTTTTAGCTGTCTCAGGACCGCTAGCCATATCACATCATCCATGATGTTTTTTTAGCAGTCTCAGGACCTCTAGCCATATCACATCATGCATGATGTTTTTTTAGCAGTCTCAGGACCTCTAGCCATATCACATCATGCATGATGTTTTTGATCCTGTCATCCATATTACCACATACAAATAACTAAACACATATTACTAGAATAAACTGTAAATTAGTGTGGGCACTGTATACTTAATAAGCATACCACTGGCATTGTATATATGCGTACTAATAGAGAATTCGTTCCAAGCTTATTTTGATGAGGAAAGAAACTCCATCAGATTTAATAATTAACTTTGTGTATTTATAGACACCTGAATAAGGTGTTTTAAATCATCATAATCCAGATGGTTTCAACATAAGGTTGGCCTTAACAGAACACTAACATAGCATAGCCTGTTGCTGGTGCATTTCTGTACCCTAGTTCCAGTTGCGGATAGCCACAAACTAATGGTAACTGGTATGTGTATCATCAAGCTGTTAAACATCATCTAAATGTCCTCTAGCTGTGACACTCACCCAAGTGGACAGACACAGTGGAAGGCAGTTCCGTTGAGGGCCACACATGCCCCTACACCACAATGTTTGGTTTCACAAGGATCCACTACTGTCTCGCAACGGTCACCCTTGTAGCCTAGAATCAAACAGCAGGGTGAACCCACATACACGATGGCTGGTGGCTAGGTAGTTATGACATTACTAGGGGGCTCACTAGGAAAGGCTTAGTGCACTTAATAGGATTATATATATATCAAAACACATAATTGAAATGCTTTTAAATTTGTATATGACCATAGTAACAAAATATAGGTGTAGATGTTGAGGGTCAATTAACATGCCATTTGAAAAGCCACTGTTTTTGAGACAGGAATTCAAGATTCTGTTTTGTTATTACTATTTTATTTAATGGTAAAGCAATAATTTGCTATCACATGGTATTGTTTTTAGGCTGTACAGAAAAAAACAAGCCATCTAACCAGCCAAAGTTTGATAGTGCTCCAAAATGCCCCCTGGTGATGCCTCCTATATATACTGTGATCAGTTGTTATAATAAAATTTTATACATCCTGTTGATTGCAGCCTCTCCAAAGACTTTAAACGTAATAATTATACTATGATAAGAAAATAAAATAAATTGTTTTAACTGACATGTTTTGTTTTTCCACATTGATAGTGATAATTTACCAATAATTATGAATTTACAAGAGGATGAATTACCTGCACTATCCAAACAATTGCAAAAAATGCATGGATTCATTGGTTCAATAAGCTGTGTATGTGTGTACTGTAATCAATGATGGATGCAGCAAGGTTATCAAAATCCAAAGAAAACGTTTGTCTGTTCCAACTGTTAAGATATTTACCATCAGGACAACAGCAGTAGATGTCAGTTTCACCAGGACCAAATCGCACACATGTTCCACCATTGCTGCAGTAGCCTACAAGTACGTCGTACACACTTCTGAATGTAATGTTTAATGGCAAAATATAGATTACATTTCTATACAAAGTTCATTCACTCCGCATTCTTTGATCAAGTCGATTTGTCTGAATTTAGTAGGAGTTTACCATTACGAAACAGTACAATCAATTGCAAAACTACTGTATTTTCCAGACTTATACAACATTTCTCATTCAAAACTTTTTGTCTGACCAGAGAATACCCTAACCGTGAGGTGGCCATTATACCGAGATAACCATAAAGCAAGGTTAAGCCGTGATGTATAGTAACTGTATACAGTCAATTTTATTTAATCACAAAGCAGTTCTGATTCAATGTGGCTTATTCAAAATAACCAACTAGACATATAGCACTATCTTGTTTATTAACAAGAAATGTTTCATGATTCTCTCTATCATGTGAACACTAACATACTGACCTTCCCCACGTGAGAGACTGAAACTCCCGCAGCTCTGCATTGAAGTGTTTCCACCAATCTGGTCAGCCACAGGGTCAAACTGTCCCCTCAGTCCGAGGTACTGAACACCAGCAGAATGAGTGTCCCAGTCGATGGGACTGAACACTACAGTTCCCGCACTCGACATCACCACCGACACCGTTTCCACTCCCTTCACAGTGTCGTTGAGGAACGTCAGCTTTCCAGTCAGTGCGTTGGGGTCTCCATTCTTCAGGGTGAGGGTAACTTGAATGCTAAACTGCTTGAGGTCACACATGTAGTGACCTTCCCACGTGCCAGCCAGGGTTTCTGCAAACATCAAGGTATCAAATCAATATAGTTCACTCTTATAATATAATAATTTAACTTAGCAAACAGTGGAAGAGAAATATTGCATGATACAATTGCTATTCGTTCATGGTTATTTTTGGTAGTCAAGTTAATATTATGACTTGAAATGCCATGGAGCATCCGTAACAATATGCACCGCCCCTCACGCCAACTATCAAAGAATATTATATAGACAAACAAAATGTGGTGTGATGTTTACCAGCAACTAACCATTCCATTAGTTACATGTGTTATGGGCATGTGATGGAGTGGTAAATGACCAAATTATGCACCCTATACACATTGGGGAACCTCACTTTTCAAGTCACCCTAGAGGCTAGACCAAACTGACCTAAATATATATAGTGGGGTGCCTACATGAATCAGCAGAACTAATAATTTCCTATACTCTACCACTAGAGTGACCCTAATTGTCAGTTGGCTGTATCACTGAGGTAAGGATAAAGCAAGGATCAGCTAACAGTGTCATGACTGTAAACTAATGCCTTGCATAAGTATCATGACTGATCTGTATACATCTCTTCCTAAAGTTCTAGCAGATAATGAACTTAAGTTCACATTAACACTAATTATATATACACTGTAACAACAACTTAACAAAACATGCACTCACTTGATGTAGATGGAGCTTTTGTGGGAGGTTGTGTGGGTCTGGTTGTTCTAAATGGATTTTTGGTTGACACAAACGGATTTTTGGTTGACGCAAATGGATTTTTGGTTGACGCAATGACTCCGCATGACTTGCCCATTGTGTCCTTGATCACCTGGACATAGTTCGCCTGCATTTTCACAAAGTCATCACTGATGAACAGGTGCTCAAGTAGCGGTGCTGATGCGATCGTTTCAACAAGTGTCATCGTGCTCTCATTCTTACTGAAGTAATGGCTGTGTGAGATGACGAACACCTCAACGCCAGAGTTCTTCAAATCAGCGGCTGTCGCCTGTGGATCTATGTAGCGAGCATTTGCTTTTTCACCATCAGTAATGAAGATTGCCACTTTCTTCACACCGCTCCGTGCGCCACTGGCAGGCTTGAATCCATTCTTCGCTTCCTCTAATCCACCGTAGATATTTGTCATTTGGTCTTTAAATTCCAGCTTATCAATGGCAGCTTTCAACAGGTCTACATCAGTGAACTCGTTTAGTTTGATTTTCAGTACTCCATTGTTGCCAAACAAGACAACTCCAACATGTGCACCAGTAGCAGAGATGACAAGCCGGTCAACAAATGACTTGGCGAAACCAAGAACATATTCCCAGTTCTTCACGTCAATTTTGTTAAGGCTGCCTGAGATGTCCAAGATGTAGAGTAGATCCACTTGAGTGCATGGATCTGTAGAAACAAAGCTAGGTGTTGTATTATTGATTCAGAACAGGCATTATTCAAAAGGTTGAGAACATAATTTGTGTATCAGCATTTGTCAATGCACAGGTAACATGCATCTTGGATTGATCGATCAATTGATCGACTGATCAATTGATCGATTGATCGATCGATCAATCATTCGACAAACATCTCTTGCCGAATGGAATTTATTATATTATCATGTAATAGAATTGTAGTGCCTTCACATAAACTATGGGCAGTTGGTTTTGTCCAACATTATGCTTTGTCTGTGTATGACTTGCCACAACAAAGTGTATATTAAGTTACTAGATATACTACTAGACTACCATATATAATATGATACAATAATTTTGTTTTCATGCATATGCATACATAATATGATACAATAGTTTTGTTTTCATGCAGAAATGTCTGTTGAAGAAATTGTAAAAAATTGAAAGTTACATTGAGTAGACAGGAGCTAGTCAAATCAAATGCTGCTTAAGTGTAATATGGCAGCTCCCATTGATGAATGATATCCATGTTTGAAAAACCATTTTTTAAATGCAGTGGCTCTGTGCCCATCAAATCATTCTATAAATTATATGTTTTTATGTTATGGCAATGTTTGTTCAAGCATTTCAACTCCCGTTTACAATGATACCTCATCTGTTGAAATATTATCAGTAATTTTTATTTATTGCTAAATAAATTCATCGTAGTTTCACAGGTCCAAGAACGAAGTGAACAGGCGTTAGAAATGGGATAAAACACCAAACAAGGGTCACTCACCAGGTGTAGGCGGGGCCATGGTGACGTATGATGATGGACATTTTGATTGACCAAACTTCTGTTTCTTGCACTCGGGACCTTCCCACCCGTCCATGCAGACTTTCTCACCAGCGTCACCACAGGTGAAGTGACCTTCACAGCTGTGAGTGCTCAAACAGAATTTCGTGCAGTCGTCACCGTAGTAGTGGTTGTCACAATACACCGCCACCTTCAACATCATTCTACAACACACAAATGAAACATCATAAAGTTTGTTTACTATTATCATGGTTCATTTCCTGTCAGCCATTCCCTGAATATTTCTACTGAAACCTTTGCTATATGTTTCCAAAATGTAAAAAAGTTAAAATGTTTTTCTGCAACCATGGATACAGAACTAATAATACTGCTGTACAAAATAACAGTTAGGCCTCATTTAGAATATTGTATACAAGCAATCGCAAGAAGGACATAGATATACTATAAAGATTACAATGGATATATGGATAGTATAGGTGGAGCCCAAACTAGAAACTCTACGTATGCCGAGTTATTTTTTCGATATATTGCCAGGGTTGTAACTTGTAAGTGATTAATAAAACATACCTAGAATGAAATATTGGCATAGACTTATATGAAATAATTATGTCAACAAAATTAATTTAAAAAATGTACATTACAAAATATTAAAAAAATAAAAAAATCCCTTTAATGTGTTATAAATAAAAAGGTCAAGATTATTTGGATTAGGTAAATGATATCTGCTCAATTCTGTCAAAGGAGAGCACATATGTACTGTATGACGACATACACGCTAACGTAAGTTTCTAAAATGCATTCATGACTGACAGCACTTCAGCATTATCCCCGGTACATGTAATCTAACATGTATCTGAGTCGAGCACACTATATCACATTGACAAGAAATGATCTGTTCACTTCATGACTTACTCTGTTTTGTCTTTTGGTCTTTGACCAGTTAGCGTGACATCATCGTATTTTGCTGAATTTCTATTAGGTGAAGGCTTCGTTTGGTCAAACTTAATGGACAGTCGGTCCACCAGCTGCTTGACCTGATCATCAGAGTCTAACGCAATCACCTTTATCGTTGTAGAACCCTGCATGAGCAATAGCAAAAAGTACAGTAAATATTATGGTAACATATTTTTCATGGTTATAGAATATTTTCACTCAGAGATATAAACTAGGACAAAATCCCTGGTTAAAATGAAACAATTGCTTAATGTATTATAGGTATACAGGATTACAGGCATTATTTTTAGATATGTAAGGCATAATCATGATAATCACATTATAACATGTTATAAATCAAATTGGACATAACACAGTCAGTCATGGACCCCAAATTTCTTCCGCCAGGATGAAATGGGCATTATGGCTAACACTAACGCTGGTAATAACCATCACTTGTTTTATAAAGTTCTCGTGTTTGTCTTGTACAGGTGTATCTTGAAACAATTTGTTGACAAACAAGGAATTTAACATAGAAGTACATCTGAATTGTTAAATTTGTTGTTTATTGTGTGCTCTGGCTTCTGCTCTGGCCTCTGCTGTCGACATCACAGCACCAATCTTATTGTATTTCACACCAATCTATTGTATATAACTAGTGCTTGATTTGTGTGATGAAGTATTTGTTTAAAACATGACCAATTCCTTTGAGTGCATTTAATTAACTTTAGGTACACGAAATTTGGTGCAAAGCATTGTTTGTTTTGCACCAACATCAATCTTGTTTGTCTCCTTCCAGTTCGCTGTGGTTTCCGTGAACGAGCATTTGGCGCCTTTGCTGGCTTCTAAGTTGCAATTAAATTGGTTACGAGTCAGAGGGCAAAGAACAATATGATACTAGACCATAGCTTTATGCAGAGAGCCGTCCACCCGTCATTTGGATGGATAAAAACCATTGTGGACGGGTGGAAATATTACAGAGATCCTGTTATCATCCATCTACGTTGTCTGTGGGACTTTTCATTGTTGAGATACGAAGAAGATGACCCGTCGACGGCATGTTCATTTCGCCGATAATGCAGCCATTTTGATGACCGGATCATCATCCATACTTCATTTCGTTGATTTATTTTAGGATATTTTATTAATATGAAGTTGAACTATGGTCACATTGCTTCTGATAAGGGAGCATCTATTTATGAAAGGAGTGTGCTCTCTTTTGATATTCGATTGTTGATTTTACATAGGAAGGTTACAAAATTGAAGGATCAAAAAAGAGGTTCCAAAACCATAGATATTGTCAGTTATCCCTTACAAGTGAGTGTAAATGGTGTCACGTGTGTTTGTAGTCCATTTCAGGTCATCAGACACATTTTAAAGTTTCTAAACTAGCTTAGCGGTTAACAACCATGTGTCCAACAAAACATGTGTGACTGGCAATAATTTGCATAAAGCCCTGTACTAGATTGAAATGGCATGCTAACAGTGCATAACAAAAGTTAGGTTTTCTGTACATCTATGAAAAAACATTTATTTGTGCATCAAAATATGAATTCATCATGAATGAACCGTATGTGAATTGCATAATAATTCGGCATGGTAAATGTGCGATCTAAATTTATATTTTGGGATTGATCGAAAGATGAAGTCAAGCCAATAGCAAGCGTAATTATTACAGGTTCGAATATTTTGCCAACTTGAGCAACGTGTCAATTCATAATGTTTTGGCTGATTGAGAGCAAGGTTATTATTTAGGCAACCGACAGCATTACTGTATTATCATTCAGTTTGCATCATTAGACGAGTCATGTTGGTTCTTAATTTATTTCAAAAAACACCGTTCATGAGTTTTATTCAGATCAACAGTCAACAGTGTGTAATATGTTAACTTAATACACATTGACGTTGGCTGTCAATCTCAATTAGTTTTATAAATCACGCATAGAACGTGCAACCAGTACAATGGTTTCGGTTGCTTTTGTGGCATTTTTATGGTGGTGGTGCCCCTGGTGGAATATACTATATAATGTGCCCCATTTATAATGCATTTCCATTTCGTGGACCCCAACTACCGCATTACACCAAGGCGTGACTGTATTGTGTAAGATGACTGTCATGGCTGGTTTGTTAGCTACTTTCTAGCATTTTATATTAATTTAATGGATGTACCATACAAATAACTGTATCCTATGAGACACTACATGTTTTCACGGAGACCCCAAACATTATACATGCACTTATTTTTATCCATCGTATGTTTTTGGACACCAACTGTTTTATGTGTTCAAACAGTAATAATATAATTAACTACAATGGGTATAAATATGTTTTTGTACTGATACCATGGAGATACAGAAATGTTGACATTTCAGGAATGAGCTATATCATATTTGCTTGATTTGTTTCCATTTGCATTTATACGCACAAAATAGTGACTGTTCCCAATTAAGTAAAGCACATGTCTACCCATCTACCCAGTCTTCTGTCGGGCCTTCCCAGCTTCACTAAGGTCAAAATATTTTTACTTGGCATTACCTACTGTGAGTACTTAATGTTTCACTAGGGCAAAACTGGTTAATTACAATCACTCATGGTAGGTGCTGTAAATAAAGTTGACATGTCATCTTATTCTCCCTAATTGTACTAAAAATGTTGCTTCGTAATCTGAAATTGTATAGCTATCTTCAAATTGTCCACATCAGGATGTGAAATAAGAAGGATGTCCACTAATGACAGAATTAACAGTTGACCTGCCAGAACATACAATTTCCTATGACTCGCTTACCATTTGTTTATCTGCACAAATTATAGTTACTCACCGTCCATTTTGATTCTCTGAAGACAAATGGATTTGTCGTGCCTCCATTGATGTAGCCCTTGTTGAATGACACAGCATTCTGATTGACAGCAGAGTCAAACTTTGCTGTCAGTTGATCAGCAGGGCACTCATTAGTTGAACTGCAAAATAAACATCCATACATTTACTACACATTATTGCATGTGAAACAATTCAGATGAAGCAAAAAAAATTACTAAACTCAATTGATCTATTAGCAAATGATCAACTTGAGATTTTACCATTTTTACAATACATTTTTCCATCAGATATAATATACATAGAATCTTCCCTTTCGAAAGTATAAAATTGTCATCATCATTGTGAGGCAATGCACTTGAGACCTATCCATTGATTGAGTCCTCAAATGTTTTGCTTGCACCTAATGGAGATGGGTTTTCTAGATCAAAACTATTGCCTTTGTGAGACCATGACATATTTTCAATGCCTGAACACAGGTGACATTGGAATTTTACTTCCAAAATTATGTTTTTATAAGACCTGCATACATGTAAAGAGGGATTACTTTTTTCAAAAAAAAAATATCAAAGTAACACTTGGTTGGAGTCTAACCCTGATCTTCCTTATTGACCATGGTACTATTGTGCCCCTTGTACAAAATTCCCTACATTCAGAAATAAAAATGTTTGTGCTTGCCAGAAAGAAGATTTGGTCACAGCTGTTCACATGTCTTCATTGATTAACCTCTCAAGGCCAGATTAATAGAAATAAATACCTGCTATTGACTTCTATTAAATTGAGAAATTGTATTGTGACCGAATTAAATGCATAAAATAACAATGTCAATCACTGAAAGTGGCATATATCAAATGCCAATAAAATATAAACAAACTGTTGGCAGAAATATCTAGATATAATATATCAAGTTATTAAATCAACCATTACTGTGCAATGTAAACAAGACCAACGTTCAGTGACATTAGGCTGATGAATGTTCATTGTTCAGCGACATTAAATGGTATCTATTACAAGTTTTTTTTTTCTTGCTCATGGAACAACAAACTACAGACTTGTAACAATTTTCACCAAATATAGTTCTTCAAGCCTAATATTTTCAATTATTTGAAACTTTATATTTAACTTTCAAATGTTTGTGGCTAGTAATGTGCCAGTCATGACATTTGTTGATTGCTAATTGATGTCATTAAGCACTCTCACATTCAGTACATGCACAATTTGCATTTCATAAACTATTTCAACAGCTCAGCAGGTGTTGATGACTTTGAGAGAATGTATGCCCTTGAGGACTGCCAGTGTTTTAGGATGACGCACACTTGTGCAGGTTGTTTGCCAGAAATTGCATTTACAGAATTTAATATTTCCTGACATCATTTTTCACATTCAGTACATGCACAATTTGCATTTCATAAACTATTTCAACAGCTCAGCAGGTGTTGATGACTTTGAGAGAATGTATGCCCTTGAGGACTGCCAGTGTTTTAGGATGACGCACACTTGTGCAGGTTGTTTGCCAGAAATTGCATTTACAGAATTTAATATTTCCTGACATCATTTTAAAGATGATATCATAAAAACCCATGTTTGTTGCTGGATGTGTACAGAGATAGTGTTTGCTGTTGTTATTCCCATCTGAACACTGCAAATGCTTGCGTTTTACTCATTGCCATAATATAAATTAGTTTTTTGAGTTATTCAAACAGCAGTAACTCAAAACACTAATTTAAACAAATCCTGGTTATACCCAGCAGCGTGTTTGTAGATTGTTATATTTACTGTGATATTAACTCTTTACTGCGCAGCCCGTCCAAAACCGCCCAACCCCTCGTACGCGCTGACCGCCCAGCCCCTCGTATGCCAGACCGTCCAAAATCGCCCAGTAAACTGGCAGTTCGTGGGCCTTTCGTTTACCGCGATCAGATCCTTCTTTTAAATTAACCAGCCAGCTCAAACTGCTGATCAAAGCTCTACACAGGTCATGGAAACATGTGCTTGTCACCATCTTGTGAAAAAAAAATTGTCTGCGAATTAAGGGAGTTTATTTGAAAGTATGTTGAGTTGCGTTTGTCTAGTTGACCTCCGATATCGTGCGGCATTTGGCGGATTTTACTGAGATCATTTCTTGACGATTTTGAGTCAGATATCGTTGTTGGCAACGTGAATAATGTCGACAGCGATCACAGAGTTCCTGTTATCATCCATCTACGTTGTCTGTGCGACTTTTCATTGTTGAGATACGAAGAAGATGACCTGTCGACGGTATGTTCATTTCGCCGATAATGCAGCCATTTTGATGACCAGATCATCATCCATACTTCATTTCGTTGATTTCTTTTAGGATATTTTATTAATATGATCACATTGCTTCTGATAAGGGAGCATCTATTTATGAAAGGAGTGTGCTCTCTTCGATATTCGAGTGTTGATTTTTCATAGGAAAAGAACATTCCATTCGGCAATATGATCGGTAAACGATATCC
The DNA here is from genome assembly GCA_964017155.1 of Oasisia sp. SBJ-2009. Classification (NCBI taxonomy): domain Eukaryota; kingdom Metazoa; phylum Annelida; class Polychaeta; order Sabellida; family Siboglinidae; genus Oasisia; species Oasisia sp. SBJ-2009. The sequence continues at coordinate 33,289,743 of OZ024863.1, forward strand.
ATTTTGTAAATTATGGCACATGTGATTTTTTTCTTCAGGCATATTGGCATTATTTACAAAAACAATTATTATTTGAAAACTAACCGTCAAAATTGGATAAATGTTTTACTATGATGAAACTAACATACATGGATGCTATACAGACCTTTATTCATAAACCCGCCCACCTGTTATTTGGACAGGTAAAAAAAAATAGGGATGAGACGATACACATTTTAATTTTTCGGTTAGATTTTCGATATTTGACCCACGGTTCGATATATTCACGATACTTTCCACAACCACGCCACCTATCACACAACATTTTTAATTAACTATTTTAAGTGCAGTAATATTTACTTTATACGTAATGATCACATGTAACATAATTATACAATTGAAAATAAACCAATTTTTAATAACTATCAATTGTCGATAAATTATCATAAAACCAAAATCTGTAGGACAGAACTGCATGTTAGCTAGAAAACAAAAAATACCATTATTTATGGTAATGTCCAAACTATGAAATAAAACTATGTAATCATCAGTGCATCATCTCCATCAAACTTTTTGTCCAGGAAGACCAATTCCGGGAACATAAATTTAATTATGTTCCTTGCGAGTTGCTAGAGGGTATATTCAACAGCAGGCGATTCTCCCGTCAGCGTACGCCTCCCGTCACAGGGTTGAGAAACCACTATTGAGTCTACACTCCCTGGTGTGCATTACGCAGTCCCGAGACAGCCCTGTCGACTGCCAGCAGTAGGGCTGTCTCAGGATTGTGCGGTTGATAAAATTAAAGTTTTCCACCATTAGGGAAGGTGTATAAATGACAACTGTAACGAAAGGTTGTCTGTTTAATTGTTAATCGACTCTCGCTCGGCTGCGTAACTTTGCTGAAAAGTTGAGAGTTAAAAGTGCTGCCACCTCACAGAGTCTGTTTAATCGAGGTAAAACGCTGCTTAAAGCGCATGTCCGGAAGTGCGGCGTGGTTTTATCTACAAAGTTTATTCAGAAGATTGTCAACAATACATGTAGGACAAACAAGCAAATTTAACTACAATACCAGGTACTATAAGTTAGCATAGCATATTGCTTGTTTGTCCTACATGTATTGTTGACAATGTTCTGAATAAACTTTCATTCATTCATTTATTCACAGATATTGTCCATTATGCCTTGTAAATGGGTGTAACACATGTGTTTGTAGCTTATTTCAGATTATAAAATGTGTCTCAACTGGCTTGTATCTATATGAGTTAACATCCATGTGTCCACTAAAAATGTGTGACTGGCAAAATTTGTATCCTGCATAAAGCCCTGATGTCACACTTAATTTTGTATGCATGGATTATTGTGTATTACTGAACATACATATGTACATGTATGGATTGGCTTCCTGAGTGCACACACATTTCCTGTTTACCAGAGCATTTTAGGACTAGCAAAAAATATTGATCAGATATCTGGTACAGATAAAGTTAACAAGCGACGTTTGATGAAAGTCTATAGGTAGAGATATACATCTTGACTTGGAGAAGAGTTGGATACGAAAAATGAAAGTTTGTGATTTAAATAAATATTTCATGGCTGAGAAATAAATCTAAAAAGATGCATATATGGACATGGTACCTTGGAGGATAAGCTTTTAAATGCTTTGAAATTAGCATATTAATATACTAATAGACTGGAGTATCCATGTAATTCAAATTAATGCTCATGTTCAAGAATGTTTTTCGCTATTATTTATTAACTCATTTACAGTGTTTCCCCTGTTTTTAACCATCTTCTTTTGTTCTAGGATACACCAAAAAATAGTTTTAGTTGTTTTCAGTAAAAATCTAATTGTTTTCACACATTTTGTGTACCACACTTGAGTCTGGCTCAAACTGCAGTAAACAGGATTTTATAAAATGAAATTTGCAGTTTTGCAAAACAATTTTCAGCCATATGACTTTTTTGCTGTAAATGTGACTTTATTTTTAAAATATTTTAACCCTTAGCATGCAGCCGATTTTAACTTGAAGCCTGTGGCTCCACAAATATTTGACCTATATGTTTAAAAATATTGCTTGTGCCATTGTCTTTGCTCTAGCACCTTTATTATTCAATTCTCGCAATTGCATGTTGTAAGCATGTTGTAGATAATAAAAGTACCTACACAGTGGTGTCAAAACTGTTGTTATAACTTTAAATATGTTGACTATTTCTTGGTTGACACTATGACATTTTGAAACTTTTGGTAAAATAAATACTTTGTTGCGGTGTAACTTTGTTATGCTTGGATTTCTACTGGAGGACATTTTAAAATGTCCAAAAACAAAAACTATTGCTGTTAAATTTTGAAAACGCAGTAAATATTTTTGAGAATTAAAGTATCCAAAATGGTCATAATTTAATGCTATATGTCTAGATAGGTGTTGCATTTATTGCATCTCTTAATCACTAGATGCAACCACGTAAACCGAATTCAAACGCTGTGATGTATTCGCTGGCCGGCTGTGGCCGACCTGAGTGCTAATCAGTTAACTGCTTTGAGTCCCTTTTCACTGTGTCGTACATTTTAATATATATATATATATATATATATATATATATATATATATATAGATATATAGATATATAGATATATAGATATATAGATATATAGATATATAGATATATTGATATATTGTAGAAAAGCTTTTAAAATATCCATGTTGTGGCTTGTCTGCTGTTTTTCTTTTTTTTACCAGGAGCTGATTATTTTGACTCATTGCTGCTATGTACAGCAAAGTGGCAACCACTGTGCAAGTCCATCTGTGGTGACAGTACAGATAACAGCTCAGCTAAAAGGAGTGGGCCTGAACTCTGATAATGTGAATGGTGTCAGTTGAACAATGATGTGATATAGCCAGGTGCTAGATCTTTCACTGCAGATAATACATCTAGATAGAGATGCATTTTGTAGATCTTATCTAAGTAATGCATAGTGCTTACCCTCCATCACACAATCTGTAATTTCAGAAAATGTGACTATATTATTAGCATAGTTATGATAGATAGAATTAATATTAATCTCTGCTTAGTGCACCATTAACCACAATAAATTAGGATTACAAAGTTCTGCAATTTAATCAAACTCTACCACCACACATGCATGCCATTTCCCACATTCCTTACCTGTCATCAAGGCACACTTTGAAGTAGTGGTCACATTTGTCTATATTGCAGTTGCTTCCCGAGACATCACAGCACGTACCATCCCATTTTTTTCCTTGTGTATTTGTGAAGCTGACAAACTGCACAGATATTCGTACCACTCCGAAAGCCCCTTTTTCCTGCAGACAAACAAAAGTAGCAACATAATCATCATGTGTGTATAGGGTAGTGGGGTATAAACAATACACAAAATCACACAGGTAAGAATCTATATTAGGAACAACATAGATGGACCTTGGTACTTATAGTTTTCTGGGAGACTTCTACGCTTACACGTTACTCCCTGTTAACTCAAAAAGGTGAGGTCTCAATTTCTACATGGGGAGAAGTCAGCCACTATATTTACTTCATGGAAGTTATTAATTCAAATTCCCAGTGTGATTCCCAATATTTTAAACTTGCCATATTTGGCAAGTTACTCAGAACTGAAACTGTCTCACAGGTAAGGGACTGGCTCCACCAAGGTTCGGGACCCAGTCGACAAAGGTATGGGATCTAAAGGTATGGGGTCTAGTCCACAAAGGTAAGGGACCCAGTCCATAGAGGTAAGGGACCCAGTCCACAAAGGTAAGGGACCCAGTCCATAAAGGTCCAGTCCTGTGAGTCTGTGGTTGCATTGTGTACAGCAGCACTGTTTGCATTTACTGTGTTGTTGTGTGGACATTTGAACTGTCTAAACTGTGTTTACATGGATGCTGGCAATGTATTTACAGCCGTGGCAATGAATGGCTCATTGAACAACATGACAATCTGTGCATGGCTGTGGTAATTAGTCATGGTGATTATTACCACTGTCAAGTAATGTTATGTTAACTGATATTAAATGTTAATGAGTTACAAGCTGTTAATGAGGTTGGACCTCCTTCTTTTTAACTTGGCATAATGGATTCACCATGAAGCAGCCGCATTACATCATTCTGTTCATGCCTTTGACCTGTATGGAGATCGCTTTATTTCGGATCTATACAAAGTATCCTGGGTAACAAAAAACTACCATTACATTCATCTGCGTAGCACAAAGTTAAATTTAATAAAACAATGGCAACAACAACAACTGTGATGCCTATGGTTGAAGTAAGTTTGATACAGCTCAGGCACCAAGTAATTCACATCTTCAATTTACATAATATTCTTCTGTTTACACTTTGGATGCAATTTCTGCGTCTGTACAATTCCATGTGTATTATAGGTGTAATAGCATAAATTGGTGGCAGGTCTTCAAACAAGTCATTGAATCGTCATGAAGCTGTATCTGTCAAAATGTGTGAGCAGTTAATGTTACAGTTCAGCAATATCTAATCATGTCTTCATGACAGTTCAGCAATCAGAATCTACCTCAGCTCTGCGTCTGCCTTTGGAAGTGGGTAGAGATGTGCCACATCCGAAATGGCAAGTTCACCGAGAAAAATATGGCAGTCTTGTGAGATGTTGACATAGTCACTACCCCCAATGCACATTACCCACTATGTTACTCACTAGGTCTAGGAGTAGGTCTAAACATGCAACTCAGACGCTTCCATACCATACTAGCTGCAGGGAACTAAAATCGAAACAAGGCCTGTTGCAAACCAGCATGGAATGGCTGGACTGTAGATTAGGTTTCTACTACTCAGGTCTACTGTATACGGAATGTGCTCCGTCATGGTTTAGTCTTAGGTGACATCGTTATTCCGTTAAATTACGGTGGTCAAACATTTTCAACAGCAAACAACTCTGTCTCTGACTTGTCAAGTTGCCGCAGCTGAGGCTTAAATAATGGGCCAAGGTTTAAAGGCCCAAC
>OZ024863.1:33299705-33439705 GCA_964017155.1 Oasisia sp. SBJ-2009
AGTGGAGTGTTCGTCAAAACAACCAGTCTATACAAAGGCCACCATAAGACTGTTGTCTACATAAGCCTATCGTCATTGTGTTTGGGGCATTCAACACAAACGAAGTCTGCTAGTCTTCAGTCAAGCGTTGGCCACATGGAACGAACATTGACCGCAACTAGATAATGTCGGCTCGCGTCGCTGCATTCCGCCTGCGACAGCGTATCTTGATGACACGGTTGTTATGACAATGACTGTATAAACGATTGATAATATGTCGAAATTACAGCGAATGATAGTTGATAACGACTGTGACAGTGTCATGGTGACAGAGACACTAATGACATAGGAGAAAGCATCTCGTGATGACACTGCATGCGCCAATATGACAGGTGGCATTGCGATGACACTGACACCACTGACGCACATGACACGATGTCATTGTGACAATAACAGTGTTGACGCATATGTCACTGTGTTATTGTAACGTTTATCTTACAGTTAACGGTGTGACGATTGTAATAACATGGACATTGAATGCGTTCTGATGACAGACACCGACGACGATTCTGACAGTGTGCCTTTTGTGTAAACTTTCCGACCTGCATCTTCATATCAGCTACAGAACTGATAACACGCCTTATCATAACAGCGACAGTAACAATTATTTTGGCAATTCGTACATAGGGTTATCGAACTCACAATACCAGTGGCAATACGGCCGTCAGCGCCATAGCTGTGATATCTACCCCAGAAGTGACCCAATTTATCTATCACTTGTCCAATGTAAATGAGTTGACGTTACCAGAAGGCAGAAGCACGCTTACATCGAAACCTTAGCATTCGTGTGCCGCATTCCGTCTAGTGATATCTTACTATATTATAATCGAGCTTGAGTGAAAAATAGGGTCTATGGTTAACGTTTCCTTTGTATAGACGGAATACATTGAGTACTAAACTTTAAAACCTGTGACCTCATGTATACGAACTAAGACTTCAATCTTTTCGATGTACGGTATATACATACATACATACATACATACATACATACATACATACATACATACATACATACATACATATATATATATATATATATATATATATATATATATATATATATATATATATATATATATATATATATATATATATATATATATATATATATATGTATAGTAAGCTTCTGTCTACTTGACTGCCTTGTTTTGGTGTACTATATGCGAGATTGATATTTATTGGTTAAACAGGCAATCAAAATGAACTGGCATGATCGCAGTGACAAATCATGTATGCCAAATCCGAACTGGATGTTGTTTTCGTGCTAGCATTACTAAGCCGAAAGCAAACGTTATCATGACATTTGATTGACAACTGACCCTTACAACCACTCCTCTTGTGTGAGACTGATCTAGTTCAACACTTCTACGTGTAGTCTACCTACTCGAGGTATGACAGTATACTGTCGGCACGCCACACCTTCATCTAATGTGTTATGTGCACTTGTAAAGTATTCCTTTTTTGTAACTATAAACGTAATAATTAACCATTTATATTAGATCGGTGAATAATTTGTTATCAATCAGCCATTCACGGGTTGACCCAAAATAAAATCTCTCATCTTGGCGGCTCGGTCTAAATAATAATCACATAAGTTGAGCATAATACACATGACATGTTGGCTTGCATGTGTGAAACGCTATTGTAAACTGCGACGAGAAAAGAAACGAAACAGTGGGCAGTCCCAGGTTATGTAAAACAATGCTATACCTATGCCTGATCAACTTGGAACTGGCCGCCTGGTATTTAAAAAAAAAATGTGGTCAGTAGGCCCCAATTTGGGGTTGAAACCCGCGGTTATGCAGCCGAGTGAAACGACCGTATCAGATATGTATAAAGTTATATTTCGTCTTATTATCATTAACATTGTTAAACGAAATGTCCACAACTATTGCGATTAAGGTCGGTGTCTCTGTTACTACAGAATAGTCAACGTCCATGTGTGTTATCATCATTGTAACGAGCGATCGAAGATTCTAGCAGGAGGGCGTTCCTTAAACCAATATGGTGGCCTGTTTGCTACACTGGGCCCACTTTTGCATGGCCAGGTATGCGGCAGCCATTCACCTCTGACCGATAGGCTATTAATTTTTCTAAATGGCTACTGTGTACGCGCGGAGACAGTTGTTCAAATACGTCTGCAGTGAGTCACCCCAGTGACTCAGTCAAGTGTCTATTGTGCAGACTAGTGGCATTCGTCTTAACTGTCTTTTCACCCGGCTCGTTCTCAGTCAACATTTGTAGACCCACCACGTTTATGACACCCGTTCCATTTCTGTTTATATAACCCCGTGATTAGGAAACATATTATATTAACTAAACCATGTAATATTTTACTAGATGTTGTATGTATGATGTGGGTGTATGTGCGTGCGTGCGTACGTACTTGTGATGTATTCACCAAACCACAAATGGTTTACTTAAATATAAGTGGAATGATTTAATTAAAGGATACGGCAGGCGGTCAAGGAACCGCACTGACGGTGTATGTCCACGTCTTAATCAAGCTTGGGTAGATATTCCTTTACTTTACGTTGTTCTTTAGAAACAGCGAACCCAGATCACGAAGCTAAAGCAACAGTTTTCAACCAGACAATGTAACTACAGGTTCTGTTTATTGCACGAATCCATCAAAGATGATTGTGGTGTAATGATTTTGGAACACATTTACGAAAAATTGCTCTCCGCCAGTAAACAAGTGAAATGTTGTAAACTCTACTGAACATAGTTTTTACTTCGGATTTTAGTGTCTAAATAATGTGTATTATTATTATTATTAAACAAGATAGTATCCTCTATCCAAAGGTACCCTACAATAATCAGTCAAGTACCAACCAACCCCGACGCGAAATGGATCTGCTATGTTACATGCGTATAGTTATGTAACATAGCGGATTAGGTTACGATTTGCGATGTTATGCTACGATTTCAAATGCATTCCGACACATTGTATATTGACTATGTTTGCGTTGACGACATAAGCTGTTGAGTCGCCAACATAATTTAGTCAGTCGCGCATAATGTAACCATTTGGAGAGGCCATAACAAGTGTACGTTTGTGGGACACGTACACAAACTACACGTCAACTGTGCAGGCAAACCGTTTATGGTGGCAGTGTGGTTTTATTGTAAAAGTACTGCTGTGTAGCTGTCGTTTACACCTTGTTATTCACACCACACACACGCACGCACACACCATAACATGCAAACAATGTGAATATGAACGTTCGTTCAGTGGCCCGTTCAGTTACTGTTGTGTCTTATTGTATGTCGAAATGTTTGTTTGCAGGAACAGTCAGTCTGCACCTAAGACAGGAGTCGTGCGTGGGTCTCACCTCGTTACCTAAGCCTTTGCCCGGAGACAAGACAAAGAAAGGCACGTGTCGCTATGCCGCTGTTCATGTTTAATGTTGACTCATCTCACAGCTAATGACTTCAATAACACCGCGAGGCGTACACTAAATAAAACTTACACCACGTTTAGTGTTTGAGTATCGATTACACTGAATAACGACACCCGGGGCCTACTACTCAGTCTATAACGCCCGACATAACAGTTGCAATCGGTAATCCAAAGACATCTGGAAAATGGCCCGCCAATGCACCAAAAGATAGTGATTGAATTATTTCATTTTTCCAATATATGCTTCACCACGTGATGGTTTCAATTTATAATTTACTATTTCCCTAATAAATCGTAGGAAAACTGCAGTAATATTTAATAATTTATGGTTGTGGACCATCTCTATTAACATTATTATTATTATTTATAAAGATGTTTACTTATGTTACTTTAACTTTCGAAAGTTATTTTTGGTAATTATTATATAAATATGTGTCGGGGTAAATTTACACAAAAGTCATTGACTTCAAATGTACCCCTTTCAAACATTGTAGCTTGTAGCGTTGTAGTTAAATTTGCCTGTTTTTATTGTGTTTACTGTTGTTAATAATGTTCTCTGAGTACAATGTCTGAATAAACTTTCATATAAATAATTGGCTTACGGTCGATCTTTCCCAGAGAAATGTCCAAATATGTCAAATTGGCCATAAAACACAGTAGACAGTATCGCCAAATACGTGCCTTCCCTCGCCCGCCATACAACCTCATATCACAGCTTTTCTATTACGTTCAGCCAGGCGTGTCGGCACCATGCAGCCACGCGTGACCTTTTAATGTAACCCACCATTGATGGAAGTCGCGTTTTTTATTGGTCACTTTATTCGACGCATATTGTCTATGAGAATAATGTCATCCTCTATCACTGCAGTCAAAGCTCTAGCCAGTAGAGAGTGCACAGGACATGTATTGCCTGTTCGGTTGATCGCTGCCAGGTTTTTCGCATGACGGGTGCGCGTGTAGGCGTAATGAATCATGTCTATGAAACTCTCGCTCAATTTACTTCAGTTTTTCCTCACACGCACACGGATAATTGAAACATTAAGCTGGTAACACTGTCAAATACAGCTGTTTTAGTCACGCATATTTTTTTGGTTATCGAGTGCAGCCGAGATAGTTATAAATAATAATTAATATACACAATATCAATATTGAAGATAATCCAAACGCCCTGCAAAGGCTAAGGGCCCCGCCCCGTCCAATATCTGAGAGTAGACGAAGAGAAGAACCTACGTTTTATTATATTGATCGCACATGCAGATCACGCTTTCTAAAAAAGTACACGAATCAATGTATTTTACCAACATATGTTAGGAATAATCATTAAATTATAGAATACTGTAAACATCTATGAATGTCAAGTATGAGTGCGTGCGTGTGTGTGCGCGTCCCTACGTGAATGTATATGTTTCGCATGTGTATGGCCGCACGCGCATTGGTCTGTGTATGTGTGTTTTAGACCCTGTGAATAATGTATGCAAGCAACGTACACAATAACACTGGTATAATATGCAGCCAACCGTATTCAAGACTATATATGACACATGTTAATAATGTAACAGTGGGTGTGTTACTCCATGATGTTAACAATATCATACGGACTGTCGCTCCTATGATCTTTGTGTGTGTGTGTGTGTGTGTGTGTGTGTGTGTGTGTGTGTGTGTGTGTGTGTGTGTGTGTGTGTGTGTGTGTGTGTGTGTGTGTGTGTGTGTGTGTTTGTACCATTAGTCTAGTCTATTAGTCACGTTATTCAACAGGCACTTCCGGGTCGTCCATGCAGCTCAGCAATGTAAGGTTTCTGTATGTGGTGCTTGCATGAGAATCGAGTTACAGTACTGACAGTCTTTAGCTCCTCAGTGGATGTCATGTTCGGCATTTTTGACATTTGAAATACCAATATTCTCACGTATCTTTCACAAACGACCCCCCCCACACACACACACACACATTACGTATTCTTTCTTTTTCTTTCTCTCTCTCTGTCTCTCACTCACACTTCCTCTCCTATTTCTCATTCTCTCTCTCTCTCACACACACACACACACACATCGGCTTAGTTGGAGTTGTCAACTTTAAACACGTATACACGCGCTGTGTGAAAAGACACTATCAGCTATACTTCTCAGTCTTGCATACTATTGTATACTAGGAGTGAGATTGTAATGACTTATAGATCTTGTGTTCTTTAGAATACGAAATTGTATTTACCTATCCACTGCGTTCTATGGTTACATAGCATGTTTATCCGATATACAACTGAAGAAGCACATTCGTATATTTGTTTTAAATATCCTTCTGTTGGATCAATAAAATAGTCCCTAAGTATCGCCCATATCTAAATATCACGTTGATCTATCGGACGCTTTTGAATTGCGAGATCAATATTTATGTGTGTCAGCCTGGTAAATGGCCAAGGTTCAAGCACTAACACAAAATAGTCACATTTTATATATATCACCATTAGACGAGTCATTGCTCCCTACACGTGTATTGAATTATCCGTTACATATATCATTTCATTCGCTCACCTATCCTGTATCAAAATAAGTTAGGTTAATATAGCTAGATTGAGTGAGCGCGCCCGTTGTACTATACCCTGTACTCACAACTGTAACGTCACGTTTATCGGGAGCTTACCTGCAGCAGGACAACTAGGAGAAGCACGGGCCACAGCCTGAGACACGCCATGCTCGCTTCCTCAGCGCTCGCGGCCGAAAATGCCGGCCTTCCTGTCCTTGATGCCCGTCCGGCAAACCGTCCGCTTACGGGGCGCTCAACTAGGCGTTGGCGTCTACCTGCGTTTTACCCGTGTACGTCCGAAAGTAGTGTTTCCTCTCCTCTGATTGATGTACGAAATCCGGCAAGGTGGAAGGCGGCCCTACCATGTGTGTGCACTGCTCAACAACCCACAGACGGCTCGGCATACGCCCTAGCCATGGACGACGAAGCTACAGTCACGTTTATAATCGCGAACAAACGCCGGCCCTCAGATGTGAACTCAAGCAAATCCGTTGACCTGCTTCGTCATTTGCTCCCGACTCGGCCGGTGAAAGAACCGCGACCGACTGGGCGGCGGACGAAAATATACCAGTCAGACGAGTTGAAATCTGTCACGGTTGAGCGGATCAGCATTGTGCGTGCGGCTGCCGCAGTTCGCTACTGTTGGAGCGACGGGCCGGGACGGGACGGACCGTTCGTGTTGATTGCAATTGAGTTTACTGCATGGCCACAGGCGAATATGGTGGCCAACATGTTACTGCATATGTGATATTGGATAATTAAATAAATGCATGCTCTTTTGATTTTTCTTCGGGAAACCTGTGGACATGCATCGATGTACGCCACAAATTAATGTTACACGTGCAATGTAGTCAAACATGTAAACATACATGCATTTATTCATAATGATGTTTCTTGTGCTCTTTTGGTCCAACGCGTAGTTTTTGTCTTTGTGAAATATTCACAGTAATTAATTAATGTTAACCTTTACATTACCTGCTTACGATTACTATATGATATATATTATATATATATATATATATAATTTTTATTTGTAAGAAAATTATATATATATATATATATAATATAATATAATATAATATAATATAATATAATATAATATAATATAATATAATATAATATAATATAATATAATATAATATAATATAATATAATATAATATAATATAATATAATATAATATAATATAATATAATATAATATAATATAATATAATATAATATAATATAATATAATATAATATAATATAATATAATATAATATAATATAATATAATATAATATAATATAATATAATATAATATAATATAATATAATATAATATAATATAATATAATATAATATAATATAATATAATATAATATAATATAATATAATATAATATAATATAATATAATATAATATAATATAATATAATATAATATAATATAATATAATATAATATAATATAATATAATATAATATAATATAATATAATATAATATAATATAATATAATATAATATAATATAATATAATATAATATAATATAATATAATATAATATAATATAATATAATATAATATAATATAATATAATATAATATAATATAATATAATATAATATAATATAATATAATATAATATAATATAATATAATATAATATAATATAATATAATATAATATAATATAATATAATATAATATAATATAATATAATATAATATAATATAATATAATATAATATAATATAATATAATATAATATAATATAATATAATATAATATAATATAATATAATATAATATAATATAATATAATATAATATAATATAATATAATATAATATAATATAATATAATATAATATAATATAATATAATATAATATAATATAATATAATATAATATAATATAATATAATATAATATAATATAATATAATATAATATAATATAATATAATATAATATAATATAATATAATATAATATAATATAATATAATATAATATAATATAATATAATATAATATAATATAATATAATATAATATAATATAATATAATATAATATAATATAATATAATATAATATAATATAATATAATATAATATAATATAATATAATATAATATAATATAATATAATATAATATAATATAATATAATATAATATAATATAATATAATATAATATAATATAATATAATATAATATAATATAATATAATATAATATAATATAATATAATATAATATAATATAATATAATATAATATAATATAATATAATATAATATAATATAATATAATATGGTATAATATAGTATAATATGGTATAATATGGTATAATATAGTATAATATAGTATAATATAGTATAATATAGTATAATATAGTATAATATAGTATAATATAGTATAATATAGCATACTATAGCATAATATAGCATAATATAGCATAATATAGCATAATATAGCATAATATAGCATACTATAGCATACTATAGTATACTATAGCATAGTATAGTATAGTATAGTATACTATAGCATAGCACAGCACAGCACAGCACAGCACAGCACAGCACAGCACAGCACAGCACAGCACAGCACAGCACAGCACAGCACAGCACAGCACAGCACAGCACAGCACAGCACAGCACAGCACAGCACAGCACAGCACAGCACAGCACAGCACAGCACAGCACAGCACAGCACAGCACAGCACAGCACAGCACAGCACAGCACAGCACAGCACAGCACAGCACAGCACAGCACAGCACAGCACAGCACAGCACAGCACAGCACAGCACAGCACAGCACAGCACAGCACAGCACAGCACAGCACAGCACAGCACAGCACAGCACAGCACAGCACAGCACAGCACAGCACAGCACAGCACAGCACAGCACAGCACAGCACAGCACAGCACAGCACAGCACAGCACAGCACAGCACAGCACAGCACAGCACAGCACAGCACAGCACAGCACAGCACAGCACAGCACAGCACAGCACAGCACAGCACAGCACAGCACAGCACAGCACAGCACAGCACAGCACAGCACAGCACAGCACAGCACAGCACAGCACAGCACAGCACAGCACAGCACAGCACAGCACAGCACAGCACAGCACAGCACAGCACAGCACAGCACAGCACAGCACAGCACAGCACAGCACAGCACAGCACAGCAAAGCACAGCACAGCACAGCACAGCACAGCACAGCACAGCACAGCACAGCACAGCACAGCACAGCACAGCACAGCACAGCACAGCACAGCACAGCACAGCACAGCACAGCACAGCACAGCACAACACAACACAACACAACACAACACAACACAACACAACACAACACAACACAACACAACACAACACAACACAACACAACACAACACAATATAATCTAAATAATATAAATATAATAATATGCATACATACATACATACATACATACATACATACATACATACATACATACATACATACATACATACATACATACATACATACATACATACATACATACATACATACATACATACATACATACATACATACATACATACATACATACATACATACATACATACATACATACATACATACATACATACATACATACACATAATATGTTTTTTATTATACACATATATACATAATTATGTAAAATGTCCTTACTAAAGGCGTGCACTGTTTTAAATGTAACTGGTACCACTTGCATGGTAAGGTAACACTATGTATAAGGTAATAATTTGCTTGTAATGACCTCGCAACGGACGGCACGGAAGGTAGGGTAAGTGAATTCTTGGGGACGTTCCCATGACAGGTGCCACGAGGACACACCCATCAATTTACCACTGCGCTGACAAGTCGCTGGATTCCTTTGGCCGGAGGGTCATGGACATTTAACAATGGACAGGTCAGGTGAATCACTAAATTGAACACAACAAGGCAAACCGTGAGCCCATTGGCTTACAGCCCCTTAAGGCGGCGTCTGTAATGTCGTCGTTAACGTATCTTGTTTTATAGGTCTACGTTGGTTAGTAGCAGGTAAAGGTCTCAGTTTAAAGGCCTGTTCGAGTATATTTTACGTTGGGCAATTGACAGTATATGGGAGGCGACTGTAGACATCCTAAACTTTGTTTATAGGAAAGATCAAACTTGTGCGGTGCGTTGAGAGTGCAGAAACGTTGAATAACATCTTCGTGATTTAGGGACTAAACTAACACCAGCAATACTAAAAGGTGCATTAGTTTGTTATGTAACTATACATATAAAAATACGAGAAACAACGAGAAAGATATATATATATATATATATATATATATATATATATATATATATATATATATATGCATATATAATTATATAATAATTGTATGCATAAAACAAACCCAATCAATGATGCAATTTGTTATTTATCATCTGTGCCCAGAACTGCCCGTTTCTGGATAATACATTATGCTATATAATAAATGACTTTATTTACATTTACGCGAAAAACAACAATGATATGCCGAACAATCGATTGTGTTGATTGAGCAAATAACCAGCCATATAACGGCCGCAAACTGTTGGGAATACAGCAAATGGCATTTGCCTGGAGCGTCTCGTCACGCGTGGCTGCACAGTTCGCCGGTCAATGCTGGGTCGCCAGCGTGCAAGGGCACCACGACGTGTGTGTGTGGGTGGGTAGTGGCCATGCTGGCTTAGACTAAAGTTGTAGCCCCGCGTATCAGCCTACTGCCACGGTTGACTCGTTACACCCATTACGTCATATAGTGTATTATGTAACATCGTTTACGGGCATGAGGTGGTTCTCTTGTGTATTTGTCATATTATGAAATCTATGACTTTTCATGGCAAAAGATCTTGTCCAATTGTATAAAATTTCCATTAGTGCGTAAGGAAATCAAGGGATACTGGTTAAAAATAAGCCCACCAACAATGCTCGTAACACCGATGTGTTGATGGGACATGCTTAAAAAAAATTATTATCGTTGTTTAATTAATGCCCTAAGAGGTATTTTAAGGTTAAATTCAAAATTAGTATACACATACTGACAAAAATTATAGTAGTTTGTAATAACTTGTGTCAAAATAACCTACAATGCAAGAAACATCACTAAGCAAACACATAGCATTTTATTAAGAAAAACAGCGCCATGCACGAAAATAATGCATCTTTTTCTTTTCACAGAACACATCCGTGATACACCACAGAAATGCATAGTATGCGTGGGCGTCACAAGAAGAACAAAGCAAGCTCTTCACCATTGTCTTCACAGAGGAGTACACTGCTGTGCTGTCTTTTCTCTTTCGTTTGACCAAAAATAAGGACAAAGTTTGCTTCAGCGGTGATGAGATAAATTATAATATTCACAGCAGTAAGTTGTCTATGAAAAAACGACCTATATCCTTGTCAATGTCACACAAGGCTCACTGTATCCCTTACAAGTTACTTCGTAACTTGTACTAAAAAGACACCACAGCAGAAGCATATCCCGTTGCAACCGCTACTAAATACACAAATACACACCTTTTTACGTGTGTAACACTACTCGACTGAGCTGGTACTTAACAAAAGCCCGTGCGGCTTCGGGCGCTCGCGGTAATTTCAATGAATGTGTGGCTGGTCGGAATTGATGCCGGTCGATATGTGGTAGTAAACCAGTGCATGAATTGAGCCCCGAGCAGGGTGCAGTCGGGGATTTGTCGATAGTACCACCCGGCTCACCAACGCCTCGTCTCGGCTGACTGCTCTCACCGCATAGGTCTCCTTTGGCCCTTTGGTCCTTTGGTATGTGAACAACACACAGCCCCTGCTGGGGCTAACATAGAGTGTCACCGTGGCCTATCGTAACACAACAATAGTACCATTGTGAGGCCACCAACGCTTTTCTGTACGATAAGTCTATCCTACAGTGTGTTGAGTATGACCAGAGGCACACCTTTTGTTCGTTGTTGTAATGGCGTCAATTGCAGGCATTTGGCTGTGCCAGCCCCTCTGGCTATGGATAATGTTTTCTTTTCGTATATAATCAAATTCCAAATACGCCGCTGCGTAGGAGTGTTGTTGTATGGTATATTTCTTATCGGGCGGGCGGGCGGGCGGGCGGGCGGGCGGGCGGGCGGGCGGGCGGGCGGGCGGGCGGGCGGGCGGGCGGGCGGGCGGGCGGGCGGGCGGGCGGGCGGGCGGGCGGGCGGGCGGGCGGGCGGGCGGACGGACGGACGGACGGGCGGGCGGGCGGGCGGGCGGGCGGGCGGGCGGGCGGGCGGGCGGGCGGGCGGGCGGGCGGGCGGACGGACGGACGGACGGACGGACGGACGGACGGACGGACGGACGGACGGACGGACGGACGGACGGACGGACGGACGGACGGACGGACGGACGGACGGACGGACGGACGGACGGACGGACGGACGGACGGACGGACGGACGGACGGACGGACGGACGGACGGACGGACGGACGGACGGACGGACGGACGGACGGACGGACGGACGGACGGACGGACGGACGGACGGACGGACGGACGGACGGACGGACGGACGGACGGACGGACGGACGGACGGACGGACGGACGGACGGACGGACGGACGGACGGACGGACGGACGGACGGACGGACGGACGGACGGACGGACGGACGGACGGACGGACGGACGGACGGACGGACGGACGGACGGACGGACGGACGGACGGACGGACGGACGGACGGACGGACGGACGGACGGACGGACGGACGGACGGACGGACGGACGGACGGACGGACGGACGGACGGACAGAGTGGCGTGGGATGTAAGGACTGGTGGTTTAATTTTGAGCAACCCATGTCTCTCCAGCGTTCAGTCACGCCGAGTACTTTCCTGAGCCAACGGAACTGGGTTAGAGTTTGGATAGAGGCTCAACCCAAAAGATTATGGAGGCGAATGTAGGTATGATTAGCTTCGTGGAAACATGTCCACTGCGTGGTGTAATTATTGTTTGTGGTGGAGGGCGTCGCGGCGCCTATGAGCTGGCTAAACGTGTCTTTATCTTCCTGAGGTACGACTAAAACGGGCGTTCAACCATCCCCGCTGCACGACTTTCTATTGAACCTTTTTTTTTACAATTCGTCACAAATGACTGAATCGTCATCGTCGTCTGAGTCACCCAGTTGTGGAGAGTGGCGACGCGAGACGGCTCTGCGTAGTTCGTCGCAATTTTACAATAAATACTACTCACGTACTAGTATTTTCTCACGCTCACTGCGACACGGTTTTGATGTAGGTGCTGACGTGAATATGTCAACCCGTGGCGCGGACAAAGAAACCACCTTGATGAGGGCATTCATAATTATTAAATTGCCATACGAAGATGGATCGATCACATTTTGACAATAGTGTTTTGTCGATCTGCACACAAGGTGCACCTACACGGGTGAATACGATGTAGCGCATATTCATCAAAGCGGTCAATCGTTCTTTTGGTTTATGTTTTATCCTGATTTAGTATGCTGAAGTTATCTCACGATTATAATTAATCTGTAAACATTTAAAGTCGGTTGCTATCCCTACTATTTATGAATTATTAGTTACCCTTCTCGCACATATGCGTACATGCGCGCGCGCGTGCGTGCGTGTGTGTGTGTGAGTGCGTGCGTGCGCGCGTGCGTGCGTGCGGTGCGCTGCGTGAGTGCGTACGTGCGTGCGTATATGTGTATGTGTAATTTGTGTATGTGCGCCGCCGACCCGCCGTGTGGGTGAAAGTAATGTTGATATGTTGATTAGGTTGACAAACAATAGCAGCATGTAAGTGACGAGAGCGACCGTTCCTCCTGAACTAGCTGTCCGCGGTGCCTGGACTACTTGTGGTCAACGCACTCTGCATGGCGACCTAGCTGAGTGCAGTGTCTGGACTTTCTCAGCTGAAATGTCACAAAGGACAATAATAGCAACTGGATGTGCTAACAATTACTGTCACACACTGACGCCAATATTGCGCTGGTGTTGACCCGGTCAGGCCGCCCGCTGGGAAACACACGGAACAACAGTTAGCACTACTACAGTGTAGCACTTGCAAGGTCATCATTTACTAATAAACTTCTCATTGGCGCTAACTGGAGAACAGTTTACCACTCCGTGTGTTCACTGAAAAAAGTAAACAACTATTTATTATATTATATACATCGCCCCAATTCATATGTGAAATACGAGTGACTGAGATATGTAAACGAAGTAGACAAAAGTAAGTAAGTAAGTAAATAAATTATTTTCGGAATCGCATACATCATACAAATAAACACAATCAGCAAATGTGACAGTAAATGATATAGTACACGATTCCCGGTTGACAACGGAGCCAATTAAGGCTGTAGCCAGTAATATAATATGAGGATAAAACAATATGATGAATGCTTCAAAAGAAGAAACTGGCCGCTGTCAACCCAGTAATAATTGTGTAAACTATATAATAGTAATTTGGCGTGTTGAATAAGAATTATATTTCAAATTTAGACCCGATTTGATGTCACAACAGTAATGTAAAGTAATAGGTTGACTCATTAAAAATAGTGCAGACGTAAGGTTACACCAACCGTGATTACACTCTGAACCAGTTACACATGTGAATAAATATTTCATAATATGTGTGATTTTAAAGTAAGTAAGGATAGGCTACATGTTCTTCAAAATTGAATTACGGTTAAAGTAAACTGCCCTTGTCACCTAAGAAAGGTCCATTTACTGTGTTACAATATAAACGTATATTTACATAAGTTGGACTTCTGTTATAAATGGAACTAGAACGCTTAGTCTACCTTTCATTGCAACATGTCTCTGGAATGTCACAATGAACACAACGGAAATGCCTCATGTTCTTTTCGATGGTATTCACACAAAGACGCAGAACAACGTCGTCTTACTATGCGCCATAATAATAGTAAACATTGCTTGTTTTCAAGGCAGATTTATGACTGTGTGTACTATAAATATTTTGCTAATCATGAATCACAAATTGGTTGTCGTATCAAAATTTACACGGGATTTGTTGGCGTGAATGAAGGTATCTGGTTTCAAAGCAACGCGACTACGTGAGCGGTGAGCCGACCTCCGCGCTCTGTCGTCACACGCCGCTGACTCGGCGAGGAAGTGACGCGTGATGTCAGCGCGAGGGATTACTCGTCCCCATGACGACATGCAGCCACATCGATCGCGGCGGCGTCGTCGGTGAGACAACATGACTTTGACATGGCCACCTGAACGGGGGGGGGGGGGGGGTATGTACGGGGAAAACTGTAGCTTGTATATTGCTCGAGTAATTCTATATTATATTCAATATGCGAAATTGTAAGCATACACAATTATTTAAGTGTCCTTGCTGACAGTGCAGGTTAATAAACTTGTTTTAAAAACGGTTATCGTGACTCATACCATTAATATTCTTCCTCCAGTTCCCTTTATTGTTGTAAACTCGCACAGTTATGATGAATGTTCATTCATAAATATTCAGTACTACTACGCCATATGCCAAGACGTACGTGTTTCATTATATAACGCATTCCACTTTTTATTCACCAGTCTATCGATCAAACATGACGGCCACAGCCATTCACAATTCTAGTGGCTGTCTATTTCATAAACTGTCATCCATCTGCTAGATGAAACAGCATTCAAAAAACGCGTATGCAAATACTTCTTAAATAATTATCGTTGTATTTTAATGCACCTCTACTCGATATGTTTGTATTTTAATATACATCTACTCGGTATGTTTGTATTTTAACATACCTCTACTCGGTATGTTTGTATTTTAACATAACTCTACGCGGTATGTTTGTATTTTAACATACATCTACTCGGTATGGTTGTATTTTAATATACCTCTACTCGGTATGTTTATATTTTAACATACCTCTACTCGGTATGTTTGTATTTTAACGTACCTCTACTCGGTATGTTTGTATTTTAATATACCTCTACTCGGTATGTTTGTATTTTAATATACCTCTACTCGGTATGGTTGTATTTTAACATACCTCTACTCGGTATGTTTGTATTTTAACATACCTCTACTCGGTATGTTTGTATTTTAACATACCTCTACTCGGTATGGTTGTATTTTAACATAACTCTACGCGGTATGTTTGCATTTTAATATACCTCTACTCGGTATGTTTGTATTTTAATATACCTCTACTCGGTATGTTTGTATTTTAATATACATCTACTCGGTATGTTTGTATTTTTATATACATATACTGGGTATGTTTGTATTTTAATATACCTCTACGTGGTATATTTGTATTTTAACATACCTCTACTCGGTATGTTTGTATTTTAATATACCGAGCTACTCGGTATGTTTGTATTTTAATATACCTCTACGCGGCATGTTTGTATTTTAATATACCTCTACTCGGTATGTTTATATTTTAAGATGCCTGTTCTCGGTATGTTTGTATTTTAACATATCTCTAGTCGATATGTTTGTATTTTAATATACCTCTACTAAGTATGTTTGTATTTTAATATACCTCTACTCAGTGTGTTTGTATTTTAACGTACCTCTACTCGGTATGTTTGTATTTTAATATACCTCTACTCAGTATGTTTGTATTTTAATATACCTCTGCTCAGTGTGTTTGTATTTTAACATATCTCTAGTCCATATGTTTGTATTTTAATATACATCTACTCGGTATGTTTGTATTTTAATATACCTCTACTCAGTGTGTTTGTATTTTAACATATCTCTAGTCCATATGTTTGTATTTTAATATACCTCTACTCAGTATGTTTGTATTTTAATATACCTCTACTCAGTGTGTTTGTATTTTAACATATCTCTAGTCCATATGTTTGTATTTTAATATACCTCTACTCAGTATGTTTGTATTTTAATATACCTCTACTCAGTGTGTTTGTATTTTAACATATCTCTAGTCCATATGTTTGTATTTTAATATACCTCTACTCAGTGTGTTTGTATTTTAACGTACCTCTACTCGGTATGTTTGTATTTTAATATACCTCTACTCAGTATGTTTGTATTTTAACATATCTCTAGTCCATATGTTTGTATTTTAATATACCTCTACTCAGTATGTTTGTATTTTAATATACCTCTACTCAGTGTGTTTGTATTTTAACGTACATATACTCGGTATGTTTGTATTTTAATATACCTATACTCGGTATGTTTGGATTTTAATATACCTCTACTCGGTATGTTTGTATTTTAATATACCTCTACTCAGTATGTTTGTATTTTAATATACCTCTACTCAGTGTGTTTGTATTTTAACGTACATATACTCGGTATGTTTGTATTTTAATATACCTATACTCGGTATGTTTGTATTTTAATATACCTCTACTCGGTATGTTTGTATTTTAATATACATCTACTCGGTATGTTTGTATTTTAATATACCTCTAGTCCTCTACTCGGTATGTGACAGGTTAATGATACATGACAAGCTATAAATCAAAGCAGCAAACGAACATACAAAATGGCGAGTTGACCTCGGCTTCTCGGAGGAATTGCACTTCCAATGATACAAAGTTAGCGCGTTAGTGTTTAAACCGACCGTAATTTTAATTTCCATGGCGGGAATAGGGTTGATATTATAAAATTAAATGCAGTGTTCTGAACGATCGCCCGACAACAGTTGGGTGTATGTCTGCTGCGCCTTCGCGCTGGACGTGCATGCGGGCACGGACCTACTGTCTTCGTAACATAGACCCCGATGAGTCAGCACTGCACAGATACACTAACACACTAGCATTTGAAAGTTAAAAAAAAACATTCCGCTACTGGCGTGGGTGGCGTGTGGAAGATTAGAGCGAAGCAATGGCGCGAAGCAACTTCATCCGCCATTCACTTGGGCGGTGTCATCACGTCGAGTCGCACGGACTACCTGCCCCACTGGTGCCCGGCCACGCCCTGGGCGTAGTTACCCCGCCTAGGACACCCCACCCCACCCAGCAAGCGTGCCCATGCGTAGCATAATTCTTTTTAACAGTTATGGAGCCAGACGTGTTGGCCACGGCTCGCCCACGCTCGTACTAGGTGTGTCCCAGGACAGCAGCGGCCCGTCGTGTGAGGGACATAACTGGGGCCAAGAACCGGAGTTATTTTATCGAAGTCTCAGTTGGAAAATTTTAAAATAATATTATCAGATGCGGCTGTTAAAAAAAGTGTTTACGTTCCTGTTAAATAAAAGCACATGTATTGAATTATGCATTAGTTAATTATTTATTATATTTTTAGTGTCGTTAACTCACACACGCACGCACGGACACACACCCGCACGCACGCACGCACACTATCAATAGAATATCAAGAGCACACCTGCTTGTCATAACGTGACTAACGCATTTAGGTCAACAACCGTAGATTCATGGGTACATGAACATGCACTGACTTGGTGATGTTTTGCTACATTACCAATTACAGAAGATAACACAAACACAAACACAAAAAAGCACGATGCAGTGTGAATAGAAAGTATTCTATGACATTCTACCAATGGGGTGGCAGTAAACCTGTCAAGGTTTATTTCTTTGTGTACTGCTTATGCTTTTTGCTGTGTGTTCAAGCGCCCCGGGGCATATTCCTATGTGTGTTCACCGGAGCGAGTCCCACACTGATGCCGTGAACCAGCCAACCTTTGTCGTGTGAAACCTATAAGTGTGTTATCATTTCGTATATAAACCAGACGAAGGACGACAAAATGGATGCTATCACCGTTACACGGTGGCAGCATAATGCGCGGGTTCAGATGAGTCCCACTTGTTTTGTCAATATTTTGAATAGCCCTGCTTAAGAAGACTGGTTTGCGTTTATTTGCAGATACACCGATTAAACATTGCATGTACATTTCATGCCGTCGTAGATAACTAGTACGTGGCTGTAATGCACTCGGTGAGCTTTGGGGAACACGATTCTGCCGTGATTGTAGCAAACCCAGACAGACTTGTTATACATATTTAGCTGTCATTATATTACAAAAACAACATTTGTTACGCGAAGTGTATAACAGTTATTACGCGTATTTTAATTATATTTATTGTATATGCGTATTAATTGTCTATATTAATATTAGGTACGTGTTTTGCTATTCAGTAATCGACTACTATTCTAGAGTAGGCAGACACATATACACACGCACGCACGCACGCACGCATGCATGCACGCACGCACGCACGCACGCACGCAAACACACACAAACAGACATACATGCAAGCATGCACGCTCACACGCACACACGCACACACGCACACACGCACACACGCACACACGCACACACGCACACACGCACACACGCACACACGCACACACGCACACACGGACATACGCACACACACACAGGCACGCACGCACGCACGCACGCGGCATGGTTCCAGTAACTGACTAGTTTGTATATTATACTGTGGTTACGACGTTATGATCTTATGAGATCTAGTTAGAACTAGTTAAACTATTTAGAACATTTACGCCAAGCCGATCTTTCTGTGCTGGCACGGAGGTAGGCACTGCCAGGGTGCTTGTCGTCCTCGGTGGCTCTTTTACATGAAATGATGGAAAATAATGTATAACTCAGACACGGAGTTCACACTACGAGAACAAATGTAATTATCTCAACACCTGCCAACGATAAAACGTCGTCTGCGCAGAAGTACATAGCGCTATACGAAATCTAACGGAAATAATTGTGGCCACACGAAAATATCGCAGGAAACCAAAACTTACTTTTCCGTGATTTTGTTATGACTTTATATAAAGCTGCCCGTTGTAAGGAATAACGATAAATATTTCGCGGGAAAGTTGGTTCTTGAAATGTTAGCAATGTGCACCTGATACGATGTTCTGAACAGCTCAAACAACATAGCTTGTCGCCAACGAAATGCTAACGCAAATCGGCCATGAGCGCCACAGCCATGTGTTCTGTACTGTTGTTTCTTCGTATTCTCAATAGGAATAACTTGCCGACACATCTGTCGTCGCGTGATGTGTTACACAATGATTGCCTTGTTAACACTGACAGCCATTGTTGAGGCCGCGTATACCTGCTCATAGAGAGCGTTTGAAAAGAGACCACCGCACACTTTCTACCATGTGTTTGACATACCACTATCCGACGCTGTATGTGACCATTCGTCGTTAAGTATAGGGCAAATGTCAAGGTTGCAATTCAAACTTTAAAAAGCGCTTTTGCACGAACGTTTGTGCTGATGGCTTAAGACACAGTGCGTTTTTCGCCAGAATTATAACGAAACTTTCAAAATTAGTTTAGTTTAGAATCAAAGGTTGTAATTTTTCATATCCAAATTCACTATCTTAAATTTCTTTTTACCTGTAGAGGCTTTCGTCTGAACGTTTCACGAAAGCCTCTACAGGTTTCACGAAAGCCTCTACAGGTAAAAATAAATTTAAGATGTTGAATTTGGATATAACAAATGAAAACCTTTGATTGGAAAAAGAACTACCCTGTGAAATGTTCAGTAGTTTAATTTAGGCGTAAATCTACTTTGAGAGCTGAATGAATCATTCAGTTTATAGACTGGTTGATAAAGGTCTATCTGGTGGGGCGCACCAAACGAAGGAAAACATATATTGATAATTTATTTATAGTCTTATGCTTACATTAATAAAACCCAAAGACTCGTCTCTGCTTATGCAAGATTGGTAATTTACGAAAAGTTTAAATCTTTAATTTAAATAAATAAATAACTTTTATAACATTTCATTTAACATCCTACAATGTCTAGTTGGTAAAAAATACAGTTCTAGAAACATATTTGGCCAAAACAGAGTGTTTACTAATAATGAAACACACATGTATCTGTACGTGTGGATATACCGCGTTGTGTACAGGCTGTAAGGACTTAGGCTGCACAATGTCCACGCAGACACATTAAAGTCAGTGTAGCAAGTTCAAAATGTTCATCCTCATAAACAGAATGGTTGTGTTTTCAACTTATACTCAACACATTCAATAAAATGTGTTCTTGATCATGATCGTGTTTTTTAAATGCAATAGTCATCATTAGGAGTGGGTTCAATTACTGCCTTCAACTGTGAGAATATGTATACCGATTTTCAACAGGAGAATAGTGTTTTGAACTCAAGTGGAACATACAACCGTATATAATGGGTGAAACGATTATAGCCAACTCAATGAGACGACGACAGCTTTGCCATAAAAGGACATTTTTATACAGATAAATGTCACGAGTCGTATCAAGTTAACATCCTCTCTAGTTCTAGCGACGTCGTCACAGGTCGTGGTCGCGACGAACAGTCTAAACGGTGTCGTCGCCTCGTCTCGTGTCAACCCAAATTCCAACGGATGTAGGCAATCGATTGCCATTGTCTCTGCTACACAACCATCAATGAGGCTACGTGACGTTGCTATACTGGCTCTTGCTATCAACAACGTCGCTACACACAATGATCTGAGGACATCGAGACAGGAACTTTATACATCCGCCACGTTCGGCTGCCTACACAGCAGTGGACACCTCATCTACGGAGGGTGCCGACTTTCACACGGTGTCCAGACGACCTGCTTACACGATCGACACAGTCGAGCGACCATCGGACACGTATACGATGTGTACACGCACTCATACAAAGCCTTCTTCGCAGCTCGTAAACGTGTCTCCAACGAGCTGATTGACTAGGACGATAAGAGCGACTCGGGCGGCAGACAGCGACCGGCAAGCAGGTGTACAACGCAGCCGGTGGTGAGCTGTGACTGCTGACTACACCAGTCAAAGCCCCGGCCCCATTCTCATGCCGCTCACTTATAATGTTGAGTCGTCGAGACACTATATCTTACGCGGCGTGAGACATTAATGTAGTCGGCGTCAACGTTGAGCGCACTCCTGAACAACCTGCCAACTCTTTGTGTCTAGTCCACATAGTTTTCCGCATACAAAGCCTCAGTGTCTGGCGGTCCTGATAACGCATAATGTGACACCCATATTAGACAGTCGTTGACTAAAATAGGATGGGTCCGTTTGTAGCATGTTTCGACGGTAAGATAAGATAACAATGCTCGTAAAAATCGTACCAAGTCTACTTTGTTTTCTGAACAATCACAATTTGTAGATCTAAACAGCGTAGCTTCGCTAAAATTAGGTGGGGCGATTAAATGAGACCGCACGTCTTAGAATGTCGAGTCTTATGGGGTATTCCCAAGATTACCTCGTTCGTTGCCGTTTGCTAAAGCGTATTTCTAAATGTAGACAGCAAATCTAACACAAACAACAATTTTGTAGGCGTAAAGCGCTGGCACTGAGAGCTCATGTAATGAAACATCAAATGAAGTGATTCAAAGGTGTCCATCAATGGTTGCGTTTTATTCCAACGTACGTTGACTGCTCCCGTATGTCATTAAACCGTCCTGGATGTATAATAACGCACGATTAGATGTGAAAACAATGCGCTGTTGTTATCTATGTTCTCCTATGAACGAAATGCCACGACCATTCACTCCAGATCACCGCCAGTAACCATCTATTTCCACACTGTTTGACATTTTGCTGCCTGAATTGCATTCTATATCGGGAGTCGTAATGTCAGCAATATTATCTCAATAACCTTTAATTTCGGTGGAGATCCGTACATTTTCCAAAGCAACAAATCTTGCTCCAGACCGTCTCGCCTGCCAAAGTGTCCGAACAATTTCAGTTTGCTTATAATGATTATAGTCGATAGCCTCTTTGAACTAGTCAGTTATCTTGACATCGTTAGTTTATTTTACTTGATTCAACAAAACAAAATACAGTTTAACAGCCGACGATAGTTGGTCTGCGATGCGTGGTTGTCGCCGCATGCGCTAACACAGGAAAACCAGAGCTACTACATCCGAGCTGGGGCTCTCCAATACACAGCGCCCTCACGCGGATGGGATAAAAACTTTAAACAGATACCGTACTATACGACGAGACGTCCGAGATTGAGCGAGATCTGTGCGCGTTTGGTTCCATCGGGGGGGGGGGGGGTAGCCTGGGGAGGCGTGGGGGTGCCCAAGCTCCTACATAGTAGCTCTGGGAGAACAATGCACTGAAGCATGCGACCGCCCTGAGCAGGCCACCATATAACGACACGCAGGCGATTAACGGCGCCTGGCAGCGGGGGTACTCTCCGACGGCACGACAACCACTGACTGACTCACTCGGGACATACAATTTATGGTCGCACCCAGTTCACAAATAGAAGGGCGATGGCGCTTTAACGATATATTACTCAAATGCACCATGAATGCTCCGCAGATGACAGGGTATCCCGATATAAACGTTCCAGTGCGAACATTCGCTTGCAATCAATTTGGCATTAATAGCCGCTGTCCGGTAAAGCTCTACGGATACCCAACCAACAAACAGTTGATTGACAGTTTAAATAATGAATGAGTTTACGCGATGAAGAGTTGATTTATTTTGACATTTCTCTGTCGAAATTTGCGGTTCCAACTCTGCAATGGTCGGTAGTTGCCCTGTCCCACACCCCACTGAAATATATGTATCTGCTAATTCCCCACCTCCAGTCACTGCATTGTGTGGTCGACACCAACTGTCTTATAAGTGTGTGTGACAGGGCACTTTTAGTTGTATTTGCCCTGCACAATGATCTACTGGCCGGTTCGATCCAGCAGGGCTTGACAGGACACATATCACCAGTACAGAGTTGTAGTAGAGATGTCCAGCTCAGTGTCAATGACCTCTTGTGCCTACACTACACCGTTATAGTTAAAGCAACATGTGCAGAAGTGTGAGTTTAATAGATTATTGATAAGTTGTTCCCTGTAACTGTTTTTGTGGATATTCTTTATAATAATTACGTGATTGTAACTACACTGATGCAGTACTTAGATAATCAGATGAATTATCTAAAGCTTTATCTTGTAATGTTAATCTAGTATATATGTTTATTGTACACGTAATGTTTTACACAGTTGGTTGTAGCTCTCTGGAATCTATTGTCCAGATTTGGTTGCCGTTCCAACTTCATCATAATCCTGAGACTTCTCCACGACAACGGCAACTGTCCGTGATCAATGAGACTGAAACAGTATTTCATCAGCCGTACAGGGGTGAAGCAGGGATGCGTTATGGACGTTCTTCACGATCTACCCATGTGCCATACTTTGACCTTGACTGTCTTCCGCGTGGAGTTGAAACGGACTAACGGCACGATGGGAGACCTTTCAATCTGGGTCATATGAAGGCCAAGACAAAAGTGACAAAGACAGCCGTCATAGACCTTAATTATGCCGATGATCGTGCCATTCTTGCCCATACAGAAGAGCTTCAGGCAAGACTAGAATGTCTTTCCTTTGTTGAGACAATGATTCTTGTGGCATAACTATTTGGAGATTTCTGTAATGTCATACGCGAGAGCGAATCTATTTTACTTGATAATGTAATTGTATTATGTAAGTTATCTGATTTATAATTGTTATAGTTATGTAGTATTTCTTCTTTTCTTTCGTTGTAGGACTCACTTACCTACCCACTTACTTTCACTTACTTTTACTGACTTACTGCCAGAGTTTGTGCCGAAATAAAGATTGCATTAGAAAAGAAATATCGTTGTTGTCCTCTGAAGCGCCCCTCGCTACATTATTAAGTTTAAGTTAAGTGTCAAATCAATCTTTTCTTTTCCATTTTTCCTTTAGACGAAAATGCTACAGACGAAATCTCGCAAAATCACGCGTTATTTCCGTAAATTTCACGTAAATGTGACTATGTTAGGGTTTGCATTGTGTTTCTCGGGTTTTCTGTTACCAACACGAGGGCGTGTCACGTTACGCGTGTAATCCAACCGTGCCCTGTCAACAGACCGTCGAAGAATAGTCACGAGTCATCTCCATTGTCGCAGGATCGCAGTCTATATTTGAACAGCACACACAATGACCGTACTAGAGTCGCCCCTGTAATAATGGCATTAGAAACTCAGCTAGCGCTCTGACCAGAACTTGAAGACTATAATAAGCACCAGCTGATGACATGCGCCGATTGTGACTTCTCATCTCCGACAAGTCGCACACTCTGGAAATTATCGCTTCTCTTCCCTTCCAATCGCAATAGGATCGTCTGCGTAGATTAGCAGACTTCCAATCGCAATAGGATCATCTGCGTAGATTATCAGATCACCTTTTGACATTGCGTCTATGACAAGCATAAGCACGTTTTAGGCTCTACATACCCTATAACAAACAAACCCTAACCTTTTTACGCCCAATCAAATGTCTTCATGTAAGTGATACTATGTTACATGTCTACCCTTGTGTATGAATACACTAAATACGCTTAACATTAGAATTAATTAATAATAATAGTAATTGATGTAGCTCATATATATATATATATATATATATATATATATATATATATATATATATATATATATATATATGAGCTACATCAATTACTATTATTATTAATTAATTCTAATGTTAAGCGTATTTAGTGTATTCATACACAAGGGTAGACATGTAACATAGTATCACTTACATGAAGACATTTGATTGGGCGTAAAAAGGTTAGGGTTTGTTTGTTATAGGGTATGTAGAGCCTAAAACGTGCTTATGCTTGTCATAGACGCAATGTCAAAAGGTGATCTGATAATCTACGCAGATGATCCTATTCGATGTTCGATCTGCCATTTATACTCATAACACAAGCTGATGACGTTGCCGGAAATTACGCAACTACTCAAGCATGATTGATGTTATGTTACGTCACAGTAGACCTACGTCACTTCCGGCGCTCGCCTTCAGAAACTCAACAGCCGGTAAGGACGGATGCAGTCTTTTGGCTACGATTTCACACAATTGTTTTATTTTCGTGAGTGAATGTGACAGACCTATATTTGCCGTGCAAGGTGGCAGTGACTGTGCGATAGATGACTTTTCACCTGACCGAAGCAGCCTTCCTCGTTGAATCAACGTCACAACCCAAGAGGCCTACACCCCAGGACCGCCGCGATACAATGAGTCGCTGACTGTAATGCCGTCCGAATCCCGTTGTGTTGACGTGCTACGTTCGCGCGTCTCCAAAATGGGCTCCGTAGTTTTGGATTTGAAGAGGATTTTTAATGAGGTGATTGATGAAAAATTGGGCTTTTATCGAAACCAAACTATTTCTATTTTTTTGCAAAATAACGTTTAAAATAGTAGCATAGATATAGCATAAACAATGCAGAACATCACCTATACTTTCGACAAAGCCAATTTGAATGCAGCTAGACCTAGAGCAATCTCAGCGTTTATCTTCTGGTAACTGACCGAGATGTTACAATGTAGCACGGTGCGAACTGTGAACTCTGTAGGTTCTCTGTGCGTGGTTTTATAGGACACTTTATTGTACGACCCCGACCCTGACAGTTGAGTGGTGACCAATCCACCAGATGGCGCTAATGCATACGGGTGATTTCATGTTGCGTGTGTGTGGTGTCTCACCCATACAATTGGGTCATCGATCATTCCTCTAAACACTAGCGAGTTCTATTTATATGTGTGAGCTAACCATGATTCTATGACAAAAACCTCTTTGTATAAACTGCACCTATGTCGTGTATTTTTATCCCCCAGACACACGTTTTCATACCTGATAAATACGCGTGGGATCCGTGCGATATACACAGTCATCCAGATCTGTTATTGTCACCCATAAAGTGAGTGTTACGTTCCTTGGGACATGTACACGTGGATACGTCTTCATCACCCTTTGATCTTTACCGCCGCCTTTACAGTCATGGTACTTGAACGGCTTAACATTTTTTAATTAATGATATTATACAAACAACCCGCTTAATTATATGCCCCCCAGGGCTATGACGTAACTCTCGCGTTGGCGGCAGTGGGTGGTTCGGTCCGCCCGTGGTTCTGGGGTCGACACCCAGGAACGCCTCATGTAATTGTGAGAAAAAAGCAACACTTGCTTTTGTACGTCTTCAAAGATACTGCCAGTTGTCATCGTGATATCGTGGTTTATTGTTAACTGTATATAGATTATACTTGTGTGTATAAGTCCTATTGTGTCGTGTCAATGGGATGGGCCGGGTGAATCATGACGTGACGAGATCGGTTTATTTGGTACACATATGTTGGATGTGGGTTGGAATGTAGCGTTCCTCGTTTGCATGGCAGCCAGTTTTCATTCACCAAATGTTTCCAGCAATAAATGTTAATTAATAATACAAAAAAGTTGGGGTCATATTTCGATGGAGAAACACGGTGTCCAATTCAAGGGGAACGTAAATAGTACTCGGTATATATGATGATCTCAAACTCTAAAAATCCACTATTTACCAGGTTGTGTGTGATGTACCATTTAGGGGCCTATCGTACCAAACAACGTCCAACAAAGAGCAACGTAGCTGCACTTGTTAGAAAATACAAACATGAAAAAAAAAAGTTTAGAGGCCTACACTTCCACTCCGTGCGCACCCTAATGGATAACTGAAAAAAGACCAACTTTAGTAACCCTTTCTCCCTTGTCCACTCTATAATGTCTGCTGTCGTCCAACTTGTAGGATGTAGGGGAACAACGGGCAAAATAATAAAAGGGAAATGTTGGAACACACACCACAGGAAAGTCCTATCAAATTTTCCAAACATTTCCCCCGTTCAGCGAACATCCACTTAGGCAACTGTTCGCGACATGTGTATACAACTTCTGAATCAAAGTAGGTAATAAAACACGTTTTGGTGGTCAAGCTGCTTGATCATTATCTAAAATAACCAGATGACGCAGTTGTAACATGGCTCCTGTGAGACGCCGTGACGACAGTGGTGGTGTATACAACGTGACAGCGGGTGACAGCATGCATAGCGTCGTCAAATGCCGTAAAGTTTATGATGACAGGTGACCCGATGTAACGGCGACTGTAACCAAGCACCGGGTAACGTTAGTTAATGCTTGAACGTGTGCAAGTCCGGTGTCATGTGGTACAACTCGATACTTGAGCGTGTTAAACTAGTCATTGCACTATGCCGTCTTGTCGTTAACTGTCCAGGCATAACATATGACGAAACTTGATGCCACCGACTTGTGAATTCACTTTGTGCTTTCTAGCAGGCACCTGTGCGAGGGTGCAATAGGTTCACACGCACCCCTATCGCCGAGGCAAGTGTCGCGTGAAAGAAGAGTTCCACTTGAGGTACAATATCACCCCGCTCCCTAGATTTCTCTGCCCTGTCCAACACCACCCTCGATGGCCATAAAACAGGGAACGCCAACGCGAATAATCACCTCTGCACCCCGCATTCGCCTCCTGATGTCATGTCCGACAGGAGCCGAAACGGTGGCTGAAACTTGATACCTGACAGAAACATCGAAACAATTTTGTTTTCCCGAAACGCCCCCTCAAGTAGTCCACGCTACGGGCTTGACAGTCTTCACTAGTGGTCACTCAAAGTGAGGATGACGTCTTCTAAAGGTCGTTCAATGGTCCTTAGGTGACTCAAGAGCCCGATTCTTGATCTCAAGATCGTGCTGCAGTGTGGGTAGGAGGAGACACGTGGAAGAGAGAAATGTTGAGACTCCCTTCTCCAGTTCCGTTTCTCTACCTCGTGAAGTAGATGTCTCTCTGACAATGGCCCAGATGCAATTAAACAACCACATTTCCTCCCTTTCTGAACATATATTACGTCCGAAGGTTGGGCAGACCATGTGTAGCTAAGACAGCTAAGTCAGTCGTTATTTTGAAAATTTGTGTTTGGTAAACACGGCCTGTCCTGAACCGTTCTGCTGTGAAGATCTGGTTAGTCTAATCAACTTAAAATGTAAAACAACTACAACGACACGGTCTGATCGGCAGGTGAGAAACAGCAGAATTCAATAGATTTATGGTCTGTTTGACTAAGCACCAATTATCCAATGTATGGATTTTTTGTGTCCTGTCCTTTGCCGCTAAAATTAATTTCACGCAAATTGCACCCACGGATCGACCACAGTCGAGACGAAGTGGATGTTTCACTAACAGCAAAACGAACCGGAAAACATTTCGCTTCACGTTTGCACAGAGATACGCACGAAGTCACATGTAGAGCCAATCAGAGCTTTGTGAATAAAAACAGCATTTGGTGTCATGATATGAAAACGAAAGGTCTGAATACAATTATTGTTTGCAGTTGTAGTTGGGACGACGTGGAATAAATAATTATAAATTTTTAACGGCGTAAATGTTGTTAGAATGCCAACCATGCTGTCATTATAAATACGATGTCCCGACACATTTGGGCTACACTGCATAGGCCTACTACCAGCGCATGGCACAACAGCCTTAACTAAATGCAGGGGGTTTGTCATTCTACGTTAATATTTTAAGAGTGTCATATTTGTAATGCCAAAATGGCTCACAATAAAGACACCTGGAGAAGGTATAAGCAAAATTGGGAACATTGACTCTACACAATGTATTTTTATTGCACTTCCGGAATGTTACCAATACCATATGTTACGATATTGAGACACTAGAGCCCCATTTAATATTATTTACTCCGGTAGAAGGTAGTCGTGCGAGTAAAGAAGAAACACATTTAAAAATAGTAAATGTCTCGATTTTTATGACAAAAACATCCAGTAGGCCTGCTATTGTTATATCAATTACGCAAAGTATACAAAAAGAACATGTTGTTAAGGGTTGGTTGTATGAGTTCGCAGTTCCAAAATACGCAAGTCGTGATGTAAGATGACTAAGCCTATACCACGTATTGCGTGGAAATAAAGTGCTATAGTTGCGCCACCTAATTCGTGAAACGTATTCTAACGCAAACTGACGCTAATAGTAAGTAAAATCGCATTTCTCACACCCCATATCGGTGGTTTGAACAACTGATAAATATATCACATTTGCTATCTGATCAAACCATATATGATAGGCCCATGTCATTGTATTAATTGTGCAATCCCTTGTCTTCAAATGAAGTAAAACAAATACACCCTTGTTTGACCGGTGTCGTAACATAACATGACCTTTTTACATTCACGACATATAGATCCATCTATGTGCAATTTTGCACAGACGGCTCAACTCACTATACGTGAAAGCCGATGTCAAAACACGCATGACGGAAGCTCGAAGCAGTGAGGAATGTAAGTGATCGTGACGTCTCATATCAACGACATTCAAAACCTCGCTATACACAACGTAACATACAATGTAAGTGTTCTTCGCGAGCTGAACATCGTTGTGCTCCATCATGAATTTGGTGGGTATCGTATTCCGTTTGTTCTCGCTGCTGATAACGCACCCAATGGTCTTCTTTGCTGGCTCCCTGTGGTGGAATGAGACAACTGTGCCGCTGTCCGGTTGAACAAAGTCGGGTCACGATACTACAGACAGGGGATGGTTGCAGTACGAGGAATGAGAACAGTTCTGATGCATGCTCAGATTTGATGTCTGTGTTTCTCTGTCTGGGAAGGAAATTGCTGGATCGTTTTACTATACGAATGATATGCGAGCCTGGGTGTAAAAGATAGAAAGACATTCACAGACCACTAGTAGAAAGACAATACCCCATACATACAGCCACGCGTCATAAACAGCCAACAACTGTCTAGTGTTACCGTGTTAACAGTAAACGAACTGGCTAAACGCACCGACGAAACGTTGGTTTGAACCCGATGAATATGCACTTCTGAGTAATATTTCCTCAACAGTAAGCTCTCTGCTTCTAACTGGATTTCTTTCTTAATAAAACAAAGGGCGAGAGCCTCTCGGAATGTACGAAACAATCCATGTTCATTTGGACACTAAACCGCGGTGTAAATTTCGTTTTATGTTCTACTCGTGCCTACGTGAAACGCATAAGATTTGAGAGGATGAACTGGAATGCTCCCATTCATTCGTTTCAGCCACTAGTGTCGCACTACGCTGGCTCCAGCCGTATGTCTTAAATCACTGCTACTTGCAATAACAGTAGTTCGAGCCCGGTATCATCCACTAGTCAATCGATTTCAAAACTGATTTATCTATCTTAGCTTGCTCTGCCATGCGCTGGTTACCATACAACGCTACTCCGATATTCATACATTGCCTTAGCCCCAATATTTCAGTTAAGGAGGACTGGACATAGAATTCGCCCCCTCCAATATTTAGGCACCGGGTGTCGATCTGTTTTGTGTATTCGTTGGAGGATTAATAGCAAAACAAAACCGAACGTCGGCGAGTAAGTCCAAATGGACCCATTGTCTTCTGATATCCTGATCTTAGGCAGGACAGCGCGACACGAGAGACGACTGAAACTCCGCCACTGCCTATCCTAGTAGATCGATCCTTGACCTACTTTGTTAAGATATGTAGATTTTATTTCTTGGGTCAAGAAGGCTATGTTAAAATAGACATATTACCAAGAAAACACACGTAGGTGAATGCAGGTGTACTGATTACTTATATTGTACCTGTCTTCTCTGCGTGGCACACACACACGGTTCGCCAATTCCATTTATCGTGGACTTCAAATGGAACATGTTATGAACTACAAAGTGAACCAGATAAGGACTATATTAGTGCGCCGACCCCCAGCGTCTCTTTGATAAAAAAAAAAACACATTTGGCTCACCGAATAGTTGTGCCAGAAAAGCATTGGAATAGAATTGCATAATCACCATTAAACGAGATAGCTGATACAAATCTGGGACGGTGAATGCACTGACGTTGCCACTGCCAAAGTTGCTATTATTTCTAAGATACACTCTGATAGCATCACGGCTTAGACTGAAGAACGTGTCAGTTGAGTGAAATCGTTTACATGCAGAATGCAGATAGGTTTATCGCAAACTGTGCTCATGGAAACTGTTGT
The DNA here is from genome assembly GCA_964017155.1 of Oasisia sp. SBJ-2009. Taxonomy (NCBI): domain Eukaryota; kingdom Metazoa; phylum Annelida; class Polychaeta; order Sabellida; family Siboglinidae; genus Oasisia; species Oasisia sp. SBJ-2009. The sequence continues at coordinate 33,331,436 of OZ024863.1, forward strand.
CAACGATTTGTAAAGCGTGTACCAAAAAGGTAACGGGGAGATGATAACCTGTTAGTTTTGTGTCATTTTTTTCTCACAGTTTATTTTTAGGTCAGACGAAAATCTGCGTACTCTAACTTACAACAATGGTTGACTATAAGTGTGCGTGGAAGAAAACGTGTGCCCAAGAAACTTAGAACAACTAGCTGTTGAAAGACAATTACATTTGCACAATTGAATGTGGGTACACAAAAGATACTAATATTTAATGTCGTAATCAGGGTGCTAAACTAACCAGCCAGGGTGGACCATTAGGCCTACCAGAAATATACTTACATGCGGGTGGTCGTTTTAATGGAAACAAGACATCCAATTCTGTATAAATGCAAAATAATTTGGAACGGCCGTGTAAGAGATCGCCTACAGTGCTTTGGAGAAATATATCTAAAACCGCAAAAATGGTAGCGGATGGGCGGGCAAAGTAAAATGACAAATCACATCCACAACACCTACAATTAGTCACTTGATGATTTCTAATTATCTCCAAGAAGGCAATAGTAACCCTAGTTAATAAAGGGGCGATGGCTATTTGCTACCCCTCCACATCCAAATGCCCTTTTATGGCGGTTCCTATGTACAAACATATTAAAAGTGTTGGGTTATGTTAAGCTAGATTATATTCAGTTAGACTGAAGGTACTTTTGACAAGACTGACACCAGGCGTTTACATGCATTATGTACGTGGATGAGTAGCAAATAGCCACCTCCTAATAAAGCAGTTGGATACAGTGGCGACGCCTTGCGGCAACACTATTCCACAAGTACAACCCGTTAGGCGGCAGCATAGTTATCTCGAAAATAAATTTAGGGGGCTTTTGGCAAAAGAAATGCAGTAACCAAACCAAAAAGGAAGGAAAGAAGTAACCAAACCAAAAAGGAAGGAAAGAATGTTAACTGTATCATAATGTTCAATCAGATGAATAAGTCAACTGGTAATAGGGACATTGTGAATGTTATAGGCCTATAATTGTTGGATACTAATAATGAAATTTCCCCCAACACAGACGATTTGATGTCTAAGGAGCTAAAAGTCCAGGACAAATTTTTTTGGGGGGAGGCCCTTGAAAGACTAGTCAACTACAAGTGTCTTGTGTACAATAAGATTGATTTTGCATAGACGTATTCGAAGTAATCATCGTACAAAAAACATTTTCCTATAATTTTGCAGATGTATTTGAACTAGAGGAAACCAAGTTTGAAAAATAGGAAAATGTAGTTGTTATGCCCTAGAAGTTTAAAAATAGGTCTTTATCAAATTTCTTCTGGATAGCGAGTTTCATGAGAAACTTTTTATACAATATTGGAATATCTGTTCAATAGTTTCTACCATAAGTTCATTGGACCTTCAAAGGACTAAAAACTGTCCGTGTTTTTCTTGTGGTGATGGTACAGCTAGTGTAACCACTTTGAAGAACTACCTGACATTAACCATGCCTCCTTGTTCTGGGTGTTATGTTGAGTAATCATGCAAAGTACTCGGTTCTAGTAGTGTTGCAATATGAATACACCCTGTACTCCCTATATGTTGGGCTATTCCCTGATCATACCATGTCCCAGTCGCGAAACTACACTGAACGAACAAACACTTTTTTCTTTTTTTACTTTATTGTTTCATCTGACCACACATCCAGCCAGCATCTTGCATCTGCTTGATTTACTTCTTGGACTTGAAGAACTCGTTCACAACGTCCAGGGCTTGGCTCTCTTTCCCGTAGTCCTGTACAACAAATCAAACAATATTATCTTCAGTTTTTCAAGATTGCAAAACACATTAGTACGGATATTTATTCAATGACTGACTGACACACACACACACACACTGTGTACAGTGCCAAAATGTCAAGTAACATAACAGCCAACGTAACGAACATAACAGACTAACATAGCTACTCAATAATTTGCATGTTATCACAATAAATGTTATACTTCTACAGCAATTGTATTTTAACAAAGTTTTGGAAACTTGTAATTCAAAAGCATAGAATTACACAAAATAAGACTGCATAGCTAACATTATTCAATAACGATCTAATACATACGCCACAATTGAACACTGGCAAAATAATGAGGACGTACCTTAACAACTACACAGCCACATCCAACAACCTTCCTCGCCTTGCCCTCCTTGTCGATCTTGCAAAGACCAGCCCACTCTCCCAGCTTTTTGTTGTCATCAACCTGCAGAAAGGTCCAGTGATCAAATCAACAACATTGAGACCATCACCAAGTCACAATTTAATGATTGTCTACAATACCATGATCCAAATTTCCCCATCAACCCCACAGCTAGTTTTACAAATTGCCAAGAGCAAAACAGGTAGAATCACATTTTGTTAGTTCCTCAGTCTAGATGCAATCCTCAGCAGTGCTAGGAAGAGGGAGCATGTGCTATCTTCACAGGAACAAAGTGTTAGTTAACACCAATATGCATACATGCTTATCCTTCTCTGTGCAAGATTAATACATGACATCAGAAACTCTAATCATCCTGGTTACCTCAATCAGAATTTGATTATGTACAGTTATTGTGCTGTAATAATGTGAAGCATGCATTAAAACATTTATTCTGTTTAATTATAATAAACCCACTGAACTAGAACGACACCTGGGTAACAAAACTTGTTGGCCGTCTACCAAATTGTTAGTTCCTCAGTCTAGATGCAATCCTCAGCAGTGCTAGGAAGAGGGAGCATGTGCTATCATCATAGGAACAAACATGTTTGTTTCCACATGTGCATGTACCATGAACTTTGTCATCACTACATACCCACTTGATATAATTTTAAAACCATCCAAAAGTAACGTTTTAACAAACCTACAACAATGCAATAAAGTGGCAGTTGTTTTGCCTGTAGTCCATATAATTATAGACGCGTAAATTGACCACAAACTTAGTTTTATATAAGAATTCAAGTCTATCAAGATAGATATACAATTATTCAGAGTTTTAACACAGAAACATCATTCTTCAAACAACAAACATAACCGTTATGGTGGTACAAATGTAAAACTTTTGTCTTCGGAAAATGCAATCTTCATGAGTATTCAGAAGAGGGAGCATAATTTCTCATCACCAGACAAAAGTGACTACCAGTACTCGTAACGTCATCGCACCCACCCACCTTGATGAGGTTTATGCCATGCTCGGCACAGAGCGCCTCGACCAGCTTCACGTACATCGGCTCGTCACAGTTGTTGGCGAGAACACACAAATGTGCCTGGCGCTTGTCCAGAGCCTTGGCACACTCGTGCAGTCCACGGGCAAGACCATCGTGGATGAGTGCGTTCTTCAGGACCTCCTGCAGTGCGACATTAATGTCCATTCCACCAGTGCTAATGCTGGGGACATCATCTCTACAAACAAGGCAGATGAGTGATTACATCAAAATAATATGAGGCATATACCGAATGTATTGCATCATAGTGAACTTGAGTTGATGCAGCGTTGAGTTAATGCTGCGCATAACACAGCAGCACATATTAACCAGGGTTCGAATTTAGGGGGGGGGCAGCGGCCCCCACATTTACTGTCGGGCCCCCAGATGTTGAACTCTGAGGGCCCGACTGGCCCCCAGGTCAAAGAACTGTAAAATTGATAAATAATGGCCTGACAACTTCCTATCCCAGAGGCCAAGGCAAAGAAAATGTCATTATTCACTTTACCAGTAAATGATCCTGGCTGCTGCCTGCGGTGGGGGTGAAAAGGGGCAGAAGGTTGCTGCCCTTGGTCAGGGTTAAAATTGATTGACAAGGGGTTGCCAGAGGTGGACAAACCTGTCGACTAGGCCAGGGAAAAAGAATTAATAACCTAGGATTGTGTTACTAGAAATAGACAGGTCTTAGACATAATCTACTATGAAGTTCTACGATGTAACTAAACTGTCATTTTCCATAATGCTGTGGCAATAGGTATATAGGTACATAGGCTTCAATCCTTGGTTTATACAGTTTATGGCTAATACTGTTTTAAAGTACATGAATGGCGGTAAAAATGAAGGAAGGAACGGGACCTCGCACAGTCACTTAAGCTGTTGTGGGTGGGTGGGTGAGCTGGTGTTGCCATCTACAAACGCAGGCAGCCCAAAGAGGAAGATCTACAGGTTTCAAGGAGCTCCGGTTCAGAGGAAAATTAACAACCCTCCATTGATCTCTTGAAATTATCATTAGCATTTACTAATTAAGCTGCTACATAGGCCACAGCCATTATGTTTGTGGCATGTGAATTGTGTTGAATAAAGTTATAGTTACAATGCGACTTAAATGTGCATTTGTTGCATGGCCCCCACTTTTTGTGTCTGGCCCCTGCTGGTCCCCACAATTTTTGGCTAAATTCTAACCCTGTTAATGCAAACATTGTTGCACCATGGGCTTCAAAAGTGTGACAAGGTGCAATATTTTCATAACAAATATTCCTGGGATGATATTCAAATATAATTCTGTCTAAAATTGAATACCTCCTCCAATGTCATATTTATATTAATTTATAAAAATTCTGCCGTTTAGCGCACTTTCCGAGACCCACAAATTACATCATGGTTTGTATCAACATAGCCTTGATTACCCAGACTCGGTGAGGTTTGATAGGATAGGATTCCACACAATAAAAACATATCCAGAAGTTGGGAAATGTTATGCAATAATTATTTTTAGATTGTTTGCGTATTGCAATGTTTTGCAAAACATAAATATATCTGGGAATGCTGAATGATTAGGGGTAGGGTTAGTGTGAAGTATCAACTGTAGGCAAATAGTCAAAATGGCAACATTGAGGTGGTTTTGGGATAGGATAGCTCAAGACAGCTGTCAATGGATCTCCAATCCTCAACAAAAATGTCAACATAGAAAAATAGCAACAACAATTTGCAGCGAATGGAGGAGCATACAAACTACGTGCGTAGGCTGGGAGTGTGCTTCGTAGCTTTTCGGTTACCGGCTTGTCAAGTCGTCTGCAACTAGTTAACCGACGATTTTTTCCTCAGTAATACTACTGGTTGCGGCGCGAATATAACGCAATACTGCTACACCGCCCCGTGACATGTATTAGTTATCACGTATGCCTAACTAAAACTTCAGGGTGCTCGAACCGGGAATCACCGAACTGAACTTTCCCGTTTTGGATACAATTTTACGCGTATGATCAACGTGGTACTACATACCCTTCCGCGTCAGACATGGTTTGCGGACGTCCTTCTGAAAAACAAACAACAAAAGAAATTCAGAACACATGTTTAATAATCTAAGATTTTAATCAAAAGAAATTTTATGCAGATGATTTGTGTAAATGAAAGATTTTGTTCAGATTTGTGCAGCACAACTCACAATGATACCCCGTGAGCAAACTAGATTTCGAAAAGGAGGCTCTGGGTAGCACACTTCCGGCAAAAGGGTGTCGACGTCTAGCGGACAATATACTCGCATTGTCCAAACGTTGCCAATGTTTAATCAGACTCCGTGTGGAGGCAGCACTTTTCAACCCCTCAACTTCTGAGCATAAGCTAAGCAGCCGACTGACATTTAGTTATAGCTGCGAGACTAGTTTAGATTTCTTTGCCAACCGTAAGTAAATACCAAGTGCGGTTACACCAAAGTCAATTATTAAAACGTAATAATAAACTTCAGTAAGCGGATGACGTATATATAACGTATTGCAAACCTAGGATTAGGTAGGCTGAGCACTGCTATGGCATTGCGGCCACTGCCACTAGCCTGAGACTGAATCTGTAATGCTCATAACTTAATTATTTAAACCTAGGTCTTAGTCTTAGGTGGTTTACCTCCAAACAGCCAAAACTTGAGCTAACACAGGAGTTATCTTTCTCTCTAATATTAGTGAGTCCACTACAAGTTATACATACATTTCCCCTCTGTGTGGGATATTTTCCTTCCCCTGGCATAGTCTATGGCATAGACTCTAGATAGAAGCTTTTAGTGTCACTTCCGAAAGACACAGACACAAACACATTCGGGATGAACGACACATTCGGGATGAACGAAATTGCCTAAGTTTCGAAATGGTAGGTGGGATTATACACCGCTCCCCACTAGGCCAGTCCTTGCCTCGATTACACAGACACCGTGAAGTGGCAGTAGGCCTACTTTTGATCCCCTCGCATCATTTATTCTTGGCGAAGTTTCGCAGCCGAGTGAGCGTCGGTTCTAGGTGGGTATTGACACATTTCTTGTTGTTTCCATGCAGCATTCGGCAGGGTTCTACTAACTGACTAATCTATATTATATTGTGGTTACCATAATATGATCTTATGAGGTATCGTTGAACTAGTCTAATCTAATGAGGTCTCATTGAACTATAGTCTAATCTAATGAGACCTCATTGGACTAGTCTAATCTTATGCATGAGGTCTCACTGAACTATAGTCAGTCTTTTTCAGAACATTTACGCCCAACCCGAACGTTCTATGTTGGCCAGCACCGAGGATGGTCACTGCCAGGGTGCTTGTCGTCGTTTTTGCAAATTGAGACGGGACCGACATTAACATGATTCTCCAATTCACGAGGGCTACACAATCCCCAATGTCAACAGTAAGATTTTAACACCACACATACCATATCTGCCATGACATGTTATATCTGCTGCATGTCGGTACTGTATACACGTGTCGGCGTATTTTATACCAGCCACTGACACTGTGCCGCTGTCGTCGGATTTTTTTTTTTTTCTTTCCACTGTCACTACTGTTTGCCGTTTTTATTTTGAAATGCGCACGCGTGTCATAACTACCAACAACGCAGGCCTGCATTGTTTTTACACATTATTTAAAATATGTAATATCTAATTAGGCCCCTAGTTATAATATATTCAATATAAACATGCTCGTATTACCACAATCGCTTTCTGCAATGTTTTTCCTGCAAATATTTCACAAAATACTAACACAATAGAACACTATGTTTACATTTTATGTAATATATTACCCTCATGCACACATAACACGTCTAGTATCCAGAGTATTGTAATGGGATGACGTCCCCGGACAGTACCGCGTTCACAAATACAACAGGAATTTGAACATCTTATAATTTTTCTTAAACTGTAGGTAATAAACCTGACGTAGGCCTACACCATCACGTCTCTAGCTTATTCTTTCGTACACTGACTATAGGGGTGGCCTGCGAACGGTTCATGGTTGTCAGAACATATTCAACGAAGCGATTAGGCATATTGTAATTTTGTACAACATTAGACTGCATAAAATAACACCTATTTCCAACATTCCATTGAAAGGACACATTGGGATTAGTAACTAGTCAAGAAGTAGAATAAAAACACTTAAACTATAAAAATAGGTTCTATTACATAACCGGTGCCAAAAAAGGGAAAACCCGTTGTCACAGATGGGTATGTCAAATGTGACGCTGTTTACGGAATATTTGGTAGGCCATTTGTTAAAACGAATCCAAAGAAAACACGTGGTTTTGACAAGTAGCTCGAGCGGAACATTACACCCCGGACACACGGTCGGTGTGTTGACGCCTTGTATCACCGTGACACAGCAACAGACGTCGACACGCACGAGTCACAGCGGCACTGCGACTGACGGATGAGTCAAATGAGACTACAGACTCGACACACTCGGGGGGCAGTCACGACGCTCTAGTGGCGAGTCACGAGTCACGACACAATCGATCGACTCGAGCATAACCACTCGAGTTTAATAGTGTGTTTAGTTACTCAAAAAGACGGATGACGCAGGCACGCAGGCACAAACACACGCAGGCACGCACGCACGCACACGCACGCACGCACAAACACGCACGCACACGCAGGCAGGCACGCACGCACGCACGCACACAGACACACACACACGCACAAATACGCAGGCACGTACGCACGCACACACACAGGCACGCACGCACACAGACACGAACGCACGCACGCATACACACGCACGCACGCACGAACGCACACACAGGCACGCACACACCTACACACGCACGAACGCACACACAGGCACGCACACACGCACACACGCACACACGCACACACGCACACACGCACACACGCACACACCCACACACGCACGCACACACACACACAAACACACACACATACACACACACACACATATATATATATATATATATATATATATATATATATATATATATATATATATATATATATATATATATATATATATATATATATATATATTATATATACTTCGTTAATTCCGTTCCAAACAAAAACTAAACGTCGGTATTGCTGCCCACTGTCCACGGGTCTGACCAGACGAACCTCGGACTTCTCTTGGTTGCAATGTGTCCCTAAGTTTGACCTTTGAAGCAGTGACAGTTAACAAGTAGAATGATCGGATAACCACGTGATTTGTGGTCCACGTATAATTTATATTGACATCAATTGTAGACGAAACACGTCACATCTGTAAGTATTTCACATTAGGAGATTTTATTCATCCAACAGTCTCAAGACAAATCTCGGTAACATATCAATGCACAACAGCTAGTGTTATGTGAATTTGCGTACGACTGTGCTGGCTCTCTCTCCGCGTCTCTCTACCCCTCTCTTTCTCTCTCTCTCTCTCTCCCTCTCTCTCTCTCCCTCTCTCCCTCTCTCCCTCTCTCTCCCCCTCTCCCTCTCCTACGCGCGTGCACACACGCACACACAATTAATGTCAACATGACATACAGTTTCAAGTGTTTTACCACACTGATACAACTTCGGTAACTACCGATCTATTGGACCTATCTGCAAACGTCCAGTCTAAATCACATTCACTAATATTAATACAATTCACTCATATAAACCTAATTAATTCTTCTAAACTAAACCACTCATTTAAATTCCGCTCTTTATAGTAAACCTAGTTCACTTATTGCTGCTTTCAGACTCACACGTTAACATAAGTTGTGCATGCGTGACCCCATAGCGTGAACGCACTACCCCTGAGCGTACAAACGCACCCCCTGAGCATGCACGCGCGACCCCTGCGCGTATACGCGTAACCCCCGAGCATGCACGCGCGACCCCTGAGCGTAAACGAGCAACCCCTGAGCGTGCACGTTCGACCCCTGAGCGTATACGAGCAAACACTGAGTGTGCACGCTCGACCCTTATGCGAGCAAGCATCGATAACAGCAATAAAAAAATTCACATAAACAGGTTTTGTGTAAGAACAATACATGTTTCTAGACTAGATTTCTATTCATTTGTAAATAAACTACCCTGATCATCATTGTGAATCACCACGTATAGAATACGTTAATATATTACCTCTGTCTGTGTATACGTGTTTACACAGTATAAATACAATAACTATAAAATAAATATTTTCTTTCAAAATATAGCAGATTTCTCAGAAACATTATCGACGACCCTGCCGAGTCTGTATTATGAAGCACCAAACTGACTTCGTTGTGACTTGCGTCAATAAATTAATGGTGTACGTTGCGACAATACACATATTTACACATATAAATTAATATTATGTCTGCGATGTCCATGAACTGTGGTGAGTTGTACAACACAGGACCTTCGTCTAGTCCAAGACAGGAGCCGGACCTTCGCCTAGTCCAAGACAGGAGCCGGACCTTCGCCTAGTCCAAGACAGGAGCCGGACCTTCGCCTAGTCCAAGACAGGAGCCGGACCTTTGTCTAGTCCAAGACAGTAGCCGGACCTTCGCCTAGTCCAAGACAGGAGCCGGACCTAGGTCGTCGCTGTCCGGTTTGACGGGCACGACGGGTTTGCTGGCATGGAGAGCTGGCGTGGCGCACACACACGCGACGGCCAGACGTTCGTAGTCGTACCTGTACATGTAGTACCCGGCGTCGTCCTCGTCCGTACAACGCCGCAGAACCTTGAAGTTGTGGTACACCGGCTCACAGCGGCCGTCGCCTCCGCAGTGTCCGCACCTTTTCGCTGGACACTTGACCTCCGGCATCAACTCCGGGTGACGGAGTCTGTCGATGTTCATTGTGTACTCGAACTTGCAGAAGGCCCGTTCCTCGACGGCGGCGCTTTCTGCGTTGTAGTCCGGGGCCAGGTCGATGCTGAGTCGGCCGAAGTCGGTCGCTCTGACGGTGCATCGCGAGTCGCGCGTCGGTCCTCGTCTCGCTGAGGGTGTCGGCGACGAGGTGACGGTACTGGCGGGTGTCTGTTGCGAGGTGGTGGTACTGGCGGGTGTCTCCTGCGATGTGGTGGTACTGGCGGGTGTCTCCTGCGATGTGGTGGTACTGGCGGGTGTCTTCAGCGATGTGGTTGTACTGGCGGGTGTCTCCTGCGATGTGGTGGTACTGGCGGGTGTCTTCAGCGATGTGGTTGTACTGGCGGGTGTCTCCTGCGATGTGGTGGTACTGGCGGGTGTCTCATGCGATGTGGTGGTACTGGCGGGTGTGTCTTGCGAGGTGGTGGTACTGGCGGGGGTCTCCTGCGATGTGGTTGTACTGGCGGGTGTCTTCAGCGAGGTGGTGGTACTGGCGGGTGTCTTCAGCGAGGTGGTGGTACTGGCGGGTGTCTCATGCGATGTGGCGGTACTGGCGGGTGTGTCTTGCGATGTGGAGGTACTGGCGGGTGTCTCTTGCGATGTGGTTGTACTGACGGGTGTCTCTTGCGAGGTGGTGGTACTGGCGGGTGTCTTCAGCGATGTGGTTGTACTGGCGGGTGTCTCCTGCGATGTGGCGGTGCTGGCGGATGTGTCGTGCGATGTGGTGGTACTGGCGGGTGTCTCTTGCGATGTGGTGGTACTGGCGGGTGTCTCCTGCGAGGTGGTGGTACTGGCGGGTGTCTCCTGCGATGTGGCGGTGCTGGCGGATGTGTCGTGCGATGTGGTGGTACTGGCGGGTGTCTCTTGCGATGTGGCGGTACTGGCGGGTGTCTCCTGCGATGTGGTTGTACTGGCGGGTGTCTCCTGCGATGTGGTTGTACTGGCGGGTGTCTTCAGCGAGGTGGCGGTACTGGCGGGTGTCTCTTGCGAGGTGGCGGTACTGGCGGGTGTCTCTTGCGATGTGGTGGTACTGGCGGGTGTCTCTTGCGAGGTGGCGGTACTGGCGGGTGTCTTCAGCGATGTGGTTGTACTGTCGGGTGTCTCTTGCGAGGTGGCGGTACTGGCGGTTGTCTCCTGCGATGTGGTTGTACTGGCGGGTGTCTTCAGCGATGTGGTTGTACTGGCGGGTGTCTTCTGCGATGTGGCGGTACTGGCGGGTGTCTCTTGTGAGGTGGCGGTACTGGCGGGTGTCTCCTGCGATGTGGTTGTACTGGCGGGTGTCTTCTGCGATGTGGCGGTACTGGCGGGTGTCTCTTGCGAGGTGGCGGTACTGGCGGGTGTCTCCTGCGATGTGGTTGTACTGGCGGGTGTCTCTTGCGAGGTGGCGGTACTGGCGGGTGTCTCCTGCGATGTGGTTGTACTGGCGGGTGTCTTCAGCGATGTGGTTGTACTGGCGGGTGTCTCTTGCGATGTGACGGTACTGGCGGGTGTCTTCAGCGATGTGGTTGTACTGGCGGGTGTCTCTTGCGAGGTGGCGGTACTGGCGGGTGTCTCTTGCGATGTGGTGGTACTGGCGGGTGTCTTCATCGATGTGGCGCTACTGGCGGGTGTTTGTCGTACCGTGGCTGAGTCTGTCGTGCCGACTGGTGTCGCTGGAGTTTCTGTCGAGTGCATTGTAAACTTGGCTGCTGTTGGTGACGTCACTTCCGTCACTGTGGCCCTCTCCGAGTTGAGATGTTGCAGAGATGACGTACCTGTCGCCGTGGCTGCTGTGGAAGATGTCGTCGGTTGTTCTGTGGTTTCTGTAGTGTCAACTGCGCCCAGTGTCCGCATGTTGTCTGCTGTCATCTCGGGGATCGACGACGATGACGTCATTTGTCGCGTATCGCCGGGCAGCGGCAACGATAGCGACAGCGTGACACACATGAATAGCGTCACCAAGTGTGTTGTCTGAAACACGGAGACAAAACACGCGTTACATCCTGTGCGAGAGACCGACGTTGCATTAGCGGTCGTTGTCTAATAGTTTTCAAGACGGGGGGCCACCAATTCTGATGCCGGCTGTCTGGTATAGTTTTCCCTTTTGATCTGTTGATGCTCGGTAAACATGAGAACTAAGTTATGGCCCGAATTGAACCTATTTTCACTGGGGGTAACACATCGCCATAACAACAATAAACCCCTGTGTGACAACGATTACTATCATTAATTTAAACACACAATACAATAGCTATTTATTATTCCTTAAACAAACCAGACCTGGAAAAGCATAGAATTACCTTCATGTCACTACACATAGTATTCGACCAAATCACGACACAGACAGAACTGCTGCTCCTTGTCTACGCTAATCCCGATTAGCCTTCGGTGAGTCCAATGTTCCTCACGCTTCAAGCACGACTGGATCGCTATCAACAGTGACCATAGATTATATACTTTAACTCAAACTACCGGTATATTACTAAATATACCATCACGGTTCCCCCGACCAGGAACACAGTGACAGCCAATCCAGACCCCGGCGCCAATTTGCTTCCGGCAGTTGAGCGCCGACGATCACGTGACCCACTAACATGGACACGGGTGGCTTGTCTTCCACAAAACGACACCGCTTGTGTCTTACAAATCTGCCGGTGAGCAGCAACAGCGTCGTTTTTCATGTGAACGATTTTACTGAGTTCATCGCATTTCAACCTAACGTCGCCTATATGCAGTTTCCAGTCAATGTGTGCATGATTTATCGCACGAAAGGAAGGCAAGTTTGAGCAGGAAGGGCTCGTTGGATACTGGAAGACGCACACCAGACTTCTACGGAGGTAGTGGCGGACGACCGGAGGCAATATTTCCCGGTTTGTCACACTGTTCCATCAGGGATCGTTGCCGGCTAATGAGGGAAATCTACCCTACTACCGGTTTCGTAATGCTGGCTGAAAACGGTCGATGCAGTTGGTCCAGCACTGTACATACTACCGGGTTTCTACAGGAACAGCAAATGTATCTTGGCATCATTTGAACCGACGCGATATTGCGGCGGTTGTTACAATTTTGTGTCGAGCTCCAGCCTTTTTGGCGACTTTCACATTTTCGCCAAAGCCTGAGGCTCTCAAAAACCTAGATTTGCAAACCCACCCGACGCTTTAAAGTAATTCATCTTTACGTTCTGCAATAAAACTCATATTTACACCAGAAAATTACACCGACCCTAAATAGTGGGGGGCGAATCCTGTAATTGTATCCACCTTAATATCTCCCCCTTCCAAAGCCCCCCCCCCACCCCTCACCGATTGCGACGCCTATGACAGTAGAGATGTCATTCGTCGCAAATCAGTCACAATGTCACAATGCCCTAAAAACCGAACCCATTTATGGGTTCTGAACCCATCAAGCTGCTGTTATAATGCAATACCTAAACCGAAACTGAACGGTATACGTGATATTTACCTTCATGTGCTTTATAAGACAGTTATTCAGAATAGAGGTCCTTATCGACTGTAGACATTTGCCATGTCTGCTAGCAGAAACCTGGGCCTGCTTATAAATTCGATGTCTATAACCGTGTGACGTATGGTTTGAGTGGTTATGGTGGGGGATTAATGGTTGTGGTTATATGGTTAAATATGACACAAAGGAAACTTGCATAGTTCAAGTGAAATGAAAGGGATGTAGCCTGTCACTAATGACGCACGGTGACTATAATAGTATATACTACACTTACTAAATATACTACAGACACGAAGTGTAACGTCATGAAATCAAAATAGGGATCTATCTGCTTAATTTACACAAGTGAGATATTTTGTTTATTTATAATTCCACCTATTCGAGTTGTTATTTATTTTTTTACCCGACATTCTAATTAGTTACAATTTAATATATAGTTATACATAGTTATAATGTCATACATATTTTTTACTAATATGCTTTATCAGTTTTAATGCTCTTATTGTACTTTTCAACCGTTATTGCATCAACACAGAAATAAACTTTATTTATTGGTGATTAAATCGACAATGTCCAGGTGTTAACAAATATTCGTTATTGGATATCAACACGACGTCACTAAAACTACACCTAACGTGATTAGACCAAAGACTTGGGCTTGACATAATCACAAGCACGTGTGATCGGGATCTTCATTGAAAGGCGTAGACCGTTTGCACCACTGAAGTGAACGCAAGAGCTGCATGTCTACGTAAATATTCCACAAAAATCCCGTGACGGCAAAAAGTTGGCTATTTTGCAAATATGTACTGCAGCGTAGCATCACACTGTTATACAAAATTCTGCGAATATCCTGACTTTAATTTTTTTCTGTTAAAATGAATAATATCTATTGCACAATAATGATATTTTAAGAGTAACATCAGCAACTATTACTAATAACAAAATATAATGTATTCAACGACCGGTCGGATTCCATTATGCATACAAATACACGGTAATACAATATGGATCAATGAAAATGGTTAGATGATTCACACAGTTAACGTGCCCCCTATATGCAGACCCGTGTGTCACCAAATGTAGATTCTGGAATATGTCACGTGCAGAAAGAATTATGCTATCATTATCATCCCGCGTCGGATAATATCAATTATACTTATAAATAACTCTGGAATCATCTCACGTCGGGAAGTATGTAATGTGCCACCAAAACATAATAATAATAATCAGGTAACTTCTATGGCGTCTAAATCCTTAGAAACCAAGCTCAGAGGCGCATCAGGACAACCCTATCTCAGAATTAATCAACAAATCCAGTTCTCATCAGATTGATACGCCAGGGAGCTATGGTGGATAAGCAATGTTGTACAGGTATGTATTTAAGTGACGGCGAATTTAGCAATTGTTTCAACTGATTTAACACTAGAAGGAAGCATATTCACAAAAGTAGGTGCAGCCCAATGCTGCGGGTGTGTAGAAAGTTCTGCATACTAAGTATAAACCCCGTTTTACCTGTCAGTATCATTAGAAATATTACGTCATCTGCTACGGAAAGTTACGCCGTGTATCTCTATGGAATTTACCAGTCATAGACATTTCCGTTGACTTTATTCTTGGCTGGAATTTCTCCAGACAGTCTTTGGTTGTGTTCCTCGTTGTAATTGCGAGGCGCGTCACCCGGACATCAGGCCACGGTGACGGGTCGTACACAATCAGCACGAGATGCCGTCTACGCTTGGATCCAGAAGGCTACTGTATTGTTCTAAGGGGCAGTGTATGGTTCAAAGAGCCACTGTATGGTTCTAAGGGCCACTGTATAGCTCTAATGGCCATTGTATGGTTCTAATGGCCATTGTGTGGTTCTAAGGGCCACTATGGGGCCAACGATCTTGCTTGGTTTCCAATGGCTATTCTAGTGTAATATATGTTCCTTTGACAGACGTTTCCATAGAATATATATTTCACTGGGTAGGGATATACTGTAGGAAATATATCATTATATAGAGTTCTTCCATTATTGTTCTCTTTACGTTATTATATGTTATTTGTTTTCATTTGATTTATATGTGTTGCAAAGAGCTATAATGAGTACATTTGATTTGATTTGAGAATAATTTTTATTATTCTATAAGATTTATGCGGAACGTATACTGTATAGTGGTTTATTATAGAGTTTCGCTAGAATTCAACAATAATTTAGGGCTTAAGTGGCCAGAAAAATACTATAGAATAATTACTCTATAACATGTTTATGGCCATATCAATGTTGTAATACTACACAGAACGGTTACACATTTGTACAGATAGTCTATAGATTTTTGTAGAATTACATATAATGTTTTTTATTTATTGCCATTCTGGAATATATACACCTAATTTATTTACTGGCCGCCCACCGGGTGCTAGAAATGTCACTGATGTGACTGAACTGATGTGATGTTCTCTTCATTCGTGCGTTCTTGCTAAAATAACACAAGGGCATCACACACACACACACACACACACACACACACACACACACACACACACACACCCATATATATATATATATATATATATATATATATATATATATATATATATATATATATATATATATATATATATATATATATATATATATATATAGATATATATATATATATATAGATACATGACATATTGTATATATCGATCGACTTAGCTGCCACTAGTGTGGGAACACACCCACGCAATATGGGTCTTGCATACGGTCTATAACCACGGTATTTGTATTTTCGAAACAGGGTGGGAAACACGTGGTTTACCATTACCGATGGTTATGTACAAGGACATTTAGTGTCCTACCAAGGATCCTTGGTCCTACTTTCAGGCTCAGCTTGTTAACGTCGGTCTATTATCGTTATATTCCCAAGTGCCCTGTAAACGTAATCCCAGCGACGACTGTTGCCCTACCACATCGCACAGTCCTTTCCGATTCATATTCAGACATTTTATTGCTAAGTAGCATCTAAGATGTATATCCAATTTCTGGCCTTGTAGCAATTGAAGTATCATTTCCACATGTATTACTTTATTTCATGTTTGTCTCCGCTGCACCCTTCCTCACCTCTACCGACACACAACATGTTCTATCCAGAACGTCACACACAGACTGCTAAAACGTGTATAAACTGAAACCAAGGCTCGCACAGGCGTAAGAACGATACGTATTGGCTCCCTTCGGTTGCGTGAATACAGTGCTATCAGTATACATTGTTTCACGTTCTTACATTGATGAATAACGAGATTACCACAACGGCCAACCGGAGATTACAACGTTTAAAGGGACTCCCCCACAAAAGACGTCATTGTTAATCAAAACAGTAGATTTTTGAAGAAACATGTTTCATTAAGGCGACGCTTTGTGTAAAACCGACCATCCGTTTCGAGTTTCGCTGATAGTTCCGCGCTAGTGATTCAGCCGTTTTGGAGTCCCGGAAGCGACGGCGCGCATGGGAACGGGCCGGCGCGTTGACCATGTTCCTGGTCTGGGAAACCCTAGGCTATATTTAGCCATATTTACAGTAGCCGGGGTTAGACTATATAATATGGCCAGACATTAAGCACTATCATTCACTCAGTCGCACCTGGAGTCATAGGACCACTGTACGCACGCCTACCAAGCCCCGGCGAACCGAGTGAAGTCGTTGAATAGACGTGACCTGGACGAATATACTGCACGGAAACATGAAGGTAATTGTCGAGTTTAGTCGTATGGTTTTATTTTAGAAATTTGGCTTCTGCTTGTTGAGATGGTTGTGTCTACTTTGACACTGCCGCTTGGATCCGACACAGGAATTGTTCGTGTGGATGTCATAGCTAGATGCAATATATTGTTTATAGCCAATCTCACTGCGTTGGTAACTATTATGTTAAACTTTGTTTGAAATTCGTAAAATACATGACACATGCTGATACATGCGCCTGGGTCAACGATTTTACGGTACTAGGCCTACTTGACACGTGGTTATAGGCGCGCGTCAAATAGAAATTTCCTAGACTTCGACGTCACGCCCACTAACGTATCAGACTGCTGGCTGTAGCTCTAGAGCTTGCGCTCTCAACTAATACTGCGTTCCAGTGGCTCGTTTATTTCGTAAACACGAGTTTACCACGCGATCAGCCACAGTTTACACTTTGCAATGTTATGCAAATTGGCCAAGTAGGCGTTAAGAAGTCACACTCAAGATAAGCTCGAGGTGACTTGACCATAGAATATTATTGCATACACATTTGCCAAGGGCCCACTATGAACATGTGTCGCCGTGTATAGTTTTACGTTGTCCGGTTTGGGAACTCCTGCGTTAAATACATTGTGTTAGACCAGGAATGCTACTATGTCTCCCAGCCACGCCTATGTCCTGTGCAACATATACTAATACGTTCACTTTGTCCGTGTTTCAGATAACACATTTGGTGACGCTGTTGATGTGCTTCGCACTGACGCTGTCCCTGCCTCTCTTCGTCAACCACCGGCCAGTGACATCACCGGCGACGGCCCGAGCGTCGACAGGAGCCGGCTCGACGACACCGGACCACATTGTCCAGTCCACGACGACCGCACGCGCAATGACGTCATCCACGCAAGGTAACAACGTGGAAACGACCATCGCGACGGAAGTGACGTCATCGACAGCAGCTGATGTGACAACACATTCGACCAAAACAGCAGAAGCTTCGTCGACACCTGTCGGCACGACAGACTCAGACTCCGCCAGAGAAACGTCGGTGTCCGGAACGACGGCAAGGACGTCGGCTGGGACGACCGTGACACACAACCGACTCCGCCGGACCATCCCGGAGACGACTACAACCGCGCCGAGCACGTCGACAACCCGGGTGACTCCCGCCAGTACAGTCACCTCGCGGAAGACACCCGCCAGTACCACCACATCGCAGGAGACACCCGCCAGTACCGTCACTTCGTCGCCGACACCCTCCGCGAGACGACGACCCACGCGCGACCCGCGATGCACTGTCAGCGCGAGCGACTTCGGCCTACACAGCATCGACCAGGCCCCGGACTATAAATCAGAAGGCGCCCCCGTCGAGGATCGGGCCTTGTGCAAGTTCGAGTACACAGCGAACATCGACCGACTCCGTCACCCGGAGATGATGCCAGAGGCCGAGTGTCCGGCGAGAAGGTGCGGACACTGCGGAGGCGACGGCCGCTGTGAGCCGGTGTACCACAACTTCAAGGTTCTGCGGCGTTGTGCGGACGAGGACGAAGCCGGCGACTACCTGTACAGGTACGACTACGAACGTCTGGCCGTCGCGTGTGTGTGTGCCACGCCAGCTCTCTCCGCCGGCAAACCCGTCGTGCCCGTCAAACCGGACAGCGACGACCAAGGTCCGGCTCCTGTCTTGGACTAGGCGAAGTTCCGGCTGCACAGTTCCTATCCGTAGCACAAGGACATTATACAGAGTTTGCTGCTATATGCTTTTATTTTTGCTTTTTATTTTTAAATATATTTTTTACGATGCAGGTGTAAATATGATAATAGCAATAATAATATATTTACTGATAATTTATTGACATAATTTATTAAATTACCATGGTGTTTCACGATGCTCGCTTATCAGGGTAGACGACACAGACGCTAGCAGGGTTGCTCGCCTCCAAGAGGCAGCAGAACGTTTATTATTCTAGTCTATAGTTAGCTGTTCACGATACAGTTCAACTGAGTTTGTTGTGTTATGTACATGATAGTTGTTGATGGAGCGTGCATACTCAGGGGGTCAAACTTGCACGACTCAGTGAATGTGCGAATCTGTGAATGAAGCGAGTTTACATGAGTTAGTTAGATTTGGAAGAGAGTATGAGTTTACTGTGGGATATCTGCCGAGATATCTGTGTACGGCGGCAGACTCCGCAGTCATATCAGTGTGGTAATACACTCGAAACCATTAATGAAAAGCAGTATCTGCTTTAATTGATAACAGTACGTCATATTGGCGTTGTGTGTGTGTGTGTGTGTGTGTGTGTGTGTGTGTGTGTGTGTGTGTGTGTGTGTGTGTGTGTGTGTGTGTGTGTGTGTGTGTGCGTGCTTTAAAATGTTCGTGTCAACGGACGTTGTCTAGGTTGGCTAAATGTCTGTGAAATGTTTTTAACAGTTTAGATAACATTATTTAATCGAGAGTAATTATTGTATATAGCATCGATGTTAACCGCTGTGTCGGTTTGTTTACAGTGCGATTTGTCTGAGACAAATGGATGAATAAATAAGTTAATGTGAAATTATGGTTGTTGTGGTTGATAACGCTCTATACAGAGTTGATAGTGTGCGACTTTGTAGTATCACACACCGCTGCACAGTTACACATCGTTTAGATACATAGGTATACACATATTACACATACATGCAACCACGCACGCACACGCACGCATATACACACGCAGAGATCCAAGGACACACATGCACAGACATGCATGCGCGCAATATTACGCGTGCAATAACACACACGCACGCACGCACGCACGCACGCACGCACGCACACACGGATCAAAGATATTACCTACGCGCGCCGAGTGGTCACGCTCGGCTGCACGACACCGGTCCGTCAATCGATGACCTAACTGACAGTCACCGCCCCCGCCCCGCGAGGGGAACCGACGGGCCGCTGACGGGGAGACCCCGCTTGATAGACACCGGCCACTGCCATCGAGGCTAGTCGGACTTCCGTGTCCGAGGGAATGTCCCGTGTCGACCTGCGTTGAGACGTGAACTCACCTATTCACGACCAAGCCGCTACCACTGGTCTTTACAGATTTCACTTCCTGGTTTTTCTGTCAAATGGGGGGAAATTTCAGCAACTTTACCAAAGCTGCATGGACAAGTCAAAATTGGGTAAACCTATTTGTCGGCCTGTTGGAATGCGGAATTAATGTTCAATTGACGACAGCTCAACAACGAGGTGGGCACTTTACCTTTTTTGCAGGCCTATTCGCCTGGCCAATTGGCCGGGGCGCGGGATTTCCCACCACACGGGAAAGACATTGACACAATTTCACTCATGTCCGATGTGAAACTATACAAAGGAAGTAGGTGCTCAAATAAGTGCGCTTCCTAGACTGTGTCACCAACCAAACTCACGCCACGGATGTAGACACGCGGTCTGTCTATATTTAGAAAGCGGGAGCTGGGGTTAACGAAGCTCAACACAGTAGAATCCGTCAGTACTTTGCGGCGTGACACGGAACTAAGGCGTAGATGACGTACGTGTAACGCCGAGTTACTGGCGACCGGGTCTCTCCGCACGTCACTGACTCCGTCAAGTAACATGAGTTACGATCGCTATCGGTTTTAATACTACTACCCCTTGCGGTCACTGTTTTTAACACTGTTTTAGTTTAATTTTTTTCTCCTGCAGTACGGTCCAAGTGAACACAATGCACCGGCTATTGTCGACACGTGAAACAGCAATAACGCTTCAATACAGTGTGCTTGTTTATGTTTCACTTTAATCGCAGCCACTATGACTCATCGTGGGCATATTGTGGTAATGGGAAACACGTGTAAAATTAAAATGTGAGTGATTCAATTGGGGTAACCAGAAATTACACGAAAATTATATACACTGATATATATAATATATACAGTATATATGTATTTATATACATACACACACATATATATACATCTAATTTTTACATTTCTCAAATTATCTTAATTCACTAATCGGAATGTTATCTTTAAAATATAACTTGAAGCTGAATCTAAGTGCAGCGATAGGTTTCATTTGTTTAATATCTAAATGTCCTCTTAGTAAATATGTATATATACACTGATATTTATATATATATATATATGTATACATGCACTATACATGTATGTATTTATATACATATATATATATCAGTATATACATTTTGCATTTGACCAATTATCTTAATTAACTTAACCAGCATTTTATCTTATAAAGATAACTTGAAGCTTAATCTAATTGCAGCGGGAGAAATGCTCAGGATTTTTGGGAAAGTCCCTTCTGCGAGATTGTTTACAAGTGACACAACTAGTGGCATTAAATACCGCATTACACAAAGCCAGCTGATCACTATCAACCGTGTACCAGCCAGTGAGTTATCTATGGTACCCACAAGTAGTACCACGATTCAAATCTCTATGGTAGTAGTGGCCATGAATGATACATGTACTCAGCTGGCTACCAGAGAGGTGTCACTGTTGTCAGTTGTCCCTGGGCCACCCGTGTCCACCGAGGCGTGTGTGCATGGAGGAGGGTCACTTCCTACTAAAGTTGGGGGGTCACTCCCCACTAAAGTTCTACATACCTCCCAAAACACGACACGGGTCGCACTGAGTGGTTACCGATACGATTAGTTTGGTATTTCTAGTAATACAATGATTTTTTTTTAGACTTTAATGATTTGTTTTTTATGAACTTGGAAAATACATCCGAGCATTTTAAGCTGAAAAGGGCACTCTGTATAGTAATAGGCATAATATTATTTTGCGATAGGTTTCATTTGTTTAATATATGTAAATGTCCTCTTATTTAATTTGAACATGTAACTTAAAAACTAAACAAACTGAAGACTCACAAATATAAATTTAATTAAAAGTATATACACCATGTAGCAACATGTAATTTTAATAAATAAATGAATTACATAAAAATCCATACAAATATGTACATTTATTAAAAAGTACACTTCAAATGCACACCATCTAAAAATAGATCGTCAACGGTTTCTGAGATATGGGAGCTAACAGTGCCGTGGATGGCCTATGGCAGACCAAAAGTGATTCCACATGTCCACTGGACCTTTGGCCCAAAGGACTAAAAAGCACATTATTTAACACCAAATTTAGTAAAAAAAATTATAATAGAATAGTACAGAACACTTTTCTTGGGGTTTCCAAGTATTTGGCTTGAGTGTACATTTGTTATAATAAATTTTTATCATCAGTGTTTATCGATATATATGAGTTGCTGAATTAAAACAAATTATTCTTGAATATTGCAAATTCATAGATTATGAAGTGTTTACAAAAGAAGAATGACAGGAAGAAACCACACATTCTTACTGTAAAGTTGGATTACCAATTGTAAAATCATTACACTTGTGTACTCATTCATCACTATAAATTACACTTTGTTCAAATTGGAAAATACCAAATAATAAATACAAGCGATTTCAACAAGCAAGGGTTTAAATCTAAAATAAATAATAAAAAGAAAATACAAGAGTTAATAAATTAGAGTTATAACTTCTAAACAAACAATGTATAGGCTATGATATAAATGTGTTATTCTACAAACAATGTTACCCCTGCAGTTTCATCATGAGAAGTCATTAGATGTCAATTAAGTCAATGAGTCACAGAACATGTAGTATAAAATCATACCTCTGTAAAACCACATTTCACATGCAGCATAAAACAGTGTAAGGAACTTACATAAACACCACCAATTATTATAAAAACCCTGTGGACATGGTCACAAAGAAACAACACGTATCATTCTAACAACATATCATGTTAATGACTTGTAGAACATTACAGGGCAGTCCACCATAGTCTCCAACACTTAACAAGTTCACACCAGTGGGTCTGTTCATTACTATCTGGGAAAATGAATCACTACTGTTGTTCCACCTACTGAGTGGAACATATATTAAAACACAGTATGGTGGATGATGTTTTGGAAACAAGTAATTAACTCCAGCAACTACGGACTGTAGATTTGGAAGACTTGTTTGGAATGCTAAAAATCTCCAGTGTCACACCATGTGGAACTACAATATACAACTTTGGGTCTTTGTGAACTTCGAGGTCATTTACAACTGTCAGCATTTGCATATTCATAGAAAGCTTACAAAAGGGATGCCAAATATCAGGCAAAACATTGGTTACAGATGACGTATGAAGGAAAACATATGAAGGAAAACATTACGATGCTTTTTTAAATTTGCATGTCTCCTTATATGATTACTTTAGTGCCAACTAGAATTCATATCTACATGACTTTAATATCTACATGACTTTCAATCTGGAAAATGATCAACAGTACTATTTCAGGAGTGAGATGTCAAAGTTTTAATTCAGTAGAGAGAGAGAGCGAGACAGAGAGGAGAGGAGTGGAGAGAGAGCGAGAGAGAGAGAGAGAGAGAGGGAGAGAGAGAGAGAGAGAGGCAAGTCTAAGAATGAGTAACATCTGTGTAAACAGGCAACTGTGGACAATTGTAAACCTCCCCCCACATAGCCACTCCTAACTTGAAGATGGACGGATGATGATTTTACTGATCACTCCTTCGTTTCACTCTTGCACTCATCATCTTGAACTCTTCTTCACGAGAGATGCGATGTAGATCCAGATGGAGAGAACAGAGTTAGGGTAGGGGTGGACGTGTACGGCCAGGGCAAACTCCACGTCTCTGTTCTCCGTGTTGTGTACGCCGGTCGCGTACACCGCCTCCACTATCATATCCAACTCAGAGTCTGGCATATTGATGGGGAAGCCAGTCATCTAGAACACACAGTCGGTTGACATCATTGTGACCGCATGGCTGCATGGTGTTTGTCATGACAAGGTCAAACCCTGATGGACAGTCACCCCGGTAATACAGCCATGTTGTAATTAACTCCACTATAGAATAGACAATTTTTTTCCATTTACGTTAAAGTGAATGAAGTTAATCTTGCCATTAAAGTCACCTTGCTAATCAAGTCACTTTGTCATCAATCATACAGGTAGCCTTAAATGCACCGGTATAAGAGTCATTGACAGGTCGTATCCTGTGTCTTGGCTGGAGGAGAGCCATCTATTGCTATCCAAATGGATATATGTGAAGAAATATTAATACAATTAATCCATAATTTGTTAGTAACTGAAACTTATGCATATACTATCATGAGTGTAAGTGGGTGCCAAATTTTCTCTCTGACTAAACTTAACATTCTGAACTTGCAACAAAAGGACAACAAATTCCTGTGTTCAAATGTGTCCTACACTAATTCAATTGCATAACATTATCTGTGTTAAGGGATTTGGGCAGCAAGGTTTTGAACATGATATGCAAACTAAAAAAAGAATAATTATAGGATATTGTTTTGGCTAATCCTTATCCCAAACAATAAATCTCTTCAACTGTATATGAAGCCAGAGATTAGTCTGTCATCATGAGCTTTGTAGATATGGAAGTCACGACTAGTTAATCTATAAACCTACAAAGCATGTGGACTAGGAAGTTGTTGGCTTGTTGACAAGGTAGCTGTAGGCTTCTCAAGAGTCCCAGAATAGTTTGTTTAGACAAGACATACTGATATTTAATATCTGTATATTGAATATAGTATGTCTTGTCTTTTAAATCTGAATACGAGTATGTCTTGTCTTTTAAATCTGAAATGATTCGTAAATTTACATTCCGGGTATTTAGGAAAATTATGGGGTAATAGAAAGTATGGAGGCCTGGATCTATCAGTGGCCAGTTTGTAGGAATCGCTATGGGAATCTCCTTTAACTCTTTCCAAGGTCATCTTAATGATTCTATAGGTCTACCTTTCCTGTCCCATGGGACTGACAATGCAAGGCTACAGTGCATTTTCTTTAGCTTACCATGCTATTTTTCTACAGTTCAACATCCTCATAAACCATCTGTTCCAGTTTTCTACAAATGCCTTTTAATTGTGCAGCGTATCTCCACAAATGTCCAGACCTGTGTTTATGTTAATGTTGTTGGGTACTTTATGTATGAGTAATCCAACCTACTAGTCTTGTCGTGCACAACTTATCAACAATTTGTGGCTTATCTATCAATCATAGGAGGCACTTATCTTATAATGCCGGCAACATTGATTTGAAATTGAGGTTGGTTCAGATTTATACTGAGAAAAATGTGCTTTTAAATTCAGATCATAATCCTTAATCCACTTCCACAGTGTGTATATGCCATGGGAATAACACCCCCCATTACTCATCATACGTGTGAAAAATTTATAACTATTAATACTTCTATGTAAGCCATGTGTTAGCCCTTTCCCGCCTTGGTAATTTCCACGTACGTCATAACCACGGACATTGTGAATGCATGTGATCACCTTGGCCTTGCGTTCATACTTAACATAAAGTATAACCATGAAAGCCATGGCATGGTGAATGCATGTGACTACACTGTGTGTGTGCACCCTTAACAACATATATAATCACACAAGCCAGTGTGACTCACATTGTGTACGTACACTTCAGTTAACCACATCATTAATTCGTTATGACTATGTCTATGACTAGTATGAGCCAGGGTGAATTCAGACCTTGGCGTGGCTGTACTATTTACCTTGTATGCACCGAGCACTTTCTCCAGTTCGTCGCAGTGTTTCTGCTGTAGTCCGTGACCCCGTGCCTCTTCCAGCCTGAAACACCCAACAACATGTGTACAAACACGCCAAACAACCCACCCGTACTGGGGTCAACATCTTGGATTCGGCTCAGTCACCGCCATACTCTGTCGTCGTCGTACACGCCCGAGCAGACGACATTTGCAGGGTAACGGGATGTTACGCGAGAGTGCTGCCGCCTAGCGACCATGTGTTATACATATTTGTAATACATATTTGAAACTTGTCAGCAATAATTTTTATTAACAAACATCGCACCATATGTTATTTATCATTACACTTACGACGTTTAATAAAACATAATTTATCATGATGGATGTAAATAGTTTTGTCTGAACGTTTGAAAAACTTGATTTAGGTTTCTGGGTGTGTAATTTCGTACAATGATGTACCTTTGTTCGTAAAACTATTTTGGCTAAACTATTATTAGTCTTCCGAAACTATTATACTGACATTCAATATTGACACTGCAAATTTGTTTACGAGAATGATACTGCTGAATTACAAATGTTACAGTATCCAAAACCCGAAGCTGATCTTATTAAAACTTTGTCACAACATTTTTGTAGCGCTGGGCAAATGAATGTACATCAACTATGTCATCACATGCAATATAATAACATATTCAATAGGCAATATTTATTATGTGTATAAAATCATCTAGTATTCTTCTGAAATTAGCTCTAACTGCTGAGCATTGGCTAGGTGTACAATATTACTGTTAGTGCAGTTCAAAATGACAAGTCAGTGCACGTGTTTGCTTGCAACTTGAGAATACTATGTCAATACTGTATCATTTGTAGTAATGATATGTTTCTGTTTTATTCTTAGTCAACATAAATACTACCCTCTCGTGTGTAATTTGTAATGTTTGAATAAAATAAGCATGCTTAATCTCATTTTGGGATAATCATATAAAGGAAATTCAAGATATTTGGAGACTGCACATCCCAGCAAACAACGACGCGTGATTTCACATGTGCTGTAAGTGAATTCACGAGTTCAACTGGCTCATTTAACCTGTTTCCGTACGTGAATTCACTGGATTCTGTGAACAAATTTGGTGTGTCGACACGTGTTTACTGTGAAATCACAAGTTTTTCACATGATGACACGTACCAGTGAAACCGTACCAGTTCTGACCCAGTACGACTCGTGTCAAACTCGTTCAAAACTCGTGACAACAGGCAGAACATGTGTATTCACGTGAATACACATGAAAACACGTACTGATGGAGCGGTACCAATTATGAACCAGTATGACATGTGCCAAATGGTTCAGAAATGGTGCCTTGTTTGCTGGGTGCTTAATCTCATTTTGGTATAATCATATAAGGGGCATTCAAGATTTTTGGAGACTGGCATTGGATATGCACTTTTGGGAAACATTAATTGCTGTGGCCAATCCAAACTCCCCGAAAGAACATCTTTGCAAAAAACTCCGTATATAGATTTGGTATGTACAACTGTTCCATGAAACCAGTTTGTGCTGTACGTTTAGTCCTGCTGGTAACTGCCACTACCAGCTGAATTCCACTGTGGAACGCACTTACCGAAGAAGCTATCACCGCATCTACTGCGGAAGTGTTCCAGAGAGCCGCCATCCCAGTCATTCAGACATTGACATTATAGTAGATTGTTTTAGTGTAACCATGGACTACCTGCTACCTTTTTTTTGATGTATTTATTCTAATATTTTATTAACTTATTATTTTAGCTCACAGTGTCGTATCCTTTACATTGCATGACTGTGAAATTTAATGAACAAATAATTTATTTATCTATTTATTATATTTATTTTATTAAATTATTCAGCGTTTTAATGTACACTAAATGTACAGTTAACTGTATTTATCTATTTGTCATATTTATTTTATTAACTTATTCTTTAGCACACAGTTTCAACTGCAGGATAGTGAAATATCACTTTTTAGCAGTAAATACTTGAAGACACTCACTCAACAAGCAATGTCCTGAAGGTCTTCATGCAGTAGCGGTTCCACCGTGTGATGGACCGAGGTCTCCAGTCCATCACCTTGCGCTTCAAGGTCGTCTCAATCCTGTCCTGGAGGTCAATGACGTAGCTCTTGTCTGTCGGGTAGTACAACAGCTGGGCTGGCTGCAACGGCAACAGTGGTTCTTAGGTTCTTAGGTGGTTTCCTCCAAACAGCTCAAACTTGGGCTAACGCAGGAGTTGTCCTCAAGAATTAGTGAGTCCACTACAGGTTACACATTTACCCCATGTGTGGGATCTTTTACTTCCCCTGGCATAGACACCAGATAGAAGGGACCACCGGCGTTTAGTGTCTCTTCCAAAAGTCACAGGCAAATGTGGGGTGAACGAAATTGCCTAAGTTTCAAAACGGTGGTAGATGGGATTGAACCACCGTCCCTTCAATTGACACTCCGGTGCTGTACCGCGTGACCACCGCTCCCCACAGGGAGGACTTGGTTATAGTAACACCATCTCAGTGTCTCTGGGAAGCATTCAGCCTCACAGAAATTGCTGCATGAAAATTATTCCTTCACAGATATCCAGCACCGTTTATAGCCAATAGTTTATACACTTCAGTGAGCTGAGGCAATGCAGAGATCCATTGGCTACTACAACAGCTAGACATGCTATTACTGAGAATAAGAAGAAGATCAAGCACATTATGACTGGAGAGAACAACAGTTGGATTAGTTGTAACATATAAGATAAGATAAGATAAGATAAGATAAGATAAGATAAGATAAGATAAGATAAGATAAGATAAGATAAGATAAGATAAGATAAGATAAGATAAGAAGTGGATTTATTTTTCCAAACTGTACAAACACAAAATAATATTACATTTTACACAGGTGCAATACACAGAAGGATCACGGAGACTCCATCGAAGACTTACAGAAATTTGTTACCGTTGGAGCCATGAGTTGTAATTTGCTATTATGTTTCTGTTAAATATAAATAAATATGATAACTGTTATATAACATTTAAACACTGCAATGACAATGCTGTGTTGAGAAACAGGTGTGTTCTGTTGTAGTATGCAGAAAGAGAGTATGTTCATTGTGTGTGTAGAGCTTAATGGATGAATACATGTTGTACAGGGTATGGTGTTTGGGGGTCGATTACATCATCATGTGCAGGCATAGGAATTAATGTTTGCGCACAAGTGTTTATAATTTTGAATGAAGTAGTACTTTGCATAGCTTACAAGACCCTATAAACGATGTGAATAACGTTCATCAATCACACTTTGAGAGGTATTACTGACTGTGTGTGGTAAACTGTATTTAAGACAATGTTTTGTAAATGTATGGTTTGTACTACCCACGGGGTACTCACCTGCACACTGCTGAGCCCGGGGTTGGGGAAGGCGCGACAGAAGAATGGCTTCCAGTTCTTTGAGTTGGTCAAGTCAAACTGCATGCGGCAGGGCTGGCAGTGGGGCTG
This sequence comes from Oasisia sp. SBJ-2009, assembly GCA_964017155.1. Taxonomy (NCBI): domain Eukaryota; kingdom Metazoa; phylum Annelida; class Polychaeta; order Sabellida; family Siboglinidae; genus Oasisia; species Oasisia sp. SBJ-2009. The sequence goes on from OZ024863.1 coordinate 33,360,702, forward strand.
GATGTTGGCCCAGATCTGTGTGGGACAGACATGTCTCAGTACGACGGCTCCTTAATGTGTGCACACAGCAATGGGAGCAGTATGTAGGAAAGCTTGAATAAATGCACTACAAATTATTGCCATGTATATCTAAGATTACACATTCCCATCATAACTGGTCAGCCTGGGTCAGAATACAGATGACCCGTGTTCATGTGGGTACATCATTCAACAGGGCTGGCAGGTCGGTCATTTCAACAAATCAGCTTGCTGTTTGTCTTTTTCTACTTTCCTCTGGTTTCCTTGCCACGTGGTGAATACTGATGCTGGTTTTCTGTTTTATGCTGGTACTGGCCAGGTAGATGTAGGAACAAATCTTGTTTATGGGTTAGTCTACATCCCAATATAGTTCTTCACCTTCATATTGCACCAGTGAACATTTAGACATTTCCTTTAAAAATATCGTTGACATTTCTTTCCAGTTCTTTTATGAATTTATACCTAATTACCTATCACCTCCATACCATAACACACCTTTGCTGGTAGCACTGAAGATTGACAATTGAGCAATTATGTTCTTCTTTTCACATTAAATTTATATCATAAATCTGATTATTATGAGATTTGAAACAGAATTGTTTTTAACATGACTACAGTTTACATCAATTGTTTACTGTGGCACTGTAAACTTAAGTACGAAATTACCAATTTTGCATACTTACGTTTTCCGAATTGACGAGACAGTGAATGGCTGTGACGGGACAGTGACTGTCTCCCCGGCGGAAGTGTTCCCCAGTGCTGGCGTTCCAGATCCAGTAGTCACCTCCCTCCTGGGTGATCACGTAGGCTGTCCTGCCTTCAGGGATGGCTGTCCCTGGAGGGAGCAACAACAACAGCTTAGGGCAGAGCTTACTGTGTAACTACATCTGTCTATCTGTCTGTCTGTCTGTCTGTCTGTCTGTCTGTCTGTCTGTCAGTCTGTATGTCCGTCTCACTATTTCTCTTTCTGTCTCTCTGTCTCTCTCTCTCCATCCTTCTCTCTGTCTCTCTCTCCATCCTTCTCTGTCTGTCTGTCTCTCTCTCCGTCCTTCTCACTTTCTTCCTCTCTCTCTCCATCTACCCCTCTCCGTCCTTCTCTCCGTCCTTCTCTCTCTCCCTCACTCTCTGTCTCTATCTCTCTCTTTCCCCCCTCTCCCTCTTGTTCTCTCGCTCTCTCTCACCTCTCTCTCTTCTCTCTCCCCCCTCTCTTTCTCCCTCTGTATCTCACCATCAGTAAGTCAACACTTCATTTCTTGATACAATATAAATTTTAAAGTGCAACCCTTAAAGTCAGTAACTTGACAGCCTTTACAGTTAGTCAGCATCTGCCTTCGCAAGATCTGTGTAAACTGTCAAGCCCTTAGTGACATGATGAAGGCCGTACCCAGCAGGAGCCACGCCTTCTTCTCCAGATGCAGGAAGTAGTTGACCAGCAACACTGCGTGCTCATCCTCATCACCTTGCAGCATCCGCAGGAATTGCTGCAGCAGATGGCCACACATACACTGATCACAAGTGACCACACATACACTCACAGCAAGTGACCACACATACACTCACAGCACGTGACCACACATACACTGACCTCAAGTGACCACACATATGCTCACAGCAAGTGACCACACATACACTCACAGCACGTGATCACACATACACTCACATCAAGTGACCACACATACACTCACAACAAGTGACCACACATACACCCACAGCAAGTGACCACACATACACTCACAGCAAGTGACCACACATACACTCACAACAAGTGACCACACATACACTCACAGCAAGTGACCACACATACACTCACAGCAAGTGACCACACATACACTCACAACAAGTGACCACATATACACTCACAACAAGTGACCACACATACACTCACAGCAAGTGACCACACATACACTCACAGCACGTGACCAAACATACACCCACAACAATTGACCACACATACATATGTTATTAGAACAACAATGGAATTCAACCACATATGCATATAAATAAATAATTTAGCATCCAATAGTTATGCTACACCTTTGTATTCCATAATTGTAACTCTTTCACCAATTTAGCTACACTTTTATTAACATGTGTGCTAAATACGTAAATAATATTTCCTATACTAACTTTATATAACTAATATTTTATTCTTCTTAAAAGCCACAACAACATTGTTGTTTTTCATCATACACTGTATTTTAGTGAAACAAATGCTAGACTTCCGTGTATCCTATACGATGGAACTGACGGTAAATATGACTTGTGTCTATTTGCAATATTTTGACTGTGTCTGAAATTGGAGACTTTGTCTGGTGTACGTACCTCGCATGTTCCCCAGATGTCAAAGAGACCGGCAAAGATGATGGAGTCTGACATGAAGGGGATGAGTGAGACAAAGCGGGCCACCAGTTCCTGCAACACACGGAGAAGATGGAGTCTGACATGAAGGGGATGAGGGAGATGGTGGAGTCTGACATGAAGGGGATGAGAGAGATGATGGAGTCAGACATGAAGGGTATGAGAGAGATGATGGAGTCTGACATGAAGAGGATGAGAGAGATGACAGAGTCTGACATGATGGGGGTGAGGGAGATGATGGAGATGATGGAGTTTGACATGCAGGGGATGAGAGAGATGATGGAGTCTGACACGAAAGGGATGAGAGAGATGACAAAGTCTGACATGATGACAGAGTCTGACATGAGGGAGATGATGGAGTTTGACATGCAGGGGATGAGGGAGATGATGGAGTGTGAGATGAAGGGGATGAGAGAGATGATGGAGTCTGAGATGAAGGGGATGAGAGAGATGATGGAGTCTGATATGAAGGGGATGAGAGAGATGATGGAGTCTGACATGAAGGGGATGAGGGAGACGATGGAGTCTGACATGAAGGGGATGAGGGAGATGACGGAGTCTGAGATGAAGGGGATGAGAGAGATGATGGAGTCTGACATGAAGGGGATGAGGGAGATGATGGAGTCTAAGATGAAGGGGATGAGAGAGATGATGGAGTCTGAGATGAAGGGGATGATGGAGATGATGGAGTCTGACATGAAGGGGATGAGGGAGATGATGAGTCTGACATGAAGGGGATGACAGAGATGTTGGAGTATGACATGAAGGGGATGAGGGAGATGATGGAGTCTGACATGAAGGGGATGAGAGAGATGATGAGTCTGACATGAAGGTGATGAGAGAGATGATGGAGTCTGACATGAAGGTGATGAGAGAGATGATGGAGTCTGACATGAAGGGGATGGGGGAGATGATGGAGTATGACATGAAGGGGATGAGGGAGATGATGGAGTCTGACATGAAGGGAATGAGAGAGATGATGGAGTATGACATGAAGGGGATGAGGGAGATGATGGAGTCTGACATGAAGGGGATGAGGGAGATGATGGAGTATGACATGAAGGGGATGAGGGAGATGATGGAGTCTGACATGAAGGGGATGAGAGAGATGATGAGTCTGACATGAAGGTGATGAGAGAGATGATGGAGTCTGACATGAAGGTGATGAGAGAGATGATGGAGTCTGACATGAAGGGGATGAGGGAGATGATGGAGTATGACATGAAGGGGATGAGGGAGATGATGGAGTCTGACATGAAGGGGATGAGAGAGATGATGAGTCTGACATGAAGGTGATGAGAGAGATGATGGAGTCTGACATGAAGGTGATGAGAGAGATGATGGAGTCTGACATGAAGGGGATGAGAGAGATGATGGAGTATGACATGAAGGGGATGAGGGAGATGATGGAGTATGACATGAAGGGGATGAGGGAGATGATGGAGTCTGACATGAAGGGGATGAGGGAGATGATGGAGTCTGACATGAAGGGGATGAGAGAGATGATGGAGTCTAACATGAAGGGTATGAGAGAGATGATGAGTCTGACATGAAGGTGATGAGAGAGATGATGGAGTCTGACATGAAGGGGATGAGGGAGATGATGGAGTCTGACATGAAGGTGATGAGAGAGATGATGGAGTCTGACATGAAGGGGATGAGGGAGATGATGGAGTCTGAGATGAAGGGGATGAGGGAGATGGTGGAGTCTGACATGAAGGGGATGAGGGAGATGATGGAGTCTGACATGAAGGGGATGAGAGAGATGATGGATTCTGACATGAAAGGGATGACGAATACATAGGGGGGCCACCAGCTCCCATAACACAGGGGGGGGGTGATGTCTAGGTGGTCTAGGAAGAAAACCTTAACACTCAGACATGTGACATAAAAAAAAATATAGCGCCATAATCACACGGTGCTCTATGGCGCTTTACAGTACAATAATAATAATAATAATAAATCTACAGAGAAATTAAAACATTACAATATTTAGTTAAATCATTTAAAAGCTAAACAACAATAGTTGTAAATTGAATTAAAGAGTAAAAATACAATTCTTTAATGTAATAAATAATTAAGTAATATATTACATAAAAACTATCAAATAATAATAATAATAAACAAATAAATATATAGAATTAAGGGAAATAAAAAATAGTAAGATTACGGATAAAATGTACATTCATGGCATTAAAATAAATGAACTAATTAGAATAAAAATCAAGTGCTATTAAAACGGTTGATAAGTCGATTTGTTGTCTACGTATTGCTGCCGGAACAGAAATGTAGATGGATTAGAGTGAGCTGAGAGAGCTGGAGTGAGAGCTTACAGCGGTGGCGACGGTGTTAGTGGTGTCTTTAAGGAGCTCCTCTGGTGGCCGGAGAGGTCGGAAGTACCGCGTCACAAACACAGACTTGCCGCTGATGTCAACCACTGTCGTTGTGAAGTGACGTGCTGTGAACTTCTTCTGCAGCGCTGTCTGCCAGGTGGCAGCATAGGACAACAGCTTCTCGTCCTCGCTGCTGTCAAACTAGCAAAACGAGAGACACTGTCACGTATGACGTCCTGGGGAATTTCACTAAGATAAAATGTCATCTATAAAATCCATTGTAAAATACACACAAGGCATCATTAAATCTGAAGATGTCTTCAAATGTATTAATTAATTGGGTTAAATTAACAAATTGTAATCTATTATTAGAAATGTGAAATTTCTGTCACACACCTTACAACTGAACAAAATTGAACACTTGTTGAAAATGGCCGTAGATGTGTTGCATCAATAAGCAATTAATTTTCAATCATATTTTACTTTTTTCTCATGGCAGTCAAAATGAAATATCAAAGACACAGCTGTATCACAGGGAGAGTATGTCTGTAGCACACACTGGTCTTTGTCATATCAAAGCATTTTAATCAGGAAGTGGAGTTACTCTGCAATATGTCATAAATTGTTGTAATTAAGCGGGTAGGGCCCTCTGTTGTTCTGTGCTGTGTTTTGGATGTGATTTCCCAGTTTGAAGACAACTGTCATGGTTAACAAAAAACACACAGAAACGTGTTTTACTCATACAACGAATCAACAAGTTGAAGTGATATGACATTGTAGTGAATACTATTCTAGTGCATTTGACAAGCCAATACAAATCTAAACAGTGGGGCGTAATAATGCTACTTCAATGCTATTAAAAGATATAGAGTTACCGGAGTGATCGAGCAATTCTTGATTCAAATGCTTTAGTCACATTATTTAGTTACATTATTTTAACTTTATGATATTATATGATATACTATTAATAAACTGCATCCTATATATTCATATGTATGACATTTGTTTTGATAAAGAATGTCCACATAATTAATCTTGACATCATTAAACAATAAACCACGAATGGTGTAAACGTTCATGAAATAACAGCAACAGATCAGCTGATTATGGTGAGGCGCACCCAAAGCATGCTCAGTGACCCACCCTATCTATGAAGGCCTCTGGAGGGGTGAGTGGGGGCTCTATGGTGATGAACATGCTGAGGTAGGTGTGGTTTCCCTGGTTCTGGTCCATCTCCGTCATCATCCCCAGGTTGTCGGAGGTGGCGTGGGTGTAGCCCAGTAGGATGGGGGGAGACGTCACACGGAAGGTCCCGTCTACCTACAGATGTAAGACCAAAATAAGGTGTTTGTCCGCCATTACCCGACCAAAGAGTACCCTATAAAAACAGCATTATGCGGGTTGTCTGAATTTCTGAGAGCACATATGTAGTGTGGAGTGAGTAGAAATTATGTTTTGTGCATTGTGGCATCAGAGCTGTCAAATTATGACAGCTGTCAGTCATTGCATTTCTGCATATTAATACAGTTGTCATTCTGCTTGGTGATGTAATCAGGGGCAATCCGTGGGTGGTTCAAGCAGAAATGGAGGGGTGTAAGGTTTGAAAGACGTTTGTGGGAGCCTGAGGTATGAGAAGTTCACGAATGTTTCACAGAATTTCTGTCTATGGAAGGTAAATATGCTGTGAGATTGTCAATAACAGATCTCATAAAGATTAGTAGGAAATGAAGGAAACGTTATAATGGTTGCCTATGGAAAATGCAAATGTGGTCTGACTCCTACACTCAGTGACAGCTACAGCCATGTGACAGGACACACTGTGACAGTTATCATGGGACATGACAAGAGAGCGGATAAGAGAAGAACTGAGAGTGGAGGTTGGAGTGAAGGAAAGTTTTAAAGGGATACTCCAGTCAGTGAGAGATTCACAGCATTTGCTTACACATGTATATCGGGTGTGCATAGTAATTGTGTACAAAGATCGTTAATAAACAATTAATTATAGTGTAATTGTACCTGAAACACTCCATGTTGGATTCAGGGCACTGCTATCTTAAGACTTATGCAGTCTCAAGATGGCAGCGCCCTGAATCTAAGATAGCATGTTTTTGATACCATTAAACTATAACTAATTGTTTATTAACAACCTTTGTGCATAATTACTTGGCACAACCAATATAGTATACATATGTAAGTTAATACTGTGAACCTCTCACTGACTGGTGTATCCCTTTAAAGGGGCACTGTATGGGATTGAACCTTCCACGCGAAGCAGCAAAATTTGGCCGACCCGCGAGAGGCAGCACCGTCAGTACCTAAAAATATCTTGTTAACGTTGACGATGTTGTGCAGCCGAGCGGTGAACAAAACTGCGACAACTGACAAGACAAGCGTGCCGCGTGATAACTGTTGTTGCTATTTTTAACTCATGGCTTTTAAAAGTGATCCTGGACAGTGCAGTTGTGGAAACATCTGTAATAGATTGGAAAAGAGAGGCGCGTGTCCGTGTTTGATTCAAATTCAACAAGATATTTTTAGGTACTGACGGTGCTGCCTCCTCACGGGCCGGCCAAATTTTGCTGTTTCGCGTGGAAGGTTCAATCCCAAACAGTGCCTCTTTAAGAAGAAACTGGTGAGGACTAGGCTGAAATGGGCTGGACATGTGGACAGTATGGAGATGAAAAATTGGCAAAGAGAGCAGATGCCCAGAAAGTGGAGGGAAAACGGAGGTGAGGAAGACTGAGAATGTGACGGGAGGACTGGGTTCAGAGAGATCTGGAAAGAGTGGGAGGAGAATGAAGATCAACAGCAACAGATAGAAGGAACTGGAGACTGTTGATAGAGAACGCAGTGAGAGAAAAGTGAGAAGAGGAAAGAAAAGACAAAGAGAAAATGACAGTAACCATGGTCAATCTCATCCCTGACAGCAGGGACCAACAAGAGAAGAACAACAACATGATGATGTCCCTACAAATGTAGGGACATTCACACGGTGTTGTTGTAAGGCAAATCAATATATACAATCATTATTTCAATCTTGGCATTTTAGTTTAAAAACAAACTGCTGAGTAGAGTCTTGCTGTGTGAATGGGTGTTTACATAGTTTGTTACTGTTACAGGTTAGCGAAGTTTGCAATTTGTGCTCTCCAATTGTCAATGTTATTCAAAGTTCAGATGTTATATTTTACTCCCAGTAGATCTAGTCAGCCTACTTGTATTCAAGTAAAGATCATTTAAACCTTTCTTGGAAGCATCCAACCATGATCCAATGTTTGTACACAAGCTGTTTGTTTTCAAGCACTTTCATCACCATGATTAATAGATACAACTGAATGAAAGTTGTGCAAACAGGATTGTATAAAGCATTGAATGGCTGTCAGGGTGAATTATGACATAATCACCCCAGATGAGAATGGGATACGTTCTAACAGTGCTATTACGAAAATAATAAATCAGATTTCATATATGATATGCGTAAATTATTTATGATTACAAATTACAGACAAGTTTCTCAATTTGCATAACACTAACTGCACTAATAAAATAAATATATAAATAAGTAATAGCACCAAGATGGTCTTGACAATGCCTATTAGTTCTTCACTGCCCAGCTGTCAGTGACCTTGTACTGACCCTGGAGTTGGCGTAGATGGTAGAGAAGGGAATAGTGAGGCTGCCCAGCCAACGCTTCTCAATGCGCCGATGAATCGACGTGGTTCGTTCTCTCTCGTCCTACAAACAAACAACTCTTGAGTTGTCATCTCAACAACTGGGCCGGGAAGTGACTGTCACAACTGCTGTCATGCATCATTAGGAATGTTACCAATAAAGTAAGATTTTGGGTATGAAATAATAGTAATGTTTATTTCTGACAAAACACCACAATAATTATGTGCATATAAAATACAAGTAAACATATAAAGATGCATTCCACAATACACTTGGTATTTTAATGCAGGACTTCTAATATACATATCTGTTCAAAATAATAAAGAATGTATTTTCCCTCCGTTCAAGGTGACATAAGCGAAACAAGGATCGGTGCATACAGATTACATACAGGCTTAACAAAATGTGTAGCTATTATAAAACTGGAAATACGTAGTGTGTGATATTCTATAGCTGTCAATATATGCAGTAGTAGTACGTAATCCACTCCTGTTTTTGACATTTACACCATAGACTTGAGGTAAAGCAGGGATGCTTCATTAGGTGAGCTGCAGATGGCAAGGTCATGTGTCACAGGACAAGGGCAAACTCATCTTGTGATGCCTTCATTATTATTACTGTTTTATAGAGGTAAGACTAGACAGACCAACACATCTGTATTATGTCAACTACATACTCACTAACCAGACCATCACATATGTATGGTGTCAACAACACACTCTAAACACACCAACACACGTGTACCATGTCGACAACACACTCACTAAACACACCAACACACCTGTATCATGTCGACAACACACTCACTAACACACCAACACACCTGTACCATGTCGACAACACACTCACAAAACACACCAACACACCTGTACCATGTCGACAACACACTCACAAAACACACCAACACACCTGTACCATGTTGACAACACACTCACTAACACACCAACACACCTGTACCATGTCGACAATACACTCACTAAACACACCAACACACCTGTACCATGTTGACAACACACTCACTAAACACACTAACACACCTGTACCATGTTGACAACACACTCACTAACACACCAACACACCTGTACCATGTTGACAATACACTCACTAAACACACCAACACACCTGTACCATGTTGACAACACACTCACTAACACACCTGTACCATGTCGACAATACACTCACTAAACACACCAACACACCTGTACCATGTTGACAACACACTCACTAAACACACCAACACACCTGTACCATGTTGACAACACACTCACTAACACCCCAACACACCTGTACCATGTCGACAATACACTCACTAAACACACCAACACACCTGTACCATGTTGACAACACACTCACTAAACACACCAACACACCTGTACCATGTCGACAACAACCTCGTCAAAGAGGTTGAAGTAGACGGCGTCTCTCATGGTTTGGAGATTGGCTGTGCTGTAGTCATCATTGCGAGCCCTCAACAAATGTCACAACATTGATCATATCGCACACTAAATTATACATTGATTTATCAAAAGTAATCCTGTATTTAAAGATGACTAAAATATGACAGGTGGAAGAAAAAAAGACATTGTGCTGCTCGTCTGGATTGAAGGATTCAAACATTGGTCCGGATTCAAAAAGTTGTCTAACTGACTCAAAGTCAATAACACAAATTCATGCAGAAATGACACGCAACTTTCCATTACACCAAACAGAGAACAACAGATCTTCTAAAACAAGAAATCAAATTAAACAAATCACCTATCCATCATGTGACCAGATGCCTAGCTAAAATCCACTCACAATAATTTGTTGAATTCTAGTTTTTAAACTGACAAATATATGTGGTACTGTTTGATCTGGGATGTCATGCTGTAATAGTAATGTCATTCACACATATAACCACTGTCTACATTCCTGGCAAGGTTTGACGGAGATCGCCTACATAGGCAACTGTAAGCAAACCACGACACACTGGAGGAAACAGAGAAAGAACACGGCGGGCTGAGAGCAGGAGCAGGAGCAGGAGCAGGAGCAGGAGAGCACACAGCAGGAGCAGGAGACGGAGGGAGAACGAGTGAGTGAGGAGAGACTGAGGCTCACTTGAAGGGCAGCTGGAGCTCTTCATTCCACGTTGGGTTGGGACCATCGCCGACACTGGTCTGTTGACTGGTCTTCTGGAAGACCACCTCCACAAATGGTCTCACAAGGACCTGTCACACGGACCATACAGGTGAGTGGCAGACCAAACACAGACCAAACACAGATCAAACACAGACCAAACACAGACCAAACACAGACCAAACACACTCAACCCCCTCAACAGTCAGTAGGTGTGTGGGTCAATGTAAGACAAACATATTTGTACCAATACAGCAATTCTGATCACTTGATTATACAAACATTCAAAAGTCTGCAACAATATTTATTAATAAACAAACAAACAACTAACAAAGTAACAACATGAATATTAACTATTGAACGGGAAACTCATAAAAGACAAACAGTGGTTACTACAGTAGGAACTACCCAGTCACCTATACACTTTCACTGCTGTTTTCTAACATTATAGAAAATAACATGATCTATTGTTTAACCATGGTCTCATAAATGTGCTAAGCCCGGAAAATGTGCACCATTTCCTACACTTTCAACCCCACCGGTACTTGGTGAGGGACTTGTGGGTTTCCAAACTCAACCTCAGGACCCGTCATTCAACTAGTGGGGACAACGTGGCTGTGACATTACCCACGAAGCTGCCCAGGTCTGCCAATGACAACAGCATCAATGCGCACAACTTCCATCCAACTAGGGCACCACTGTATCAATAAATCTTTCCAGCACTATGCGGTGATGTCTGACCCACCCACATGTAATGCTACACACTTTGTAAACTTCAGCATCAACTCCTTTTAACCATTGAAGATTTGCAAGAGAAACTAAAAGCACAAAACAAGGTACACAATGCTGAGTGAGTGCTGGGACTTCTAGGCAGATCGTATTCATCTCGATAAGTCACATGATAAAGACTACACAAGCATGTCGTCATATTGTCACTGGGTTCTACCTGGTACAAGCTCTGTCCAACATAACACAGTGAAACCTGGTCAACCAGACACCTTGGTCACCAGTCATTATAGCGGGATACTGGGTTCTCGGGGTATGTTGAAGGGCATGTGTATAACACGCCACTGGTCTTACTTCATAACTATTACAATAAACTAACTCTTCAAATTATGTTTACAATATAACATTCAGTTTATATTGCTGACACAGACTTCTCTAATCACAAGTGAATGTCCAATTCTTATATATTGTTAAACCATTGAACTCAGATTCCATTGATACTGGTGCCCAACAAATGACTTCCTGATTATAATTTTAATATTTATTGTTGCATCGTTTTTTTGTGTACACTTGTGGGTACTGGTTGTTTGGGGTCTGTCATTAATTACCACATGACCGTGGTAGTGATACAGGAGATGAACTGTTTATATGAATTATTTATACACCGGCTTCATTTTAACTTTAACATTTGTTAACTTTATCTTATCCTTAATTCTACATGCGTTTGTGGTATTCCATATTCGATTAGTACTTTAGCTGTCAGTCACATGTCATTAATCCACAAACTGGTATAAATATTTATAAACATACACGTATACAAAACCTCATCAACACACATTATAGATGACCTTAACCTATACACAAACAAATACATCTTGATGTAACATGTAACAAAGAGAAACATCTTTAATTGAGTAATCCTTAATCCGTAACCTTAATCCGTAATCCTTAACTCCTAGGTGCTACCGGATTAGGGATGACGAGGCCTCCTCTCGCCATGTCCGGCTTAGGTAAAGGAATGCCGAGTAGGGAGGTATTGTACATGGAGTAGTTGGTCTGTAGGACGGGCGGCTGGTCGGCTTGGAACGCAATCAGTGGGGCTGTCAACAACTGGGTGAAAGCTTCTTGAAGGCACGTGAAGCCTTGCATGACACAGTCCCACAGCGACATCAGCACTTGCTGCACACCAACAGTGGTGTCCACAATACATCATAATAATATAATATAACTGTATTGTCCAACCATAGAGTGGAAATACATTTTGCACTTTGGAGGTTGCATAAAAACACAATATTTAAGTGACATAGTAATGCATGTATACAGTAAAATCAAGCTTGTAAACGGTAGCTAACAAATATATATATATATATATATATATATATATAATATACATATATAATATACACTGTATATTGGAATGAATAAATTAGCTAAAATAATATGACAATATTATAATAAGATAAAATAAAATAAATTCATTAAGATGATAAAACAACATTGCATTGGCAGCGGTAGGGACTGTGATAGGTCAACCATTAATTTTATTGTGGCTGATTCAGATACTTGATGCAGACACAAACACATGAAAGGTCTCACTATCAGGTTCAAGGCCAACGTGACCTGAATAGCAAGGTGACCATATTAGCAGGACTAGCACCATGTACTGTAGTGTTTCGGAAGTAACCTTAAATGCAGTGTGGGAATATAACAGAGGTGATGAAGTGAAATTTGATGGTTAACATGCAAAACCCAGTGTGTGGTTGGAGCAGTTAGTGTGTGGTTAGAGTAGTTAGTGTGTGGTTGGAGCAGTTAGTGTGTGGTTGGAGCAGTTAGTGTGTGGTTGGAACAGTTAGTGTGTGGTTAGAGTAGTTAGTGTGTGGTGGGAGTAGTTAGTTTGTGGTTGGGGTAGTTAGTGTGTGGTTGGAGTAGTTAGTGTGTGGTGGGAGTAGTTAGTGTGTGGTTGGAGCAGTTAGTGTGTGGTTGGAGTAGTTAGTGTGTGGTTGGAGTAGATAGTGTGTGGTTGGAGTAGTTAGTGTATGGTGGGAGTAGTTAGTGTGTGGTGGGAGTAGTTAGTGTATGGTTGGAGTAGTTAGTGTGTGGTGGGAGTAGTTAGTGTGTGGTTGGAGTAGTTAGTGTGTGATTGGAGCAGTTAGTGTGTGGTTGGAGTAGTTGGTGTGTGGTTGGAGTAGTTAGTGTATGGTTGGAGTAGTTAGTGTGTGGTTGGTGTAGTTGGGGTGTGGTTGGATTAGTTAGTGTGTGGTTGGATTAGTTAGTGTGTGGTTGGTGTAGTTGGGATGTGGTTGGAATAGTTAGTGTGTGGTTGGAGTAGTTAGTGTGTGGTTGGAGTAGTTAGTGTGTGGTTGGTGTAGTTAGTGTGCGATTGGAGCAGTTAGTGTATGGTTGGAGTAGTTAGTGTGTGGTTGGAGCAGGTAGTGTGTGGTTGGAGTAGTTAGTGTGTGGTTGGAGCAGTTAGTGTGAGGTTGGAGTAGTTAGTGTGTGGTTGGAGCAATTAGTGTGTGGTTGGAGTAGTTGGTGTGTGGTTGGAGCAGTTAGTGTGAGATTGGAGCAGTTAATGTGTGGTTGGAGTAGTTGGTGTGTGGTTGGTGTAGTTAGTGTGTGATTGGAGTAGTTAGTGTGTGATTAGAGTAGTTAGTGTGTGGTTGGAGTAGTTAATGTTTGGCTGGAATAATTAGTGTGTGGTTGGAGTAGTTAGTGTGTGGTTGGAGCAATTAGTGTGTGTTTGGAGTAGTTGGTGTGTGGTTGGTGTAGTTAGTGTGTGATTGGAGTAGTTAGTGTGTGATTAGAGTAATTAGTGTGTGGTTGGAGTAGGTAATGTTTGGCTGGAATAATTAGTGTGTGGTTGGAGTAGTTAGTGTGTGATTGGAACAGTTAGTGTGTGGTTGCAGTAGTTAGTGTGTGGTTGGAGTAGTTAGTGTGTGGTTGGAGTAGTTAGTGTGTGGTTGGAGTAGTTAGTGTGTGGTTGGTGTAGTTAGTGTGCGGTTGGAGTAGTTAGTGTGTGGTTGGAGCAGTTAGTGTGTGGTTGGTGTAGTTAGTGTGCGGTTGGAGTAGTTAGTGTGTGGTTGGAGTAGCTAGTGTGTGGTAGGAGTAGCTAGTGTGGGGCTGGAATAATTAGTGTTTGGTTGGAGTAGTTAGTGTGTGGTTGGAGCAGCTATTGTGTTGGAGCAGCAAGTGTGTCGGAGCAGCTAGTGTGTGGTTGGCACAGCTAATATGTAGAGCAGCTAGTGTGTTGATGAAAGTGACACGTCCATTTCTCTTTTTCAACAGGCTTCTCTACCGCTTAACATCACCTCACTGTACAGGGCTGCTGATGTCACATATACACGTTATTTACACTACTGCATTAAGATACACTGCCACTGTTTATTGGACATTATTATAATTCTTGTAAGTCTATGTTCAGTACACATCCTACTGTGTAAACAGTACACACATTAAAATATAAAAATACCTGAGCAAAATATGGAAAAAAATGCCACAAGTAATGATTTAATTTCTTTCAAACTGCTGACGATTTAAATATTGTAGCAGAGAATCATAACCTGAATGCAACATTCAAAACTAACATGATTACTGCCAGATGTTTTGTTTATCAAAGCAATGGATTTGATTACTAGATATTAACACACTTGAAGCAGCTAAGTATGGTTAACATCACTTGGCTAGAAATACATAAGTATTTATGTCAAAAACAATTGTTTTACAAGGAGTAACAGTAACGACACAGACATACATCAAATATGTACATATAAACAGAACAGATGAACAATGGTAAGTCGAACAGGAACCCCTTATCTAGCGCCTACCAGGAACATCTCTGAGCACTCCCAGTGTCTGTGGTAATGGTGCACTCGACGAACTGAACGTCGGGGCGACATAGACTTCAGAGAAAACAAACATTCAACACACCATGCTCCCAGCTGTACGTCATCCAATTCTCTCTACTTATATTGTGTCATTCATGAGCTACAAAACCCTTCTATTGGACATCACTGTAAAAAAAGTGTACTGAGCATTATTTAATAATAAAAACAAGCATATTATTTTTTCATATATCATATACAGTATATATTTTTATTATTTTATATATATTTATTTTATTTTATATATTTTATTTTGTTATCTTTTTACCAAATAAATCTTTTCAGCATCATCACCTTTGATTAGTTTTGACATCTTTCATGTTGGTAGAATCGTGAAGCTAGTTTTATCCATATCACCAACTGACTATACACCATTTTTGGGGAACCACCCTTAGCGTTCTGCTTTTTCGACTGCAGAAATGGGGCATTACTTATGTCATTGATGGCAATTTACCAAGTAGCAACATACTTAGATGGATTGTATTTGTAATATTAGTGGTGTATTTTCAATTATACTTTGATAATAGTCTTTGTAAACTTTACTGATGGAGGCAAACCTGCAACTATACCTGTAACAGCGGCAGAATATTTGGTTATTATGCTAACTGTGAATGATCTATTTGTCAGGTTGATAACGAAGAAATTAAAATATATCCTAACTACGATACTTGTAGTCAACTTTCAGAATACATTAGTAATTAACAACATTATCATAATATGATATGTTGTTACAGACATAATCTTGAATTGCAGTTATGCATTCGATTTTTATGTCAAGTCACTGGGAATGCAGTGTTCAGTGGTCACAGTATCTGAGGGTTGTAACACTGAAATGTTACATTTATAATGAACAAATACTAGTCACTGCAGCCTAAAACTTAAGCATAAATATAATGTCTCAAATAATATATGAAGCATGAATATAATGTTTCAAAACTAATTGAGATAACTCTTTTTGTTATGCCTGGGTGTTGAAAGTGCCTGTGGTTGATAAGAGTAACACAGACCTATCTGGGGTATGTAAGTGTAACACTGACCTCTGTGGGGTATGTAAATGTACCACTGACCTCTGTGGGGTAAGTAAATGTAACACTGACCTCTCTGAGGTATGTAAATGTAACACTGACCTCTCTGAGGTATGTAAATGTAACACTGACCTCTCTGGGGAATGTAAATGTAACACTGACCTCTCTGGGGTATGTAAATGTAACACTGACCATTCTGGGGTTGTAAGTGTAACACTGACATCTGGGGTATGTAAATGTAACACTGACCTCTCTGGGGTATGTAAGTGAAACACTAACATCTGGGCCCAGTTTCATGAAGCCGTGTAAGTTTACGCGCAATTACGCGGTCTACTGGTCGCAGCTAACAGCGAATAGTCAATGCAGCTTGCGGCCGGTTTCATGAGACCAATTTAGCATTGGCACAACTAAAACGAATTAGAATTGACCTAGTTAGGTTGCGGTGGGGAATCCCTGTATTTGTGCTGTGTTTGAACATCTTTTTTCTTTCAAGTTGCTGCCTTTGTCGTTCGTATAGCAAATGGGAAGCTATGATGAATGTAAAGGATATCCAATGTATACATTAAAAATAATAATGTTGAGAGTGGGTGTGTTGGGAGCATACCGTACATATTTCAACTTCGGGAGCATACCATAAATATTTCAACCAGCGTAAAGTTACGCCTACTAAATACATGGTGCTGCTAAGTGCAACTATGGAGCACACACATGAAACGCAACTAGTGTAACTTTACGATGTTTTAGGCTTATGACTGGTTATCGTCCGCTACGACGTCTTAAGTATGCTCCATGAAACTAGGCCCAGGAGTATGTAAATGTAACACTGACCTCTCTGGGGTTGTAAATGTAACATTGACCTCTCTGGGGTATGTAAATGTAACACTGACATCTGGGGTATGTAAATGTAACACTCGCCTCTGTGGGGTATATAAGTGTAACACTGACATCTCTGGGGTTGTAAATGTAACATTGACCTATCTGGGATTGTAAATGTAACACTGACCTCTCTGGGGTATGTAAGCGTAACACTGTCCTCTCTGGGGTTGTAAATGTAACACTGACCTCTGTGGGGTATGCAAATGTAACACTGACCTCTCTGAGGTATGTAAATGTAACACTGACCTCTCTGGGGTTGTAAATGTAACACCAAACTCTCTGGGGTATGTAAATGTAACACTGGCCTCTGTGGGGGATGTAAATGTAACGCTGACCTCTCTGGGGTTGTAAATGTACCATTGACCTCTCTAGGGTATGTAAATGTAACAGTGACCTCTCTGGGGTTGTAAATGTAACACTGAACTCTCTGGGGTATGCAAATGTAACACTGAACTCTCTGGGTGATGTAAATGTAACACTGACCTCTCTGGGGTATGCAAATGTAACACTGACCTCTCTGGGGCATGCAACTGTAACACTGACATCTCTGGGGTTGTAAATGTAAAACTGACCTCTCTGGGATTGTAAATGTAACACTGATCTCTCTGAGGTATGTAAGTGTAACACTGTCCTCTCTGGGGTTGTAAATGTAACAATGACCTCTCTGGGGTATGCAAATGTAACACTGACCTCTCTGAGGTATGTAAATGTAACACTGACCTCTCTGGGGTTGTAAATGTAACACCGAACTCTCTGGGGTATGTAAATGTAACACTGGCCTCTGTGGGGGATGCAAATGTAACGCTGACCTCTCTGGGGTTGTAAATGTAACACTGACCTCTCTGGGGTATGTAAATGTAACACTGACCTCTCTGGGGTTGTAAATGTAACACTGAACTCTCTGGGGTATGCAAATGTAACACTGAACTCTCTGGGGAATGTAAATATAACACTGACCTCTCTGGGGCATGCAACTGTAACACTGACCTCTCTGGGGTATGCAAATGTAACACTGACCTCTCTGGGGTATGCAAATGTAACATTGACCTCTCTGGGGTATGCAAATGTAACACTGACCTCTCAGGAGTATGTAAATGTCACACTGACCTCTCTGGGGTATGCAAATGTAACACTGACCTCTCTGGGGTATGCAAATGTAACACTGACCTCTCTGGGGTATGTAAATGTAACATTGACCTCTCTGGGGTATGCAAATGTAACACTGACCTCTCTGGGGTATGCAAATGTAACATTGACCTCTCTGGGGTATGCAAATGTAACACTGACCTCTCAGGAGTATGTAAATGTCACACTGACCTCTCTGGGGTATGCAAATGTAACACTGACCTCTCTGGGGTATGCAAATGTAACACTGACCTCTCTGGGGTATGTAAATGTAACATTGACCTCTCTGGGGTATGTAAATGTAACACTACCCTCTCTGGGGTATGTAAATGTAACACTGACCTCTCTGGGGTATGTAAATGTAACACTGACCTCTCTGGGGTATGTAAATGCAACACTGACCTCTTTGGGGTATGTAAATGTAACACTGACCTCTCTGGGGTATGCTGAGGTTGTCGGTGGAGCACGCATACTCTGACCCATGGGCTGGCCGCCTCCACCCCCACTATAACAAGACAAAACACATGCAGATTAGAGGGCTCAATGCCTGCACCCCCACTACAACAAGACAAATCACATGCAGATTGAAAGGCTGAATGCCTGCATCCACACTACAACAAGACAAAACACATGCTGACTGGAGGGCTGCAAGTCTGCACCTGCACTACAAGAAACCATGACTTTATTAACATGAGCAATGGCAACCAATTCAGAATACACATTGTAGGTGTTCTACTAGAGAAGCCTGGAGTCATACCTGGCCATTGCCTCGGCTCGCACTGGGATGTCGTAGGCGTGCACTATGTTGACGAGGATCTTGATGTCGATGTTCTGCTGACTCTGGGGTGTCACCTTCTTGCGCTTCTTACGGATTGGCTTCAGGGGTCGACGCGGCTCAAACAACTTCATCAGGCTTGGGATGAGTGTCCTGTTGACAAGGACATACAGAATAGGACAAGTTTACAGTTACTGGATTATAATGGTTAGTTAACTCATTACTGGGTAGACAGCCTTCTTTTTTTACACGCTGCTGTGGGCAGACAATTTGAAGATAACAGCCAACCGTGAATTACACTGCATGTTGCTTGCATTAACATTCGGATATCTTGACAACCGATGCCTGAAAATATATGACTGTACGAATAAAATGTGCAATTGTGTTGCAATCAATTACATTTCATCTTGAAGAAAACTTCAACGATTGTGATAACAAAATAAGTTAGCAATTTCATCATGCTATATATTAAGATATCCCTAAACCTTGATCTTGTGAAACTAATGAAGCCATGTATGCTAGTTTTATCCTAGTATAACATTTACCAAATTTGTATGGCTAATTTTCAAATTATAATTGTACGTACGCTATGTTTGGCACCGCGTCCTCGTAGACCATGTCTGACAGCACCTTGTGATGTGTCGCCAGCCTCAGCCTCATCAACAGATCCTCCCGCATCTACAACACACCCACAACAATGTGTTAACACATCCTCCTGCATCTACAGCACACCCACAACAATGTGTTAACACATCCTCCTGCATCTACAACACACCCAAAACAATGTGTTAACACATCCTCCTGCATCTACAGCACACCACAATAATGTGTTAACACACTATTGCACATCTACAACACAACAATGTGTTAACACATCCTCATGCACTTAAAACACACAATACAATAATGTGTTAACACACTATCTGAACTGGTCATTCCTTAATCAGACTACAGATGCCATGGTATATGGGTATGGGTATAAAGACTGTAAATTGCTATGCGATAATTCCTCAGAAACTACAGTTCAGCCATTGGTAATAACAAAACATCTGCTGACAGTTTGAAATCAAATCAATCAAATCAAAAATACTTTATTGTTGTTGACGTCGACCAACCTTTTGTACAAATAAAGAGACAGCGATCCTGTGGGAGTTGATCTCATCCATCTTCTTCAACTTGTCTTCTCCAGCCAGCTTCTTCTCATACTCCTGAAGCAGAAACATTCACAACTCAGGCTTCTTCTCATACTCCTGGAGCAGAAACATTCACAACTCAGGCTTCTTCTCATACCCCTGGAGCAGAAACATTCACAACTCAGGCTTCTTCTCATACTCCTGAAGCAGAAACATTCATAACTCAGGCTTCTTCTCATACCCCTGGAGCAGAAACATTCACAACTCAGGCTTCTTCTCATACTCCTGCAGCAGAAACATTCACAACTCAGGCTTCTTCTCATACTCCTGAAGCAGAAACATTCACAACTCAGGCTTCTTCTCATACTCCTGGAGCAGAAACATTCACAACTCAGGCTTCTTCTCATACTCCTGAAGCAGAAACATTCACAACTCAGGCTTCTTCTCATACTCCTGGAGCAGAAACATTCACAACTCAGGCTTCTTCTCATACTCCTGAAGCAGAAACATTCACAACTCAGGCTTCTTCTCATACTCCTGGAGCAGAAACATTCACAACTCAGGCTTCTTCTCATACCCCTGGAGCAGAAACATTCACAACTCAGGCTTCTTCTCATACTCCTGCAGCAGAAACATTCACAACTCAGGCTTCTTCTCATACTCCTGCAGCAGAAACATTCACAACTCAGGCTTCTCTCATAGGTATGTAGCAGAAACATTCACACCACAAGACTTCTTTCATAGGTCTGTAGCAGAAACATTCACAACTCAGGCTTCTTCTCATACTCCTGCAGCAGAAACATTCACAACTCAGGCTTCTCTCATAGGTATGTAGCAGAAACATTCACACCACAAGACTTCTTTCATAGGTCTGTAGCAGAAACATTCACAACTCAGGCTTCTTCTCATACTCCTAGAGCAGAAACATTCACAACTCAGGCTTCTTCTCATACCCCTGGAGCAGAAACATTCACAACTCAGGCTTCTCTCATAGGTCTGTAGCAGAAATATTCACAACACAAGACTTCTCTCATAGGTCTGTAGCAGAAACATTCACAACTCAGGCTTCGCTCATAGGTCTGTAGCAGAAATATTCACAACACAAGACTTCTCTCATAGGTCTGTAGCAGAAACATTCACAACTCAGGCTTCGCTCATAGGTCTGTAGCAGAAATATTCACAACACAAGACTTCTCTCATAGGTCTGTAGCAGAAACATTCACAACTCAGGCTTCGCTCATAGGTCTGTAGCAGAAATATTCACAACACAAGACTTCTCTCATAGGTCTGCAGCAGAAACATTCACAACACAAGACTTCTCTCACAGGTCTGTAGCAGAAATATTCACAACAAAAGACTTCTCTCATAGGTCTGTAGCAGAAACATTCACAACACAAGACTTCTCTCATAGGTCTGCAACACACACACATTCACATCACAGACTAGCTCTTGGTCTCTTCAAAAGCCTCAGGCAGTGTGAGGGGGAAAACTGGCCACATTTAGAACTGCCTCTGCCTGTGGATACACTCAAACCCAGGTGTTATCATCTGCCTTTGGCCTCCAGCTGAGCCAACTCCTTTTTGCTCAAAATTTACGCATTAGCAATTCCACAAAAAAAAAAAAGCAATAGTAAAAAAGGGTAAGTTATTATATCGCGCAGTATCCAGTCCTTAGGACTGCTCAAAGCGCGTTTACACTTTACTTCCCCAGCAGACCTGATCACTCAAATACCAACTCAACTTCTCTGGGAAGCATCCAGCCATACACTAAAATTAATGTGCGAAAGGCTGCTTGTACACATAGTCACCAATGTCTATAGCCAGGTACTCATTTATACAGCTGAGTGAACTGGAGCAATGTAGAGTGAAAAAACTTGCCCAAGGTTTTAACACCGCAGCACAGGATTCGAACCCGGGTTCTCTTAGTCAAGAGTCTGAAGCTCTACCCCTGAGCCATTGCGCTCTACATAGTGACACTAAAAAGCATCAGTGACTCAAAAAAGCAATAGTGACACAAAAAAGCAACAGTGACACAAAAAAGCAACAGTGACTCAAAAAAGCATCAGTGACTCAAAAAAGCAATAGTGACACAAAAAAGCAACAGTGACACAAAAAAGCATCAGTGACTCAAAAAAGCAACAGTGACACAAAAAAGCAATAGTGTCACAAAAAGCAACAGTGAC
Source organism: Oasisia sp. SBJ-2009 (assembly GCA_964017155.1). Lineage (NCBI taxonomy): Eukaryota > Metazoa > Annelida > Polychaeta > Sabellida > Siboglinidae > Oasisia > Oasisia sp. SBJ-2009. Next base: position 33,382,918 of record OZ024863.1, read on the forward strand.
ACAAAAAAGCAACAGTGACACAAAAAAGCAATAGTGTCACAAAAAGCAACAGTGACACAAAAAAGCAACAGTGACACAAAAAAGCAATAGTGTCACAAAAAGCAATAGTGACACAAAAAGCAATAGTGACACAAAAAGCAATAGTGACACAAAAAACAACAGTGACACAAAAAAGCAATAGGGACACAAAAAGCAATAGTGATACCAAAAAGTAATAGTGACACCAAAAAGCAACAGTGACACAAAAAAGCAATAGTGACACCAAAAAGTAATAGTGACACAAAAAAGCAACAGTGACACAAAAAGCAATAGTGACACCAAAAAGTAATAGTGACACAAAAAAGCAACAGTGCCACAAAAAAGGAATAGTGCCACAAAAAAGCAACAGTGACACAAAAAAGCAACAGTGACACAAAAAACCAATAGTGACACAAAAAAGCAATAGTGACACAAAAAAGCAACAGTGACACAAAAAAGCAATAGTGACACAAAAAAGCAATAGTGACACAAAAAAGTAACAATGACACAAAAAAGCAATAGTGACACCAAAAAGTAATAGTGACACAAAAAAGCAACAGTGACACAAAAAGCAATAGTGACACCAAAAAGTAATAGTGACACAAAAAAGCAACAGTGCCACAAAAAAGGAATAGTGCCACAAAAAAGCAACAGTGCCACAAAAAAGGAATAGTGACACAAAAAAGCAACAGTGACACAAAAAAGCAACAGTGACACAAAAAAGCAACAGTGACACAAAAAAGCAACAGTGCCACAAAAAAGGAATAGTGCCACAAAAAAGCAACAGTGCCACAAAAAAGCAATAGTGACACAAAAAAGCAACAGTGACACAAAAAAGCAACAGTGACACAAAAAAGCAACAGTGACACAAAAAAGCAATAGTGACACAAAAAAGTAACAATGACACAAAAAAGCAATAGTGACACCAACAAGCAACAGTGACACAAAAAGCAACAGTGACACCAAAAATAACAGTGACACAAAAAAGCAACAGTGACACAAAAAAGCAATAGTGACACAAAAAGCAATAGTGACACAAAAAAGCAACAGTGACACAAAAAGCAATAGTGACACATGATCAACTATATCAACAACGTCACATGGTGAGACTGATGACTCACAGAGAAGACGTCTTCAGAGATCTCCCAGTCGAAGGCAGGGATCATCGCTTTGTTCTTGAAGTCGGGAATCTCGCGCTCTCTGTACTGGATGAGTCTGAAGCGCCGCGACGCTTCAATGAACTTATCCGTGACAAAGTCAAACTCTGCCTGGAGCTGATCCAGGCGGTAGTGCTCCGGCAGTTGCAGTGATGTCACCATTCCATCTCCACCTCCAACAGGCTGCCACGAGACACAGGGGTTAGTGGGTCATCTCTAGTACTGGCTGTATGTGTGAGTGTGTGTGTGTGTGTGTGTGTGTGCGTGTGTGTGTGAGTGTGTGTATGTATGTGTGTGAGTGTGTGTGAGTGTGTGAGTGTGTGTGTCTGCATATGCATGTCTGTGTGAGTATGTGTGAGTGTGTGTGTGTGTGTGTGTGTTTGTGTGTGTGTTGTGTGTGTGTTGTGTGTGTCTTGTGTGTGTGTGTGTGTGTGTGTGTGTGTGTGTGTGTATATGTTTAAGTGCATGTATATGGTGTGTGTGTGAATTGTAAGAAATTATGAATAATTAAATACATCAAGTCAGCATTGTTGGGATCATTGACTCACCCTCAAGAGATACATCAAGTCAGCATTGTTGGGATCATTGACTCACCCTCAAGAGATACATCAAGTCAGCATTGTTGGGATCATTGACTCACCCTCAAGAGATACATCAAGTCAGCATTGTTGGGATCATTGACTCACCCTCAAGAGATACATCAAGTCAGCATTGTGGGATCATTGACTCACCCTCAATAGATACATCAAGTCAGCATTGCTGGGATCATTGACTCATCCTCAAGAGATACATCAAGTCAGCATTGTGGGATCATTGACTCACCCTCAAGAGATACATCAAGTCAGCATTGTGGGATCATTGACTCACCCTCAAGAGATACATCAAGTCAGCATTGTGGGATCATTGACTCACCCTCAAGAGATACATCAAGTCAGCATTGCTGGGATAATTGACTGACCCTCAAGAGATACATCATATACTGTCAGCAATGCTAGAATCACTGACTGACCCTCAAGAGATACATCATATCCTGTCAGCAATGCTAGAATCATTGACTGTCCCTCAAAAGATACATCATATCCTGTCAGCATTGCTAGAATCATTGACTGACCCTCAAAAGATACATCATATCCTGTCAGCATTGCTAGAATCATTGACTGTCCCTCAAAAGATACATCATATCCTGTCAGCAATGCTAGAATCATTGACTGACCCTCAAGAGATACATCATATCCTGTCAGCAATGCTAGAATCATTGACTGTCCCTCAAAAGATACATCATATCCTGTTAGCATTGCTAGAATCATTGACTGACCCTCAAGAGATACATCAGGTCAGCATTGCTAGGACCATTGACTCACCCTCAAGAGATACATCAGGTCAGCATTGCTGGGGTCGTTAGGGTCGAGTCTGGCCTGGGAGATCCACTTGATCAACTTGTCCATGTCAGTCATGCCTGCCATCCCCAGGGCGGAGATGATGTCAACCGCTGCCATGGCTCTACAGGTGTGACAATGACATCACAATGACGACAACAACAACACAGGTAACATTTCACTACAATACATAATACAAAGTGAATTTATATGTGCATACTTTATGTCTGGTTCAACTATAAGTCCAGCTACAGTGATATCTTGACATGTTCTGCCAGGTTTAGAGTGTATGTGGTCCATTGTCATTTTAGTTTGGTCAATATGACATAATTTATGTATAAATTTTCATTTAATTGTCTTACCTGATAGAGCAGTACTTATCAGTTAACCCATTAGCACTCAGCCAATTTTAACGTGAAGCCAGTGCCTCCTCAAATATTTGACCTAAATGTTTTAAAATATTGCTTGCGCCATTGTCTTTGCTCCAGCGCCTTTATTATACAATTCTCACAATTGCATGTTGTATGCATGTTGTAGATAATAAAAGTACCTACACATTGGTGTTGTAACTTTAAAATATGTTGACCATTTCTTGATTGACCCTATGACATTTTAAAATATTGTCTATACACTATTATCTACACACTGGTATATAACTTGTTACAATATGTTACACATTTTAGCTGTATACGTGGCCAACTTCCTGGCCGGAGGACAAAAACAAAAACTATTACTGTTAAATTTCGAAAACGCGGTAAATATTTTTGAGAACGGAAGTATCCAAAATAGTCACAATTTAATGTTATATGTCTAGATAGGTGTCGGATTTATTGCATCTATTAATCACTAGATACATCCACGTAAACCGAATTCAAATGCTGCGATGTATTCGCTGGCCGGCTATGGCCGACCTGATGAAATTCGGGGTGACCATCAATGCCCGCCTTGAGTGCTAATCGGTTAACATATTTATTTGTTAAATTATTTTGTTTTTGAACACATCATTATACAGTTGCATTGTTCAGCTATGGTGGACTTATGCATACATAAAGAACCTTACGTAACAAACTATTACAAATCAATAACTAGCAAAGTTCGACAGAGATAACAGCTGTGTCACGCTATCACACACGACCCTGGTGACAGACCCACAGCTGGCAAATGATATTTATCTTCTCAAACTCCCAAAGACTGACACAGTATCCAAAGTGTGTGTGCTTTTTAAACATCACAGATCAAGTTTATTTGATAAAATTATTTCATAAATTAGCTGCTTCATCACAAAATACATGTATAAAGTATCAGGATTCGTCATATCATGTGTCAGTTCTCGTAGACTCACCCCTGCAATTGGTCACTTCTGGGGGCAACCGGGGGCACAAGGGCCTTGCCATCACTGCTCACTGCCCAACTGACACTAGTGGTCAGCGTGCCACTGGTCAACAGAGTGGCCACTTGTTGGTCTTCTTCACACACAGCAAACGTCATCTGTACATCTGACAAGAACAAAACTGACATGTCACATGTAGTCACATAAAAGACATGTTTTCATCTGTAGTAATTGAGATTGTGTAATATATATATATATACAATACATATATATATACATATAATATTATATATATATGTATGTGTGTATGCAACATGCAGTTATTATGTAAATGTCATTCGATGTTACACACACACACATATATATATATATATAATATATATATATGTATATATATATATGTGTGTGTATATGCAACATGCAGTTATTATGTAAATGCCATTCGATGTTACACACACACATATATATATATATAATATATATATATATGTATATATATATGTATGTGTATATGCAACATGCAGTTATTATGTAAATGCCATTCGATGTTTCCAAATGAAAGTAACACAAAACAGAAAGTGAAAGTAAAGCCAAACGGAACGTGAACATATGCATAAAATGGAAGCCCGTTATCACAACGGCATGCATCTATTTTATGTTACAGTTTCACATACATACCGTTAGCCAGCGTTACTTTCAATAAAAATTACATTAGCTATAATGAGTGAAAACACACAAAATAACAACACAAACATTTAACTAGCACAGTAAATTGGAAAAATCTACGCAGTGGTATTGTACAACTTACCGCTGCCTACACCGGCATGTGAGTGCGACATTTTCTGACTGCTGCTGAACTCTAGTTCATTCATCAATACATTATCCCCAGTCATGTTGACATCAGGGATTGGGGCGTACACCTCTGCCAGTAGAGTTGATGTCATACCAGCTGTCTCAAAGATCTACAGTGTGGATGTAAGAGAAACAAGTAAAGGCAAGTACTTGTATAAGACAGAGGACTGGATACCTTAGGAGAGATCAGTATGTAACATGTCATTCACTGGCAGACCTGTTTATTCAAATGTCATTTTGACTTCTTTGGGAATAATTCAGCCATGCTGCAATAAATGCACAAAGGCTATTTATACACAAATAACACCACTTTCTATAGCTGCGTAGAGTGGAGCTATGTAGATTGAATGGACTTGCCCAAGGTTCAAAGTAAGGATTTTTTAATATCGAATATATTGTTCATGGCTCCAAGATAAGGTTATGTTGTAAGGAATTAACTTACTTAAGAGCATACCTTTGTGAAACCTGAGCCAACATACGTGACACCAGTATGTAACAAAAACCTGTAGCTGAGGGGTCGAAAGGTCATACATTTCACAAAGATGTGCCACAAAGTAAGTTAATAACTTACAACATAGGGATTTATCATTTGAGCTTCTAACAGAGTAATCACAACACCAACACATTCCTTGAGAGAATAGAATGTTATTACATAACAAATTATATTACCCTTGAGACAGGCAGATCAACATCACCAAAATATACTATCATCTGACCTGCCACATATATAATTTTATCAGGATATTACATTCTGTACATTCAAAGTGATCATCAATATTAATAGTGAAGAGTTGAGTAAACCAAGACTACTCAGGGTGAACAGAAGTGTTGAGGGTTCAAAGGGTATAAACTGTTCTCTTACAAAACTGTGAACTAGACTTGTGTACATGTTTTGACTCCACTGATTACAAGGTTTACACAGACATCTGAAATGCTGAGATATCTTCAGTATTTTTTTATATATAATTTTGAGCATTGATATATTGGTTTAAATATCTGGCTACGAAAACAAACAATGCCCATAGCAATCACACATTTAGTAGTAGTTTTGGACTATCTGTAGAAGACCTAAACTGTACTTTAAAAGGTCAGACCACAAGTTAGACATTTCTGCCAAAATCACTGATGGTCAATGATGCTGACAGCTATTTTAGGTTTGTATGTAGAGTAGATCTGTGACACTTACTACTCGGCTGACTGTGGTAGGTCCATAGAGCTTTATGTATAGAGACCCGTCCACCCATAATTAGGACGGGTAAAAACGAATATGGACAGGCAGAAATATGGGTGGATGCCTGGATGGGTAAAAAAAATAAAGGAGCAAAAAAATTAAAAATAATAAATAAGTCTTCCAAAACCATAGATATTGTTAGTTATGCCTTGAAAGAGAGTGTAAATGGTGTCATATGTATATTTGTAGCCCATTTCAGGTCATCAGGCACATCTGAAAATTCATAAACTAGCTTAACAGTTAACATCCATGTGTCCAACAAAACATGTGTAACTGGCAATAATTTTATCCTGCATAAAGCCCTGGGTAGGTCACACATGAGAAAGACAGATTTTAAGAAGCAAGGCACCCAATGATACTCTACATAAACTCTCACCTCAATCTTGATACTCTCTGGCCACTGTACAATCTCCACATTGAAGATCTGAGCAAAGTGGACAGTGAAGTCTTGGCCCAGAAGTCTACAAAGATGATCATGTATGTGTAAGCTCTCTGATAAAGCACCTTGTGACAGTCAGTGTGAGAGACGACCTGTTAGTGTACTGAAACCTTTGTTCCAAATACCAAAGACAGTGACAGGTGTGTGAAAGGCTTTGTCAGCATTTATAGATTTTGATATTTCTCTGCAACTGTTCTTTTAAAGTGGGATGGATGGATTCAGTGTCCATTTCTCACATCTTTGTCTGTGTTTCTTTCTGGACTGGTCACAGTGGACTGTGTCCCACTGGGCACTGCGAGAAATTTGGAACATCCTGATGAAGAGATACAACTGAGCTGCACTGACAGTAAATGATAACTAAAACATTTAAACCATCCACACTACTGATCTATAACCACACACACACATACACGCATGCATGCATGCACACATGCATGCATGCATGCACACACACACACGTACATTTATATATGTATGTATGTATGTATGTATATATATATATATATATATATATATATATACATATATATTAAACATAAAATGAAGTAGACAGGACTAACCTTGCTGGCGTCCGGGACACTTCCTTGTTGTTGAATGTGATGCGCACATACACCTTGTATCTGTTCACATCTGCTCGTCGCTGCTGCTCCTTGCTGTACACACAGACACACACCTTGTGTACAACATTGTACACTACTGAATTACAGGGCATATGTAGCCCAATAGTCCAGTGCAAAGTAGTTTACTACACTGTAGGACTACAGGGCACAGTAGTGTACATCCATGTACAACCAAGTATTGTATGCTTGTGTACAATATTTAACAGGTGTATGGTATATGGCTGGTGCTTTATACACGAATATACTAATGCACACTATATATGTCATGTGTATTAGTAGTGTAAATGGACATGGATTACAGAAAGAGGCCAGGAGACGTTGTCATACATAGAGAGGAGAAGCATTTACAATGTTCCTAAGCTAGCACATAAACGAGCATAAACCAGGAGGTAGTGTCACTGAGTCATGACAAACAGAAAGTGAAAGTGTCACTGGACACAGTCATCTCACCTGGGGCACTCTTTTGTGGTTGTGATGGATGCGCCATTGGACAACTCTGGGTACAACATCGGCTCTCCTGTAAGGACACATTCACTGATTACTAAATATTTGTCTGTGTACACAACTTACACACTGTTCTACAAACATTTGATCAAGTACAGAAATGTGATGTACCTATTACATTTTTTATTTATAATTTTTATGTTGCACACAAAAACATAATACTTAGTCATACTTGCCTGAAGAAGATTATATTCTATTATATGTCTAATGGATAACATTGAACAATACTTATTACACTTCAATGTGTTTTGCACAGAAGGTAACTTGAATGGAAAATGTCTCAATTTAGCAAAATAATACAAGATACAAAATAAAATGACCAGACAATCAAATACATAGAACTTGTGAACGATACTGAAACGATAAGACTAGGTGTGTCACCAAGCAGTACCTGGCTTGCGTCGAATCTCGTCATACTTTTGGAGGATTCTGTCTCGCAGGTCTGCAGCCGTCACCTGCTGTGGCTTCTCAGGTTTTGTGATCTCAAATTCATCCAGTATGGCGCGGTCTTTCTCTGCTTGCTCCTGGCAAATATAATCAGGGTTCATACAGAAAGTGTGTAATCAAATTCAAGAACATTCAAGAACATTTGCGGGGGAAAATAGGACTTTTTCAAGAACATTTTCAAGAACATTTTATGTACAATAAAAAATTCAAACATTTCAACAACAGTTTATTGAAAGAAAACATAAAAATAACGGGTGCTGTCCACAGAATTACTGGTCGCACTGTGTGACTTCCAAGTCCCAACATACACTTCCTTCAGTGTGGCAAGTTTATTATCGAGTTCCTTCTGCACCACTTTTCATTATAACTGTATATTTGCCTATGTTGGATAACTCTCATCCTAAACATGATCAATCAGGATTCCCAGGCATATTTATATTTCATAAATATTGCATTTTGAGACCCAAATAGCGCTCCGATTTGTGCCAGTCGCAAGTGCAGCGGTGCATGTGCACATAGACTGAGCGATAAACAATTTGTTTATGCCGACCGCGCTGTCTTTTCGACCGCAAAAGTCTGCTAAGACGCGCTGTTTAAAAACATAAATATGCGCAAGATGATGTTAAATGAATGCGTTAACAAGATCAAATGTTGGCAAACATACAGTTATAATGGCAAAACTGAGGTGGGTCCGAATTCTGCATAAATGCCCGTGTTCGTCTTGTTCGTTTCTTGGAAACATTCATACTGCAAACTTGTCATCAGCGCGATCTTTAACTATCAAATCTTTAAATTTGGTGTCAACCAGCCACAAATCCCGAAACTTGCAATTTCCATGTTGGCGAGGCATGATTTAAAACGTTCCAACTTCCAAGTAACTTCCAACACGCGCGAATTAAAAATACAGAATCTATTAGTAAAATGCAAATGGCGTCGCGAGAAAATAAAAAGCAAACACGGCCCTAATTGGTCATTCGTTCTTGAACGAACCAATAGAAAACGGTGTAGCATTAGCCTATATCAGGTGGCGCTATCTACTGAATCAAACTACCACTAATTCATCAACTACCAACTCCCGGCTTTCCGCCATTTTGTTTGACACAATTCGCCGATTTTTTTCATACATTAGTGATGATTATTTGATACAATGCCAATAAATATTATCCCCTCATACAAATTGTTAGTTATGTGCATGAAAATTCGTGAAAATCAGATTCAAGAACATTCAAGAACATCCAGTCAAATTCAAGAACATTCGAGGGTACTCGAATGAAAAAATCAAATTCAAGAACATTCGAGACTTTCGGCGCCCTGTGCGAACCCTGAATATAATAACAAAACAAAGTTTAGTGTTAAAATTAATAAAACAAAAAAATGCAAGCAAAAAATGCTATTAAATGCTAATATAATTATCATCAAGTTTTACATGATATTCACAAGTTTTTAGTTGTGATAAAGGAGGAATGAAAGTAAGCATCTTACGATGTCTTGGTTTGTCTCAGTCTCTGACTCCGGTCTCTTTGCTCTCTGCTTCTGTCTCTTCTTTGCCTCTTTCTACAACACAGAAAGAAAACTGATCATTACCCAAGGTACCATCCATATCTTTAAAACAGTTACTTTTTATATACAAACATGATATATTGATAATTAGATCTGTGTTTTACTTTTCAAGGCTTGGCTGGCCTTTACAGTTGAACACAATCTTGACTCAGTCAGCTGGAGGAATGGATAGTGAACAAACTTGACTCAGTCAGCTGGACGAATGGATAGTGAACAATCTTGTCTCAGTCAGCTGGAGGAATGGATAGTGAACAATCTTGTCTCAGTCAGCTGGAGGAATGGATAGTGAACAATCTTGTCTCAGTCAGCTGGAGGAATGGATAGTGAACAATCTTGTCTCAGTCAGCTGGAGGAATGGATAGTGAACAAACTTGACTCAGTCAGCTGGAGGAATGGATAGTGAACAAACTTGACTCAGTCAGCTGGAGGAATGGATAGTGAACAAACTTGACTCAGTCAGCTGGAGGAATGGATAGTGAACAAACTTGACTCAGTCAGCTGGAGGAATGGATAGTGAACAAACTTGACTCAGTCAGCTGGAGGAATGGATAGTGAACAAACTTGACTCAGTCAGCTGGAGGAATGGATAGTGAACAAACTTGACTCAGTCAGCTGGAGGAATGGATAGTGAACAAACTTGACTCAGTCAGCTGGAGGAATGGATAGTGAACAAACTTGACTCAGTCAGCTGGACGAATGGATAGTGAACAAACTTGACTCAGTCAGCTGGAGGAATGGATAGTGAACAAACTTGACTCAGTCAGCTGGAGGAATGGATAGTGAACAAATTTGACTCAGTCAGCTGGAGGAATGGATAGTGAACAAACTTGACTCAGTCAGCTGGACGAATGGATAGTGAACAAACTTGACTCAGTCAGCTGGAGGAATGGATAGTGAACAAACTTGACTCAGTCAGCTGGAGGAATGGATAGTGAACAAACTTGACTCAGTCAGCTGGAGGAATGGATAGTGAACAATCTTGACTCAGTCAGAGGAATGGATAGTGAACAATCTTGACTCAGTCAGCTGGAGGAATGGATAGTGAACAATCTTGACCCAGTCAGAGGAATGGATAGTGAACAATCTTGACCCAGTCAGCTGGAGGAATGGATAGTGAACAAACTTGAGTCAGTTAGCTGGAGGAATGAATAGCAAACAAACTTGACTCAGTCAACTGGAGGAAAGGATAGTGAACAAACTTGACTCAGTTAACTGGAGGAAAAGATAGTGAACAAACTTGACTCCGTCAGCTGAGGGAATGGGTAGTAAATAAACTTGACTCAGTCAACTGGAGGAATGTATAGTGAACAAACTTGACTCAGTAAGTTGGAGGAATGAATAGTGAACAAACTTGCTAAAAATTCAAAACAGGAACAAGAGGATTGAAATGTGGAATCTCTTGATTTGTGAGTCCAACACCACAAGCCCAACACCGTGGCACTGCACACAACACCTCTGTACACTCAGGTGATGTATTCACTGTCAACTGCTTCAAATGCAAACATTATCTTTTTAAAACAATTACTGAACATAATTAAAATAAAATTATACCAATGTCATGAAGTAACAAACCCTATAATTAATACATATGCTTCTCTGGTTGATGAAAGATGTAATTGATTCTTCCTAAACAACAACATTAGGAAAACCTTAGCACGGTTTTTACTGCTATTTGTTAGTACATTAAAAGACTACACACTGAGTTAAGTAAAACGACAACTTAAAACATAAGTTCCCTCTGTATATTTTCTTCAACAAATGATGCAATCCATTCAATAGTTACCTACACCAAAAGTAATGTTCCCACATTTCCCCAACAGCCCTGCTCTAGCCTGTTGCCTACACTGCGTGTGTCCTACCTTCCTGGCGCGCTGGGCCTTCCACACGTCCAGCTTCTCCCTGTAGAGGGCCATGGCTGCCCGATGCTCCTCCTCCACCTCCCTCTTCACCTCCTCCACCTCCTCCTCCACGTCCCGCTCCCACTCCACCGTGTCTGCCGCCTTGTTGGTCGGCTCCCTGCAACACAGCGTCTGGTGAGTAGGCAACATACAGGATCTGGTGTCGGCCATCTTGGATTTGTTATATATGTAAATTATATATTAATTAGTTTCAGTTAGATGTGTGCATCAATGTATACATAATTCCTTTCTGGTTCAGATTATATACACTTTTATATAATTGTGATGAACAGTTTTTACGATACGGTTCATTGTGTAAACCCAAGTCTGGTCATAGTGTTGAGGCCCTCAGAAACCCAGGACTTAAGAGGCTAATAGAAACGTAAGCTCTAAATTCCAAATGTGACACTACACTGAACCCTGGTCTAGTTTATATAAATGATTGACTGACTTTTTAATGATGAGTTTGAGGGATGTGTTGATGCACTTGTCCGTGTCTCTCAGGCTCTTGATCTCCTTCCACGTCTTGATGATGTTCTTGAGCAGGATACGGTCTGCTCGCATCTCAGCCTCCAGAGTGTGTCTAGTCAGTCTACAACAGACAGTGACTTTGGTGTTTTGACTGTCTGTCTAGTTACTGTCTAGTTTGAATAAAGCAACATCATAAAAGAACAGCTTGTTCACTTATTTCAACAAGTACTACATGACAATGAGTTGTTTATGAGAAAGTATCAAGGCTACTTCAACTTACTTGATCTCATCCTGGTATTCCGTCAATCTAAACTGTAATTCTTTGTTGTCACCTCTCTTTTCCTTCTGTAATACAAACACAAGGATAAACATGTCTACCAACTAAATGCAGTTATATTTTATGAGCAGCTTGGAATAATAACATGTTGAAAAGGGAAACTTTCAGGGACCTGGAGGATCCTAGGAGGCTTTAAAATGAGTCAATCAAAGTTTTATTTCTAGTGCACAATAACAGTACCAAAAAGAAAAATAGATCTTCAATGGTTTCTGATATATGAGAGCTAACATCGGATGGCACATACAGAGTGACGCCATAAGTTTGCTGTCCCTTCGGCCCAAAAAGGCATACATATTATATACATAACAACAACCATATAAGAACTGTCTCTTAGGCTAATTACCACGGTAATGCACAAGGATATCAAGACGCAAATCAGAACTTCAGCAAAATAAAAATACTTCTCATAGAAACAATGAATATAACTTGAAAAATAAAAATACATGATAATGCAGACTATATAATTATATTATTACTGATACGCATGTGTACTAAAGAAAGAAAGCTGACAATTTGTGGAGTTGGCTTGATGGCAAATGAAACTTAGTTACAGTAGTTATGAAGCTAATTAAACAACTATGAGCTATGACGAGACTTGGGAGTGCTCACTGTGATTCTGGCGAGGGAGTCCTGGACATGTTTCTCTGCCCTCTTCACTGCAGTCAACTGTCAAATAAGAACAACAGGGCACTGACGCCATGTTGGTCACTTCACAAGCAAGCAGTGAGTGAACTCTCACAGATGAAGTTACCGGTTAAACTCACTTAAAGACTCACTGATTAATTATTTGATAACAGCTTCAAAAATCCTTCCATATAATTACGAAATTATTAATCTAAGAATGTTCATCTGAAGTATATATAACAATTGTTAATACAAATTATGATGACATTTTAATATTTTTCATTCTTTAGCATGTTTATCTATCATGAGAGACAACATTGATGACCACAACTATACATTTACATCCCTCACAAATAAAATAATGTGTAGAGAAAAACAGAGAGCAGGCAAGGAACTGATGCTATGCTATCAGGAAACCTCATAAGAAGGATTCAAGATATATTGAGATGACTTTGGGTTTAGATAATTACAGAAGCTTACAAAGATTCCAAGAGTTTGTAAAGTCAGAATGGAAACTTGGGATATGGATTTTACCGTTTTTGATTGTTCCGTCCTATAACTTTCCTGGTGGTATATTTCAAATGGGAAATCATGGACGATCCATGTATGACCATGACAACAAATATAAATAATTACTGGAGCGCAATGGCTCAGGGGTAGAGCTTCAGACTCTGGACTACGAGAACCTGGGTTCGAATCCTGTGGTGCGGTGTTAAAACCTTGGGCAAGTTCTTTCACTCTACATTGCTCCAGTTCACTCAGCTGTATAAATTAGTACCTGACTATAGACAGTGGTGGATAGGTGTACGAGCAGCCTTCGCGCATTAATTGTAGCATATGGCTGGATGCTTCACAGAGAAGCAGAGATGGTGTCTGAGTGAACAGGTCTGTCAGGGAAGTAAAGTGTAAAGCGCTTTGAACGGTCCTGAGGACTGGATACTGCGCTGTGTAAGAAAACTTACCTTTACTGTTTTACTCTGGAATGTCAAACGAGAACTACATGTGACCCTACCTTCTGTCGCAGGAACTTGACGAGTTGTTTCTGACTGCGCCACATGTAGTGCTGGTACTGCTGGGTGAGTTGGGTGGCGAGGACGTGTTCTCGACTGAACAGGTGGTGGTGTTGAAACACAAGGGTGTTGATGTCCACGTCCAACTGGAAGCGCCCTCTACCATCAGTCGCAGTCTCGATGAAGTGCATGTCAAAGTCACTCACGGCCGCCTGCAAAAGAAGGATCTTACTGAGAGAGATGGCTTGAATAGAAGGAAGTGTTTTGATGTTTCGTTAATTTTAAGCCTGCAAGTCTAAAATGGTATGGACTTTCTAAAACAATGCTATAATTAAAGTAAGTACAATTTCAGAGACGTTTAAGCAATCACATGTGTGACTAAATATGCTAATTAAATAAAATCAGCACATATGAGTTATGTATTAGGATACTTTTCATGGACCCAATCATACAGAAAGGACACAAACATATCCATTTTTTTCAAGACAGTCTATTTGATACAGACATGAACTAACGCTGACATAGTCAACCATAAGACAGTCTACTTGACATAGATATGAACTAATCCTCACATAGTCAACCATGAAGTCAGACAATCTACTTGACATAGACATGAACTAACACTGACACAGTCAACCATGAAGACAGACAGCCTACTTGACACATACATGAACTAACCCTGACATAGTCAACCATGAAGACAGACAGTCTACTTGACATAGACATAAACTAACCCTAACACAGTCAACCATGAAGACAGACAGCCTACTTGACACAGACATGAACTAACCCTGACATAGTCAACCATGAAGACAGACAGTCTACTTGACATAGACATGAACTAACCCTGACATAGTCAACCATGAAGACAGACAGTCTACTTTTGACACAGACATGAACTAACCCTGACACAGTCAACCATGAAGACAGACAGCCTACTTGACACAGACATGAACTAACCCTGACATAGTCAACCATGAAGACAGACAGTCTACTTGACACAGACATGAACTAACCCTGACATAGTCAACCATGAAGACAGATAGTCTACTTGACATAGACATGAACTAACCCTGACACACTCAACCATGAAGACAGACAGTCTACTTGACATAGACATGAACTAACCCTGACACACTCAACCATGAAGACAGACAGTCTACTTGACATAGACATGAACTAACCCTGACACACTCAACCATGAAGACAGACAGTCTACTTGACATAGACATGAACTAACCCTGACACACTCAACCACAAAGACAGACAATCTACTTGACACAGACGTGAACTAACCCTGACACACTCAACCATGAAAACAGACAGTCTATTTGATACAGACATGAACTAACCCTGACATAGTCGAACGTGATGGCTGGATCTACCTCCTCCAAAATGACAGGGCGAGATGAGATCTCCTTCACGGGGTCAGGCAGGGCCAGCAGTTCCCCACCCTCTCCAAACCAGTGCAGACTCTGAAACACGACACCAACACTGGAAACATGGCCATCTATATTTGATTAATGTTTGAAACAAGCATGAATGACAATATTTTATATTTCTCAGAATGAAGACGAAATATCCAAAGCCACAAACATAGCCGAAGTTAATCATTAACACAAAATATGCACATCATAAAACCGGTTACATGCCAAATATCAAACCTACATAACAAGTAAAGCAGCTACATTAAATAATCAAGTTCACAAATAAATTAAATGCCATATGTACAACTACTTATTTGGCAGGCATAAATTATATATACACAAGCAAGTCTATCCAGATTTGCATCATTAGGTAAAATGATTAGTACAGATTAACTTAAGAGCACATTCAGTCATGTGATTGAGTAAATACTGGGATAATGAGTGTCATATGTATCAATAACAATCGAAAAGTTATTACAATAAAAATAACATGAATAATTTCTCGAACTTAGGGTCTTACATAGTTTCTCTTCAGTGGTTATTCTATTTCATTGTTCATCCTCACCAAGACCACAGCAACAGTCACACTTGAGATACCTTATTCGCCTCCCCCAGTAGTCTGTTTTCCATCTTGTTGACATTGCGCTGGGGGACGGGAGGCCTCACTCCCACATAAATGCCCTCCTCCTCCAAGTTGCGGGGAGGTTTATCCTCTGGCATCTTGGCTGAGACAGGTGCTAAGAACACAGGAAGCTCAAGGTCATAAAGTGCTGACAACACAGGAAGCTCAAGGTCATAAAGTGCTGACAACACAGGAAGCTCAAGGTCATCAAGTGCTGACAACACAGGAAGCTCAAGGTCATCAAGTGCTGACAACACAGGAAGCTCGAGGTCATCAAGTGCTGACAACACAGGAAGCTCAAGGTCATCAAGTGCTGACAACACAGGAAGCTCAAGGTCATCAAGTGCTGACAACACAGGAAGCTCAAGGTCATCAAGTGCTGACAACACAGGGAGCTGAATATCGCAAACTGCTGACAACACAGGGACCTCAATATCACACACTGCTGACAACACAGGAAGCTCAATATCACAAAGTGCTGACAACACAGGGAAGATCAATATCACAAAGTGCTGACAACACAGGAAGATCAATATCACAAAATGCTGACAACACAGGAAGCTCAATATCACAAAGTGCTACCAAACTTCAGATGTAGCAAATTTGTATGGCAGCAAGAAAATATGAGTTGAATCGTCAGACCATGAATACCAGTGTTGGCGGCAGAGAAGGGAACAGTGGTTGTAACTGACTGTTTGAGAAGTAATGTGGTTTTCAGGTGTAGTGGTATGACCCTACAAAGTGTGTGTGTGAGACACAGCGTGAGTTAAAATATATAATATAACTAACCTTTTATAACGAGATCCAATTTCAATGGTAAAAACTAAATGTCTGCCAATCTATGTTCAGTACAGCTGTATACATATTGGGTAATAAGGTGTTTTTATGTATATAAAATCAGGATTTTTATTTTTTTCAACAAATACTGGGTTGTCTTTCAAACTATACAAACATGTCTGGTCACTGCATAGCACCGAGTATGCAACATTCAAAGCCATATTTCTAAAGCATATTAGAGAGATATAAATTTTTTAAATGCATAAATGTTTGAAAACAAAATATGTTGGTGAACAGGGGCATCACATATTTAATTTTCTGTTTGATATCAACATTTTTGATCATGAATAGAATTATAGAAGTCACTTAGAAATAAGTAACTGTTACAGACGTATTGACAGCAAACATATCATGCTATTATAATCTGACAGAAAACTATTCTGAGTATCTAGACGAAAACATTTCACTGTGGGTGTCTATACAGGACTGGGCCATTTTCCAAAGTGAGAGCTGCTGACTCTCGTGTCTATGACTGATCTTACCCTGTCTCATGGAGGGGATGAAGTAGATCTCTTTCTCGGCCTTGATGCGTTCTCGGAAAGGTTCGTACTCTGCCGCGCTCATCTCAAATGACAGCCATTGCTTGGCAATCTCTTCGACTTCATCAATCAGCAATTGTCTCTCTGTTAGAACATACGATGTTATCAAATGGAATTTAAAAATTGACCTGATACACACACACACATATATGCATTTATGTGTGTGTATATACATATATATACACAAAATATATATATATATATATATATATATATATATATATACAATATATATATATATAATATATATATATTATATATATATATATATATATATATATATATATATATATATATATATATATAGAGAGAGAGAGAGTGAGAGAGTGAGAGAGTGAGAGAGAGCGAGAGAGCGAGAGAGCGAGAGAGAGAGAGCGAGAGAGCGAGAGCGCGAGAGAGCGAGAGCGCGAGAGCGAGAGAGAGAGAGAGCAAGCTCAAACAGTATAAAATATTTAAAGAGGGAAGGAATGTTTTTGCAGAATTCAAGATTTTAAAATATCTTTTGAAATGACAAAAAAGTTTCATTTGACAGTTCACACTTCTGTAAAATGCTTGTGTGTTTGGGAAAAGACAGAAATGTTGAAGTTGTCATAAATACCTTCAGGTACATCCTTCTGCTTTGGTTCCGCGGGAGTCTCCTCCTGTCACACACAACACACTCACTTAGTGTCCAAACACAACATCACACTCAACACAACATATTCACTTAGTGTCCGAAAACAAAACAGATCTTCAAACATTTCTGAGATGTGAGACCTAATGACGCACAGCGGCCATACAATGATGCCATGAATCCATTGGATATTTGGCCCAAAGGATTAAAAATCCATCTCAAAGCTGATAGTTACATAAATAAAACATGCATTTTAAATGTAATTATAACATGCCTATATTGCTCATGAAACAGACCAAAGGCAACCATTATATACCATCATTACAGTATTTTTATCTTTTGAAACATTTACTCCCAGTGACACCCTCGTGAGATGATTGGTTTGCGGTTCATGGTTTCCACAGGCAAACTGGAAAAGTGACTGCGACTGTTGTGGATGCCTGTCATGTTATTTCCCACGCTTTCAAGGTTTTAATTTTTACAAAATGGAATTACTAATAATAAAGTTTAAAGTTTATTCACTTCACTGGCAGCCGAAGCAGCTGAATAGTACAATAAGAACATTATGGTTGATAACAAATTCATTAATGTATATTAGTAAAACTATTTATGAAAGCATAACAATATATGAGTGTTACTAATTAGAATGTCTAGTAAAATTAAAACGAATAAACGAATTACACACTACACAAGGATTTCCCATGCCCCGTGAGCCCTGTAATAAGGCAATGAACAGTGACAAACCTCCGTCGGTTCCTCTTCCCTCTGTGGCGGCACTCCTGCCTCCTCCACATCCCCCTCCTCCCTTCCCTCCTGCGTCGGACTCTCCGCTCCCTCCTCCCTCTCTGTCACCTTCACTTCCGTCTCGTCCTTCTCCGACTTCCTGTCTTCCTCCACGGGCTCAAAGATCCGGGTGAAGAAGTCGAATTGCATCTCCGGGGTGAGGGAAGGCTCCTGGGGGGTGGGGGAAGAACGCCACATGACTGCACATGACACCCTTAATTTGGCCCTCACATGACACCCTCAATGTGAGCCACACATGACACCCTCAATGTGGGCCACACATGACACCCTCAATGTGGGCCACACATGACACCCCCAATGTGGGCCACACATGACACCCTTCATGTGGGCCACACATGACACCCTCAATGTGGGCCACACGACACCCTCAATGTGGGCCACACATGACACACTCAATGTGGCCCACACACGACACCCTCAATGTGGGCCATACACGACACCCTCAATGTGGCCCACACACGACACCCTCAATGTGGCCCACACATGATACCCTCAATGTGGGCCACACATGACACCCTCAATGTGGGCCACACATGACACCCTCAATGTGGGCCACACATGACACCCCTCAATGTGGGCCACACATGACACCCTCAATGTGGGCCACACATGACACCCTCAATGTGGCCCACACATGACACCCTCAATGTGGCCCACACATGACACCCTCAATGTGGCCCACACATGACACCCTCAATGTGGGCCACACATGACACCCTCAATGTGGGCCACAAATGACACCCCTCAATGTGGGCCACACATGACACCCTCAATGTGGGCCACACATGACACCCTCAATGTGGCCCGCTTACGCAAGGTTCAGAGTTCAAGCAATAGGAATCAAACTGTTAAAGGGATACTCCAGTCAGTGAGAGGTTCACAGCATTAACTTACATATGTATACTATATTGGTTGTGCCTAGTAAGTGTGCACAACGATCGTTAATAAACAATTAGTTGCAGTTTAATGGTATCAAAAACAGGCTATCTTAGATTCAGGGCGCTGCCATCTTGAGACTTATGGGCCAGTGACGTCAGCCAAATCGTTTACATCACTGGCGCATTGTTGAAAAAGGCAAGGATTGGTGGAATCTTCGCTAATAATTGTGATAGTGACGCAAGCAATCCGCGGCGTACTAGATACATCAAATACATTGGACAAACGTAAGATGTTTGAACGTGTATGCGCCAGTGACGTAAGCGGTTTACGTAACTGGTGCATAAGTCTCAAGATAGCAGCACCCTGAATCCAACATGGAGTGTTTCTTGTACAATTATACTATAATTTATTTGTTATTAATGATTTGTGTGCACAATTACTATATACAACCAATACGTTATTCAGATGTAAGTAAATGTTGTGAATCTCTCACCGACTGGAGTATCCCTTTAAGTCAGCTATGACATGCCAGCTTTCTACATTTGACATGTATATGAATGCACTGGCATATTTATCAGTTTATTACATTACCTTCAGCTCTTCAACAAACGTTTTCTAATAAAATACGGTCAGGCAATAATAATACTTCTAGATGAATAGAACCAAAACAATTGCCTGTTGGTACACTATAATAAAAGTATTTGCCTGTGCTAAAAGAATAGTACAGGAATATTGGTAAGACATTTATAACTGATCATCAAACCCATGAATGAACGATTGCAAAGGTGGTTTGAAGGTGATTGTTCTAAGGTTTAATGACAGTAGTAGTGCAACCAACCAATGGCAGCTGATGTAGACATACAACATATCTCACAAACCAAACAGTTTAATAAACAAGTGTGTTCTTTCTTATTGTAATATGATGTTTCTATATAAACCTTGGCAATTTTGAACAATGTCAGTGGTATTAAAAAAAAAAGATTTCGTACCTTTCATTCAAAACTAGTATATTTAAAATTATCATTGATCAAACAATAATGTAATTGATTAACCACTTGGAGGGATGATGAATAAATCAATCATTAATAAAATTGATTATCAGGAACAACACTTCACAACAACAGCATGCAACTTTTGTACTTTTTGTCTGATCATTCACTAATGTGGTGCTGTTACCCTACGTACAGAAATACTTGACTTTGACGCCTGCTTCCATCTGCTTCGTGCCAACAGAGACTTCACATAGTCCTCATTGTCCAGGTCTTCATCTCGCAACTGTACCAGTCACAGCATCATGGGACACAATCACATCACACACACTAGTTTCATTTCATTAGTTATAATAATAATAATAATAAATAACAATAGTTTATTTCACTCTGGGCAATCATAGATATTAAAATGGGTACATAAAACATGCAAAGTATATTTGTTAAAATAGATTCAAATAATATATAATTTAAGATATGTATGTATGTATGTATGTATGTATGTATGTATGTATGTATGTATGTATGTATGTATGTATGTATGTATGTATGTATGTATGTATGTATGTATGTATGTATGTATGTATGTATGTATGTATGTATGTATGTATGTATGTATGTATGTATGTATGTATGTATGTATGTATGTATGTATGTATGTATGTATGTATGTATGTATGTATGTATGTATGTATGTATGTATGTATGTATGTATGTATGTATGTATGTATGTATGTATGTATGTATGTATGTATGTATGTATGTATGTATGTATGTATGTATCTATCTATAAAACGAATTAAAATAATTTAAGACATTAAAACTTATTTATGTGATTATTTGACTAAACTTGTTAACAAATAATAAATAGCTTAAAACATTAAAATAAATAGATCTAAAAAATAAATTAAGGTTTTACAATATTTTACACATATCCATATCAGACGAAAGTTTGTTAAGAGTCATTGCAGAGTTCTTTTGATTAAACAGACACCAGTTAACGAAACAGTTTCACTTTTGTTTCATTCAACAAGGGGAGCGGTGGTCGTGTGGTAGAGCACCGGACTGTCAATCGAGGGGACGGTGGTTCAATCCCATCTACTGCTGTTTCGAAACTTAGAGGCAATTTTTTTTCACCGCACATTTGCCTGTGTCTTGGAAGAGACACTAAAAGCCGGTGGTCCCTTCTATTTGGTGTCTATTCCAGGGGAAGTAAAATATTCCACACTGGGGGTAAATGTGTAACCTGTAGTGGACTCACTAATTCTAGAGAAGGACAACTCCTGCGTTAGCCCAACTTTGGGCTCTTTGGAGGAAACCACCTAAGAATTAAAAACACTATTGTGGCATTTATTTTATCGACATCTGATCCTTTATGTTGTTCCTCAATAACCGTCCCATCCAATATGGGGCATTCTCGCATAAACAATTTAAACACATACATGTACTTAGGTGTAATTCTACATCCCTAAAAATATGATCTGGGAAAATAGTTGTAAACAAGTGCTCCCATCTGCAGTACATGTGCATAACACAAATCATATATTCAGCTTTTTAGTGTAGTAACACAGCAAATTATCACCTAATAGTGGATATATGTGTGGTATTAAACAGCTTGCTAGGATTTCGAACTGATCAATCAGTAATTTAATTTTTTTTTTTTTTTTTTTTTAAGTTTAGAAATTATGTTTTTTAATCATTTCCTCTTGACATGACCTTGAACCCACCTGTGATGGGTCGTCAAAGCGGGTCACCCTGGGAGTATGTCTCTTTCGGTCCAACCTTCTTCCCACCATGGGCTTGGATTCATCATACGCCTCATCCTTTCCCTTGTCCTACAAATCAGTAGAAGACAGACCGATGTATCACTTTATATTATCCCACTGTACGACCAAATTGAATTGACACAGCCCCAGACAGGGCATTATGCTGCTAAAAGACAACCAAAATTCAGTGTGGTTTTGGTTTCCACAGATAATAAGCTTTAGACAATCCTAATACAATGAAATATATTTCGTAGCTTTTTATTCACTGCAAAAAATGTATTAAACAACGTTTAAAGTTATCAACTGTGAAAATAGGTTTACAATTTGGCATTGTGAAAATGCCCATAACAACCTTAGTATATTTACATTTTGATTACTATTAATTGAAGAAAACAAACATGATATTGCAAGATGTGATTATAGGTTTCTGCCAAAATCTCAACATTTATGAGATGTAACCTAGACATTCTGAATTGTGTGCCGTATAGGGAGAGTTCATACCTGATTCACGGTGGCATGCTACATGTATGACGTTTACACTTGTAACATCTTATGTTGGTTCTTACAACCTAGTGAACTTTGTATATGTGAGAGCTTACTTTGGCAGCCCTGAGCTTTTCTGAGAGTCTGGCCCGCAGGGATTGACTGAGGGTACTTCCCAGTCTGCGGGGGGTCTGGCTGTCTTCCACTGGGGGCAACACACACAAACACAATTGTTAACATCAGCGGTGACAATATTTGGCACGTCATAGAAATGGCATGAGCAGTTTTAACTGATCAGACTAAATAACTCTTCAGACTAACATTTACAAATCATACACTTTTCCATGATAAATGCAGTACAAAATGACAACAGAGTTCTGTTTAAACATGACTAAAAAGACATTAATTTATTTGGTGACAAACTGGATCAGAAACTTACCACTTAGCAGTTCATTGCATGCTTAGGTTTCTTTTTAGTGAAATCTGCTTGTGACTGTTCTATGAAAACAGTACTTTACTTTTACACCTCCTCCACCAGCATATAGATTTTTCCAGATAAATTTAATTCACTGTTTAGTTCATGTTGATTTATATACCCAGCAAACAACGACCCATGATTTCACATGTTCTGTAAGTGAATTCACGAGTTCAACTGGCTCAATTCACGTGTGTCCGTACATGAATTCACCGGATTCTGTGAACAAATTTGGTGTGTTTACCATGAAATCACGAGTTTTTCACGTGATGACACGTACCAGTTCTGACCCAGTACGACTCATGTCAAACTCGTTCAAAACTTGTGACAACAGGCAGAACACGTGTATACATAAGAAAACATGTACTGGTGGAGTGGTACCAATTATGAAACAGTATGACACATGCCAACTGGTTCAGAAATGGTTCCTTGTTTGCTGGATAGTAGCATATGAAGATTAACATATTTACTCTACCAATATTCCAAGTACTCAGTCAGTTGTCAACTTGAACACAATCTCAACAACAAACTTTCAGCAAAACAAGACCATGAAGAGTTCAACACTCCTACATGACGACGGTGACGCCACAGCACTTCTCCCAGTCGGTGGCCGACCCAGTGACATGAGCTCTGCGTCAGTCGACTCAACCGTATCAGCAAGCTCCTCCTCCTCCTCCTGTTTCTTCGCCTCGATCCTCTCTCTCGTCTTCTTCTTGGCTGACATCAGTTGTGCCGTCACATCGCCCATGCGTTGTGACTCCAGTGCCCGTGACAACTGACAGACAGACTCGACACTTGACAGGGGCTCAATTCGAATATTAGGCAATTTGTTTTATAATGACTATAATTTACAAACTGGTTTTAGTTATGTATTATTGTTAAGAAATTTCTCTTCGTGGGATAATACAATGTTATTGTATTGATTACATGTGTTACATTTTATTACAGTGTCAGGCAGAAATGTCTCTTTGGAGGTTAAGTACACAGGCTCCTCGTGAAATGGGTAAAACCTGGCATATGTCATATCTCAACAACTAGTCATTGTATCTTGGCAACATTTGCAGGGTATTATGTTTGTATAAAAATAAGGTTACCTACTAGGTTATATGCAATTTGTAACCATGACAACCAGAAAATCGTTAAATTTCATATAGGTGTTATTTTGTGGGAAGTCCCATGAAAAATATTAATATTGTATGTCTCACTTTTTTATGTATTCTAGTAAATGATATGCCAAATTGTGCAATGAAATAGTTTGAATAAACAAAAATAAGTACTTTTGGAAAAAGAAATTGTTGAATAATATTTTTAAAATATTTTATATTTTTATAACAAAATATTATTCAATAAGTTCTTTTCTTTTTCCAAAAGTACTTATTACACTGAGATTATTTCTTGAGTATTTAGCCGCACAATATTCAACAACAATACATGGTATATAATTTTTTTCTGGGAGTCAATCATTATGGAGGGAGAACATGCTGTAAGCAATCACCTCTTTCTCTGTTTTCTTTCTTTTCTTTTGCAGTGTCTTCACTAGATGCTCTGACTGTTTCTCTTCCTCCTGAATATGATATGTAAACAACTTGCATGATTAACAACAACAGTTTATATCTATGTGTAAACATGTACATGTCTGGTGGTGTATATGGCTACATATTTTAAACACATTTTGTTATTTGAAATAGCTTACACATCACATTGCAAGACTGGCAAGATGTAAATGTCAAAAACGCTTAATCATACGATAGTCTTTACACAAGTATGATCAACTGTGAACTGACCTCAGACGTGCCCTGTAGATTGTCAATACTCTGCACATTGTCATCTTCCATGGCAGCATTCTGTGAAATAGATGACCAACATTCTTGTCAAATATTTTGTATCATTCCAGTATCATTCGTGGAGTTATTCATTAAAATTACCATAGCCCCTGAATTTTGTGTAAATATATACTGGTATATATGCATTTATATTGATAAATTTTAAATATGCAATTTTCAATTCCGTAGATGAAGCCATGTGGAATTACAATGGCTAGGCATCAAGTAGTATGTAAATGCATCAACCAATTAGATACATTCTTTTAGCACATCTCTGGCCACCCACTAGCATCTGGGCCATATTTATAAATTATATTTAAAATTTTCTATAGATCCAGAAATGAATGTTTAAAGGATGGTGATTTTCAAAAAATTAACAGTGCACGGACTGACAAACTTGTGACGTAAAGGGTTGAAATGATCGATAGTGGTCAATCGGTTTGAAACGACAAAAATTAATATAACATGGTGGCCCACTTAGGCGGCCCTGCCCGTTAGCAACCCATACTTTGGGAGGGCTCTGCATAAAAACCCAGCGAGCCCTTATATCATTCATTCCATCCACGTTGACCTATCACAGTGTCTACCGCTGCCAATGCTATGTTGTTTTATCATCTTTATTAATTAATTAATTTAGCTTATTATAATATTGTCATATTGTTTTAGCATATTTATTCCAATATATATATTATATATTTTTAGCTACCGTTTACATATTTACATGCTTGATTTTACTGTATACATGCATTACCATGTGATTTAAATTTTGTGTTTTTATGCAACCTCCAAAGCGCAAAATGTATTTCCACTCGATCTATGAGTTGGACAATAAAGTTATTATTATAAAAAAAACTGGCCCGACAACACAGACGATGGTGGTAGTACTGACCCAAGTGTCATCAGCTGCTTGTGGACGAGTTGTAAGGTCACCATCGCTACCATCTGAGAGCAGACTGCTGGTCTCCTTCATCCTCTCCCGTCTGGCTCGCATCCGATCCTGGAAGGTTTGCCCCCTGAAACAACACTCTCTCTTTGTCGAACTTGTCATTCAGTTATATAAGTCATTCACAATTATGTGTAGTTATGCACAATCGGCAACATCTTTGGTACCGGGAACTGTAAAAATTAAACTGATGTTCAGTCATAAATTGGTTTATCATATGGCCTCCGTTATCATATGCAGCCTTCATTTTACTTTCAGGCTGATTGAAATAATTAATGTGCAATTTGTGGTATGTATGGATACGTACATCACAGCCTGCAGGATTAGTCCATATAGTATGGGCTGTGAGCCTGTGGAGTATCGTGACTGCCAGACCATCTGGACTGACAGCGTCACTAATTAACACACCTGCTCAGCCTCAACTCGAGCGCTGCTGTCATATCATTCTGTGAATCTGTCACTGTTATTGCGTCGTGTGAGACATCAATCACACTGACACTGGCAGTGACACACTTAATAAACGTATCAAAGTCTCAACCTTAACGTAAAGTACTTATGTAACATACCTTCCAGTCATTTTTGCCGTATGTGTGCCTGGTCCTAAATTCGTTCTTCCCGAGCAACCGATTTGTTTATGCGTGCGGACATCAACTTCACATTTTATCACTCAGCACTTCGTCGGACGATCTTATCGATGCTGGACTCTTTCCTATTTCGTTGCACCTGTGCAACATTGAAATAACGAACCACTTATCTACATTCAACCAATAATCATATAAACGATGTATAAAAGGTGAAATTTACCAAATATATTCGACAGTTTTACCTGCATTCCCCGTTATTCGCAGATATACACATGTTATGCACTGAATAATTCGTTTTAAGTTAATATTTATTGTTATGCTAATTGTACTAGCATTGAATATACACAGCAACATGATTTACATTCAAAACCCTATCTGCTATGATAACATAAAACAGGTCATTACACTATTAAATTTTAGCTTTAATATGATATAAATTTGTCCAATACAGCATTTAAGCCTAATTATGCAGTGCGAAAAGACTGTAATTGTTTCCTGGAGGGAAAATCAACTTGTCTGTGCATGCTTTGTCCTTAGATAAACATACGATTGGCACTTACATGCCTTATTTCCAAATATTGTTTGCAACAAAACAAAATATAAAACAACACACTGCATCATATATATATATAACTAGTTAGCCAAATTCATCCAGAAAAACAATACGTATAATATAGAATAACGAATTGTATGCGTATAGAGGGCACCGCCGTGCATGAGACAGCCAGTCGGCTCGAGTGTCCGCTACATGGCGGCACTGAGTTTTAGCTTGGTCTCCGTCCCGTCACACGGGCCATAGCGCAGTCGCCATCTTACAACCAGACGGGGTTCTCGCCATTTCCAGTGCAATGTGCAGGGTTACTGTTGTCACAACATCATGGCATATATCCATAGAATCGGTTCTCATCCATTTTTTTGTTCTTCCACCAAACTTCGATGTTGATGGTGTAGTTTCCACTATAAAAATTCAATATTTCAGTCGCTTCATTATGTTAAAAAAATATATTAATTACGACTTCATTAATCATTGTGTTGACAACTATATATGTAGACCTTTATACATAGAACTGTTGCCGTATCCAGCAGCCGCCGTCTTTTCCACCCAACTAAGTGTAGGACCAATGTCTTAACGAATTATTAACATTAAATCGTGTAAGTTTTATGTATTTTCACAGGTGAACTTTCAGTACCATACACTGAGTCGTGTAACGTCGCGACTTGACTAATTGTGTTTTCAGACACCGTCCGACTTCCTGTTGACAGCCAGGCGTCAATTACTTGGGGTGTGACACCCCTGGGAATAGACAACAGAGCCAGTACGTCGCTTGTGCTTTTGCTTCCAGTAATGACAAGTAGAGGCAAGATATTTGAATTAGTTTGTCTGATTGATTTTCTTGCTACCGATGTTGATGGGCGGGTCGTACTTTAGAGCCGTACATGTCTTTAGTAGGCCTTTATTGATTTTCAGAAAAAAGAACTTAAACTATTTTTATTCGGTAGTTTGTGAACACCCATGCAGTGACAGCACGGGGTAGTTTCTGTCAATTGAGCTGCCACCAACAAGTGTTTGATTTCTCACGACGTACACATTGAACAACTTCGGGAAGACAATGGATCCATTTTGTACACTTTGTTCGGTGTGCTTAGAGTGTGCGCCTTAATATTGCAAGATGTTGTGGCGACACAGATTCTAGAAATAAGTTTCGCAGCTAGGAACCAAGCTGTTAAAAGTATTCGCGTGTTCTCAAAAAATGAATCGATTTGCGGTCCCTGGTTTGTTGTTGTCTTTTTATGATGCTTCTGAGTACTTCTGAGATCACAACAATTGTTCCTATGTTTGGAGTACTTTAATGTTTAACCAGATGAGCGACAAGATGCGCAACATAATCATACGTTTACTCCAAACATATAATGCGCACAGTTCCGTCTCATTGATACGTTTAATATAAAGAGTTAACATAATAAAAAATATAGGCATGGATCTTTTAGTTAAAACTTTACATCGTGATGTTTGGAATTCCTAGATCATTCTAACATCAGCATAATAGTTGATAATGATAAATGATGATGATGGTGATGATACTAATAAAGTAAGAATAACAATTACAGATCAGAGTAATACCAACTACAAAATGAATATATAAGCATCATGTAAGGTTGAGTAGAACACACGAACTTTGGTGTCCCACACATCGCGACGTCCGCGACGAGACATCCATGATGCGATATATGCACATCGGTCGATATACGGCGCGATTTAACGCGACAAGGCACGACAAAGCGCGATATAGTGCGACAGATTAAAGATCTGACGCTACAAGACCCGATGAGGCGTGTGATTATTTGTGGAATGGCCACTGTTTCAAACTCAGGGTGAACTGTTAGATCGTATTGTACTAATTTCAACTAACCACGATGTTTTTTTTTCAAACAAACCTTAGGGCTAGCTAAAGTCGAATCGGACAATTCTTGCAGAGAGCCGCCACACAAACATGCGCAAAATTACTCGTGTGAACCATTTTGTTTATACGCATTGATTCTCTTCGTTGTTGAACAAATAAATGGTTCTTTTTCACTTTCTGTTTGGCTTTGTTTGTATAGCATCCGGTATGTATTCAGAAATTTGGTCGTGACTAGATTCTGTTGATACCTTTACATAGACTACTCCTGTCACGTAGTGCTTTATACTGTGACGTATATACTTATACACACACCCACACCCACACCCACACCCACACACACACACACACACACACACACACACACACACACACACACACACACACACACACACACACACACACACACACACACACACACACACACACACACAAACACACACACACACACACACACACACACACACACACACACACACACACACACACATTCCTTTCCTCGAAAGCCGGAACCCGAGCTTTCTCTGTTGCTGCACCAACTCCGTGGCATTCTCTTCCTGCCAGTGTTAAGTTCGAACGACATGTAGTTTAATTCCACCGGCGTCTAAAAACCTATCTCTTTAATGCTGCCTATCTTCGTAAGCTTCCTAGCACCTTCATCCATGCGTCGACTCGAGCATTGTTTACGAATACGATATTACGTAATCCTTTAGGTTTGTCGCGCCACTGAGCTTGATCTTCGAGGAGATTGGTGCTTAAGAAGTCATTATTATTAGTATATATATATATATATATATATATATATATATATATATATATATATATATATATTATATAGCCTGATGATACCATGGGTGCGTCTGAGACAGCAAAAGTAGAGTGTTCTGCCTGTTCCAACTCGCTAACGTTGTCTCGACGTCACTACTGTAGGAGAAGACATTCTTAATGTACGATTGTAGGTTATAGTTAGTAATTAGTTACCGGTTGACACTTTCCTGCCCATTTAGGGAATGACAGCTGCTACTCGTGCGACACGCATATTAATAACTGCTGTCACCAATATCATGCAGGTTCCGTCACGTGACACCTGTCTGTTGATACTTGTGTTCAGTCCAGCGGTTTGCTTCTAGGGGATCTGTTCCTTAGCCCCTGACGCTGTTCTATTGTGTTCGTCAATATACTGCTAACTATGCAGCATACGCGAAGGACATATTCTCTTATAGGTACTCAGTACACCTTTGTATACATGATTCAGCAATAACGTCAACATTGTTGTGTTATAGGTATAGTTCATAACTGTTAGTTAGTTCTAGTTCGTAACTGTCATCGTATGTTTGCACACATAGAGCTATAAGTCATATTCAGTCATGTATGAACATCAAAATGGTAGTTATGTCCAGCGGGCGTTTCAAATATTTAGTTGCGGAGGTCACGTGAACTCTACCGTCGACAGCGGTGACATGTTTGAAGGCTCGTCGCTTGACGTGCCAATTACTGCCAGCGAAAATTACAGACTGCATTCGCGAGGCTCGGTGACACTATAACACATGGGCACGTCTAGATTTGTAGCGATATAATGAACTGCGCTCCAGATTCACAGAGCAAATTGCAGACATGGTGGACTGAAAAAGGAGCCGACGCAACGGGATAAGAGAGAGGTGAGGAAGGAGACAGAAGTGATCGAAGGAATGATAGACTACCTAACACGACAATACAGCAACTGTATGGAGATACAAGAAGGCAACAGGAAGATTGTGGATACGGCAAATAGAGAAATGGAAGAGGAGCTGTATAGAAAGCGTGACGAGGATAGCGGAAAGAAGATGATCTATAAGCATGGGGATGCAGTGATGTGAAACTGGAACAGTGACATCAGAGAATAACGAAAAGCTAGTGACACACGCGGATGGGCGTAATCAAACAGTTGGCATAGCAAGCCTGTATGGCCCGTTGCATAGCCGAAAATCAGGATTTAAGGAAACGGCATGCGGATGGCTACTGTTTCCTGCTTCCGTAACCCGCCTGGGCGCTGCACCTCGCATGAAGGTTGTACGAGTCAATTATATTCTTGGCAGTTTTGTGCTAATGTCTGGGATTGTGCAAATATTTCTCGTGTCTTCTAATTCCCCTACAATGTTCCTTGAATTGTTTTGCAGTGGCCCACTTGCGGAGATATGATTTTGCACATTTCCTCAATGGTGATCTGATTGGTGAGGATTCTTTGAGCGCATCCAATTCGCACTGTTATTGCAGTTTTCCTTTGTTCTTCCGCTGTGAGGGTCACACACATACAATACGATGGAAACGACAGGCGCCTGTGATCATTTCAGTCTTGACTTTAAGTATAATGTTCTTACTTTAGTATGATTTACTTACTTTGGAGCATTTTTGTCGAAGCGAGTACGACGTTTCGACCCGTCGTCTACGGGTTTTGATCACGTACTGGTGTCACGTGTGTTGCCTCAGATTTCGGCGGGATGATTTGATTGTAGATGGCAGGCAGATGGTATCCCTGATCTCTGTTCATGGTAGGGTTCTCTGTCTGATGTATATGACCTCCTTCACTTTTGTCTTGTGCCAGTTGGATTCACGGGTCAGTACTTTAGTGTTCTTCATGGACATTGAGTGTCCTGTGGCCCGGCAATGATCTCCTACTCCTGTTGGTTTATCCCGGTTTGAGTGTTCTTTGAATCTCTGGCTGAGTGTTCTCTTAGTTTCACCTATATATGTGTGGCTGCTGTCGATGTCACACGTGATGTTGTAGATGGTTCCACATTGGTGTTCTTTGGGTGTTTTGTTTAGTTTCACTAATTCTAGAGAAGAACTCCTGCGTTAGCCCAAGTTTGGGCTGTTTGGAGGAAGCCACCAAAGAAGAACTAATAAGACCAGTCGTTGTGTGGACATCTCTATGAAGTATATCATCCCGCATCCTGTGTGACCTCAGACCAGATGACTGATTTCATTTCGCCAAAGCAAAGCAGGTTTCGACGCGGTCAGTCAAAAGCACGTGAACCGCGAGGTGTTGATGGCTTACAGCGAAGTACCAACGACACATATATCGATACCTGGTAGAGATAATCGGCTTATCGCACGCGTTAGGTGCATGCAGTTTGTCAACGCAATGATTGGGGTTTGCTTTTGATTTTAACGTACGTACACCATTCTATTCAAAACGATTTCTACTGTCTGCTACTACTACGTCAAGGTTGCAGACGCGCTGCGTTTTCTGCCACATCTTCATTAACATCTTGATAGTCCATAAGTTGCCAATACTCGTAATCGGGTAAGTGGGGTATTGGTTCATGTAGACCTACGTCGAAGCCCAGAAAACAGAGCATACGATAACCTACGTCAAAGCCCAGAAAACAGACCATACGATATATAATCACCATTGAAACAGAAACTATTGCTGAAGATCTTATATTCCTGCACAAAGACGCATGTTGACTACATTTCGTTCCACGGGGTCCTACGACTGCGAAGGTTAACAAGAAATTCTAAAGTCTAGCGCAAGTTGACACGCGTTTTACTTGACTATAAACCCGAAGCAAACAGACTGAACACTCTCCAGGGTAGATACCACCAATTGGTTTTCCATAGGCGACCATTGTAATGTTTCTTTTATTTTCCACTAGTATTATGATTCCATGGTATTGGGAATTTCAGATATTAATTAGTCTCCATCGACAAATGTCATGTATAAAATTCGTGAAAATGACATATCTCTTTCTCCTACAATCCTCTCTCAAACCTGACACCCCTTCATGTTTACTTCAATCAGCGGCCGATTGCCAATGTTGACACCTCTAGGCCAAATTACACCTGTATGCACCTTTTCACTGTCTGACAGATATCATTATTTCGCAGCTGTGATATCACGCTACGCAGAAATAACATTTCCATTCGAACAGTCTTACATTTAGTGCTTCCAGAAATTTACAAAAAGTGCACAATGCAGTTCTTTTAAGCAGGACTACTATGGGTAATGGCGTAGGATACTACATTTGGTGGTATGTCCCCTCCATCAAATACCGTCCTTCCTCACCATTCGGTCTGCCGGTTAAAAATCTGGGTCAGCGGACGTTCTGTGCAGACCGCCGTCAACACCCGCCGAGTGTTGGTCTGACGAACCCACAGAGGCGCCTCTCTAAGCACGTGCGACGCGTCGATGACGAGGCACCAGCCAGTATGGCAGTGTCCGAGTGTCTCGTGACCGGTCGTCTCCGGGGATGTCTCGGCCAGCCTAGTCGCGGTCTCCCCGACGCACTCGACGCTGACCCGCGCCACGCCGACAGACGGCTTAAGACGCGGACAACAGCCAACAGCTGCGGCACATCGCCAACACGAGCAGCTCTAGAATGGCGGCAGCTATATAACAGATCGTAGACGCTATGTAACGTGGCGTGACAGTCACACGCACACACGCTGTCGCCAGTGTGAGAGTCAAGATTGAATTCAAAATGGCAACAGACACTCTTAATAAATAATAGAAGTGTTATTTCTTAGACTGTACATGCAGCACATCTGATGGACGCTGTTGTGCCAGAGTGGGGTGTCCGAGTAATACTTTAAAGGCGATGTTTTCTTGAAAATGACATTACTGCTGCCACCTAGTGTACTGTAGATGAACTTACAGTGCTGACACCTAGTACCATTTTGGGGAACTAAATGCAATGCATATTTCCCGACTTGACTTGACAGCCCCGGTGGCTTATTGCTGGGACTTGACATGTGCAAGTAAAGTGGCAAGAATACAGACTCGCTTGACCTTTGATTCTCTTGTCCACCAGGTGACGCACACTGGCGCCACCGCGTGGCCTGGCAGGCAGTTGAGTCAACAACTTGAACTTTGAATAACGTTGCTTATGGCCGACGCTTACAGACATGCCCGTGGTGAGATTGTAAATAGACGCAGTGGTAAATGGATCGAGATCCAGTTATCATAATTGAAAATAGACCCAGGTGTGAAAAACGGAACTATTTTGTGTTTAGTGGATACAAAAGTAACTCAAATTAATTAATGAACCATTAACAACGCACACAAGACTGGCGTCTATTTTACAGGGTCCGCTCCATATTCCATTGTGGTTAAAGAACCACCGTATGGTGCATATTCCACCGTCCGTATATATCGAGCATTACATAAGAGCAATTTACAATACCACATCGGCGCCAACAAAACGGCTGCCACACAAATGATCGTTTCAGGGACGTTTCATTTGAGGGGATATTGTTTTGAAGTCGCGATTAGCTGCGTCAACGCGCAGCGGTAAAAGAATGTAACCAGGAAGTGACGTAACTGTCGCGACGCGCCATCTTTACACAAGTCTGTAGGTGCCAATGAAACGGCACCCCCGACTCATTTGGATTAACCTACAACTCAACAACACGGCGCAACAGACGGCAGACGAAACATGCATCGTGCGCAGGTAAGAACAACCAATGGTACTAGTGACATTGTATGTGAGATCACACGATATTTAATGTTTTATTTAAAGTAATACACAACGGTGGGATCTAGCTTCATATGGTAAAGCCATAGACCCTAAGTATCTGGCCGTATTATGGTAGTCAGTAATACAGCAAATGGGACCGATAGCGTTGTACAATGCATATAATATATTTTTATTAATAAATATCATCATGGTGTAATATATAATATGGAATTGGTCATTGTTAATAGGATCGTCTCGTTATTCGGGTCAATTTCGCCCTGTCCCAATTAAGAGTGACCATATTAGCGAGGTTGCACTGTATGTTGTGACGTACAGGAGATGACGTGGTGCAACGTATCACAAACAGGAATGGAAACGTAACCGTATCCGTGTCCTTTATAGACGTACACTCGTCTTATAGAGCGCAGTGGCACAGGGGTAGAGCTTCAGACTCTCGACTACGAGAACCCGGGTTCGAATTCGGTGCTGCCATGTTAAAACTTTGGGCAAGTTTTTTCAGTCTACATTGCTCCAGTTCACTCAGCAGTATAAATGAATACCTGTCTATAGAGAGTGGTGGATACGTATACGAGCAGCCTTCGCGCATTAATTGTAGCCTATGGCTGGATGCTTCCAAGAAAAGCCGAAATGGTTTAAGAGTTAACAGGTCTGTTAGGGAAGTAAAGTGTAAAGCGCTTTGAACGGTCCTGAGGACTGGATACGGCGCTATATAAAAACTTGCCTTTTTACACTCATTGGTTTCCTATGCCTGTAGAATGGTTAATGTTGATATCACGAAAGGCAGCACGCCAACACTCTTGAACACAATGTTTAAATACGGATGTCTGAGATGACTTGGGCACGCGCAGTGAAGTCCAGCGGCTGTCACCGGAACACTATCCTCCGCGTGGAATTTGCTGAGGTCGAACCCCATGCAGGTATACAATGTTTAGATAGAAGGTCATGAGTGAAACATGCGTCAAACAAAATGACATCTGCGCTGGCAGCCTTTTGCCGAAGACAGAATCACCCGGTGAACTCGTCTTGTTGGTGGTACAGCCATCGACAGTGAATCGCGCCGGACGAACCAGATCGTGCGAGCGAGGCATCAAGCCTAAACGCTCTAGCATCATGAGACACTGCCCGTGGGCTCTCGAGACAGATGTCGGTCACTGTAATGTTACTTAAGTGAAATCTAGAGAAATGTTGAGTTAGTGTAACTTGTGTGACATGTATAATTATACGCGGTTGGTGTGGTGTGGTGTGGTGTGGTGTGGTGTGGTGTGGTGTGGTGTGGTGTGGTGTGGTGTGGTGTGGGGTGGGGTGGGTGGGTGGGGTGGGGTGGGGTGGGGTGGGGTGGGGTGGGGTGGGGTTGGGTGGGGTGGGGTGGGGTGGGGTGGGGTAGGGTAGGGTAGGGTAGGGTAGGGTAGGGTAGGGTAGGGTAGCGTAGGGTAGGGTAGGGTAGGGTAGGGTAGGGTAGGGTAGGGTAGGGTAGGGTAGGGTAGGGTAGGGTAGGGTAGGGTAGTGTAGTTGCGTAGTGTATTGTAACATGTAAATACAATATATGTCTATAGCGTTGTTCGCACGGCATTGACCGATGCAAAGCTTGATAGAAATTGCATGTGGACAAACCGGGATCTTTTGTTTAAATATGGAGCTAGTATTCAGTGACTACTAGTCCCTATATTTAGTGTTTACTTTTCCGATGCATGCTCCAGTGGAATTGTTAGTCGCCAGCAATCAGCTATCCTTTGTCCACTGATGAACCCTCACTAATTCTAATCGTGATCGTTATCAAACTTGACCGTCGATGCGTCATCCACGAAGACAATGGGATTTATATCCGCACTATTCCCACCGGACGCAGCCTTCGCGTACCGGTTGTGACATTATGACCTCCGCTGTGTCTCCAATCTTTACTCCGAATCCAGTTTTAGATAAATACGTGAATTATTCTCATCCATGTGTATATCCTCTTTCAATATGTTCATGGCTGCACCTCCTTTAAATTAAACTGTTAGACTCTTCTTCCAATACGGTATACTTTGGCCAGTTTCTATTTATCATATATGTTTGTTGTTTCTTTAGATGCATGATATTCCTGTCACTGTATTATGCGTCAACAGGGTATCATGTCACCTCGATTATGTACAAGTCTGCAAGCAGGCACCCCTGTTTATCTACGTCGATTATGTACAAGTCTGTACGCAGGCACTCCTGTTTATCTACGTCGATTATGTACAAGTCTGTACGCAGGCACTCCTGTTTATCTACGTCGATTATGTACAAGTCTGTACGCAGGCACCCCTGTTTATTTACGTTTATATTTCCAAACGCACCAATGCATGCACTTGACATGCACTCGCCTATGTCCTTGTGCGCCATGCATCGCGTTCCTCTATACGTACTTGTGTGCATCATCGCATCTACACATTTGCGTGCACTTCCTGATATCCGAAATCAATCGACCGTTGAAGCCAGTCGTATGTATCCGACAGTCCGAGATGGCAAGTCCAGTCCGTTTGACTGCCGCCTGTCTCGCGTATCCAGAGGGACTCATAGCTAACTTAGGCAGTCACCCTTGAGAGAGATCCGACGGCCTCCATAATTTGACGGATATCTGCGGGAGACTCACCGCAGCGAATACGTACGGTGTAGCCAGTGGAAAGCGTAGATAGCGGGCAGCTGCATATAATTGAATTCGAGTAGTTGGCCAAATATCAACATGTCCAGAGGGAAGGGTTTGAGTACTCCGCTGAGGACGTCCAGAATTTGGTCGACACATGTTACGAGCAAAACGACTGATTGAGACTTCCCCTGCCATGATTTTACTGCCAACAGTAATGAGTCGGGTAGTCGGTGTCTTAGAAAAGTGCCATTGGACTGGACAGAAACATGTCAGTAGCGACAATTATGCTTAATATGTCATAATGGTCAATTATTTTGCGTCGCCTCCGCATGTGCCAAATCTACATACTGCGTAGCGAGACAAGGGTAAGTCGTAACACACGGTAACACGTTTTAACATTGCATTCGTTTGTACCCACCGAGACTGTACTACTTAGCTGACATTGTCTACGGCAATGCAATGATCTTCTGCAATGCTCAATGAGTAATTAAATGCTCAATGGAATGAATCTATATTTCTTTGTTCAATTAAGTATTTAACTAGTCTCGCTGATGTGTTGCCATGATATGTCCAAACAAAATGTTACAGTACACACACAAAAGTGTTTTGTAACGTAAGCGATTACATGAAACGTCCTCAGACATTGCTCTGCTGCTTGCACAATAGCTACGGTATAAACCAGGAACAGGTCACCAGATGACGAACATCGCAGCATAAGATATATGCACACATTCAAGAGTCAATAACAAGAAGGCACAGCGACCACTAAGTAAGATGGCGATGGTGGGCCTAAATGTAAATACTCGTTTCTTTGAAATCTTTAGAGCTACGGTCTAATGCATGCGTCAGTGTGTCTATCTACGCCTCTCAACATCACCAGTCAATATGCACCACCATTCCACATGTAAATCAAATAGATAAGGCCGCGGCTGTTGGGGAAGTACAGAGACCCAAGGAGAGACAGCGCAATTGATCGCTAAAATACACGAACATATTGTTATAGTACGAGACTGGCCGTCCCTGCTATGTGAACTGAAACTGAAACACAACTATTTATGCTTTATGTTTAAATATACAGTACAGACTGACCCCAAAAAACACGATCCACAACATTTAAAATAATTTCTATCTGTATCTGTATTGTTAACTGACAACATGTCCCGCGGACACGTCACGCCAGTGCGCATGGTGGGTCGTTTGACGTAATTGCTAAAATGTAGGGTTAAATTATTTTGAAATGAGTTTAGTGATTTGCTTGAGATAGTGCGTAGGGGTAGAGAATTTCATTCTTTATTTGTGGTTGGGAAGAGATGTTTCCAAATATGTTTGCAGAGTGTCTAATTTGTAAGAACTGGCTGCCATGTTTACGCGAGGATCTAGTGTTGTGTTGGATATTATAGTGATCTACTGGGATACCTATACGGTTATATTCCATCTTGTATATCATGCTAAGTCTTTAAATTTTACTTCTCACTGGAAGTCTTTAAGATTTCATGTTTTTGTTCCTGGCTCTCTAGAATAGTCGTGTGTACAAAATCTGGCAGCTTGTCTTTGGGTTCTTTGTACGTTCTTTTTAATAAATATTTTTAGGCAGTGTGGATCTCATGATGCTGACGCTTATTCAAGTATTGGACGGACAAGGGTTGTGTAGGTTATAGACGTAATGTGCTTTGGGCATATATTTAGATTTCTCCTAATGACTCCTAGTGTCTGTTGTGCTTTCCTGGCGACTGAGTTGCATTGTGCTGTCCAGTTTAATATATTTGATATTTGTATGCCAAGATAACAATGTGATTCAACAGATTTAAGTTGTTAGCCACAAAAGCTACAAAGATTTGGTGTCGGTTTTCTTGAGGCTAACGTCATTGTGTCAAGCATTTGGTATGATTGAATTTCATAAGCCAGGTGTTTTGCCATTCCTCACGCTTGAGTAGATCATTTTGGAGGAGAGAAGTGTCATTGTCTTATTTAAATGGTAAATATAATAGGCAGTCATCTGCAAAAAGGCGAACGTTTGAAATGAGATTGTTGGGTATGTCATTTATCTAAAGTAAGAAAAGTAGGGGCCCCAGTACGATTTCCTGTGGTACCCCAGAGGTAACTTGAATTGGTTTGGATGTTGATCCATTTATCACAACCTGTTGAGTTCCTTCTGTAAGGAAGCTTTCTATCCACGATGACATTGGGCCAGTGATGCCATAGTATTTTAGTTTGTGGGTTACTCTTTTATGTGGAACTTTATCGAATGCTTTAGTGAAGTCTCGAATGATCATGTCTACAGATTTCTTTTCATAAAGGGATTTGCTTATGTCATGGAGAGTGTGAATTAATTGAGTTTCTGTTGATCTTTCTTGCGCGGAAACCAAGTTGGTGGTCAGTTAGAATGTGATGTTGCTGGAAGTGTTTCATGATGTGACTATGAATTATGTGTTCAAAAAGTGTGGAAATCACAGGTGTCAAGGATATTGTTCTGTAGTTGGAAGTTTCAACCCTGTTTCCTTTTTTTAATTGCTGTTATGTTTACTTCTTTCCAGGCTTTGGGGACTTGATCAGAGTCAACTGATGATTGGAAAATGTGGTTTTTTATTAGTGTCAGGTGGGAGGCATATCTATTTAGGAACCATAGTGGAATGCCATCTGGGCCTTGCGATTTAGAGGTGTTAATTTATGAGAGTTGGTCATGTACTCCTTTAAGTGAAATAATTAGTTTGGCTAATTTTTCATGTGGGCTCTCGTTCAGATTTGGTAACTTGGAATTTCATTCATGTGTAAAGGCACTTTTAAACTGATTGCCTAAGGCTTCTGCGTTTTGTTTAAGTGTTCAGTTTGTAGATCAAATGGTCCGACTTGTATGTTCTCTCCAAAATGTGTTCCAAATGACCACATGGACGATGTGTGGTTCTCGGATGAAGCGCACTTTCTTCTCTCAGGCCACGTAAAGAGCAAAAATAACATTTTCTGGGGCACAACTCCACCGCGAACGTTCTACAGCGACCTTTACATTCAACAAAATGTACAGCGTGGGTAGCCATTTCGATACACGGCATCATCAGTCTATTCTGGTTTGAGGATGAAAACGTGGGAAAACGGACAGTCTGTCATAGTGAACACTGAGTGGTACCTGGTGGTACTTAGGACGTTTTGGGCAGCATTGGGCCGACGCAGGGGCATCACTAGATGTGAACAACGGTTTCAGCAAGATGGGGCCACCCCTCACACTTCTGATGACACTCTATTGTGGCTAAGGCAGCGATTCGGGGATCGACTCATAAGTAGGATGTGTAACATTGAGTGGGCGCCACACTCATCCGATTTAAACCACCCAGATTTTTACCATTGGAGTTATCTAAAGGACCGAGTATACAAAAGCAACCTCAGACATTCGGTGACTTGAAGACAGCAATTACAGCCAGGATCATGGCAATCCACACAGGGGAATGCGCTCGTGTCATTGACAATTTCGCGCGTGTGCCTGCAACACCAACTGGGTCATTTTGGAACACATTTTGGAGAGAAAATAAACTGAAAACTTCGTGGAATGATCCCGCATAAACTAACGTTAATGTGCACCAAATATGAAATAATTCGTTGTAGTGTAGAAGTTATAAGCATTTTTGCTTTCGATCATATCTTTTTCCACTTACTTCATTAATAGACATTGTCTCGTGGTTTGGCGAAGCCCTCAACATGCTGTTTCAATTCTGCTTGTCTTGCGCTCTCTTTTGTCAGATGGTTCCTCGTCTAGGTCGCCTGTCCATCATTTCGCCAGTCATCCTCCAGATCGTTTCCCTTCGGAAAATTTCCATGTGAAAATACGCGATGTCCATCGGTCATCTCGTATTCTACCGATGTTCCCTGCCCAGGTCCATGTCCTTCTCCTGACTTGTTCAATCTCGAATTCGACCTTTGTCTTCTCTCTTACCAAAACGTTTGTTTTTTTGTCCCGGCATGACATGTTTAACATACTCCTTCTTTCCATCTTTGCGTGTGCAGCTGGTAGCTTGTTCATTGCCTGGTTGGTGAATATCCATGTTTCCACGCCGTATATCATTGCTGGAAGACTGGAAGTACGTAAATGCGTTGTGGAATTGTCTTGCCAAATAGGTTCCTTTGTTACCATTGAAGCCTGGCCGGTCGTGAATTCTTCTTTGAATATCCTCGTCTTTATTTTTGTCTTTGGGGCTGTATCGTTGTCTCAGGTAGATGTTGCTTTCAGCGTTCTCTCTCTCTGAGTAGTGCTGACATTTATTGGTGTGCCATTCTCCATCATCGCCTTTGTCTTCGACTTATTCATCACCCAACCCATATTTTCACCTTTTTTCGGCTAGCTCCTGCAGCATTTGCTGTTGTTCAGGCGGTGTTATTAACACATGTGAGTAGGTCGTCGGAGAAGCGAAAATGACAGAGACATTCTCCGTCTCTCTTCAAGCCTCTGGGTTCACGCGTCAATCTTCGGAATATGCTTTTGAGTGTTGCCGTAAACATATCCGTTACCATTCTCGTAGTCGACAAAGACACTTCTTCAATTGATTCATGACGCTTATATGGTCTGTCATTGAGAAACTGCTTCTGAATCCAACTTATTCACGTGATTGGTTTTGGTCGAAATTCTTTTCTAATCTTTTTGTTTGTATTTTCGTGAGTACTTTAGAGAAGTTTGACAATGGGCATAATGGTGTGTAGTTCTTGGTGTTTTTCTTATTTCCTTCTGAAAGATTATCACCATCTGTGCGTTCTTCCATGTTGTGGGTGTTCATTTTTCTGATAAGTATTATCTGGTTGCCTTACGCCACTTTCACGTCCCGTCGTGTTGTCTCAGGTGTTGCCTTCGGGTCGTGTGAATTATGCACTCAGTTCACTGTCGTATAGCTCGGTGTAGTCTCTCTATCCGTTCATATCTTGATCATGGATTCCTTAATCTGGCTTGTCTAGAAGTGTACTCATTATTTTCTTGGCCTAGTGACTTTATTCAAGCTGTTTGATACAATAATACCTGCTCATAAATTTATAGTTTCTTGATTGTACAGTGTACTTCGTGATGTCCTGTTTGCTTTCATTTTGATGGTCTTGGCATTATTCTGCGTAATCTATTCGGTTTAATGGTCGCTTTCCACTTCATTTCTCGCCTTGTTCACCAGGGCTCGTGTAGGTGATTCTGATAGATATTATGGTAAAATTAACTGTCAACAAGGGGTTTGTTTGCGTGTTCGAAATAAAAATATGAAAATAAATGACAACTACAAATTATATACGCCACGGGTGCGGCATTTAGGCAAAGAAATTCGTCTGGGAATTTCCGATCCGATATGGTTCGAATCGCTATGTTGGGCGATTCAATTTGATGAAGCCGCATGATAAACCCATGCGCTTATATACGTTTGGAACACATTTTATTAATTTCCACTGGGCACTATATTCATCGTTTTGCTGCAAGCTTCATCTGTATGCCGTATCCGACTATCCTTACATAATGGAATCTTAGCTTCGCTTGTGAATTCACGCATCCCGATTTCATGAATATTAAGCAGTACTGAGAAATGCAGCGCTTAAATACTTTGATATAAATCGTCGTCATTTTATTTACAGGACATCACGAAGTACAGTGTACTGTTATAGTTCGTACACGCATGCAAATGATTTGTTGGCCAATACAATGTATACAAAATATATCAGGCACCGTAGTTGTGTTTACACTGATGAAAATATCGAACAAATTGTTATATTGATTAGACAGCAGCGACTCAAACGAAATGCAAATGGGTGTGTTCCCCAGAGTTGACGGCGTCCATGTTTGAAAT
This sequence comes from Oasisia sp. SBJ-2009, assembly GCA_964017155.1. Classification (NCBI taxonomy): domain Eukaryota; kingdom Metazoa; phylum Annelida; class Polychaeta; order Sabellida; family Siboglinidae; genus Oasisia; species Oasisia sp. SBJ-2009. The sequence goes on from OZ024863.1 coordinate 33,425,837, forward strand.
ATTATTAAATATACTGCGGTGCTGTGCTCATCAAGCCACGTTGGCTGGTCGCATGTCCTACTACGTTTTGGCATTGCTTTCGGGAGTGTTTCCGCTCGTCTTTCACATTTCAAAGTTCTGGTTCTGGCGCCTGTTTAACCCGCAACCACAAACATCTGGTCGCAGCAAAACGGCTAACTGTGTCGATACTTACACTGTAACCTTGAGGCAAAACACTAACCCGATATTGATTATACGTTGTGTTTGGTAATCTCTTTTATTATTAACCTTTACATGAAGTCAGCTCGGGGGACGCGAGACAGACATGTTCCCCCTTAGTGCTTGCAGCCATCACCGCCAGATCGCAGCTGAGTGCTAGGGGTGACTACAGCACCACCATCGACGCTCACCGACTCACTGACTGACTGACTCATTGACTCACAGACTGACTGACTGACTGACTGACTGACTGACTGACGGACGGACGGACGGACGGACGGACTGACTGACTGACTGACTGACTGACTGACTGACTGACTGACTGACTGACTGACTGACTGACTGACTGACTGACTGACTGACTGACTGAATGAATGGCTGGCTGGCTGGCTGGCTGGCTGGCTGGCTGGCTGGCTGGCTGGCTCGCTCGCTCGCTCGCTCGCTCGCTCGCTCGCTCCCTCCCTCCCTCACTCACTCACTCACTCACTCACTCACTCATTCAATCACTCAATCGCTCACCCACCCACCCACCCACCCACTCACTCACTCACTCACTCACTCACTCACTCACTCACTCACTCACTCACTCACTCACTCACTCACTCACTCACTCACTCACTCACTCATTCTCTCATTCACTCATTCACCCATTCACTCATTCACCCAATTTCCACTTGCTAAGTAATTAATAATTTCGTTAATTAACTAATTCATTTGTTAATTCGTTAATTTATTAATTCACTCTTTCGTATATTCACTCATCCATATAATTACTCACCATCCACTCACCCATGCCATAAACCCGTGCATGGGTGCGTGTGAGTGTGCGTGCGCACCTGAGATATGCAGGCGACAAACAAAGGATGTGCCCACCCCGCAGTGTCGTGACCACACGCACTGGCGCCCTCAAACAACCACAGTTTTATTTCAACATTTACTAACTTGTGCGACCCACCGAACCGTACCCTACGCAGTCAGTCCGAGTCGGCGCGTACATCTCAACATCTAAACGGTCACTGTTACAAGCCAGCTGCGCTTGACGCAGACGAGTCACTGAGCCGCCTCTGTCAATGCGCCCATCTTCCGCCTGGCCGACCTTGACGCGTCGAGTCATCGTCGACGTCAGTGACGCACTTCCGATTATAGCGCAATCAACAGTTGCTAATAAACTTGGTGGAGCGGGCTGCAGCTGGGCGGGTAACGTTGTCTGTCCTGTCCTGTCCTGTCCTGTCCTGTCCTGTCCTGTCCTGTCCTGTCCTGTCCTGTCCTGTCCTGTCCTGTCCTGTCCTGTCCTGTCCTGCGCGAGGCCGTGCATGCGCGTGATGCTAATCTGGCGCGCGACCATCGGCCACGTCGCGTCGCGTCGCGGCGCTCGATACCGCCGCACGGGGAGAGCTCGAGCGACGGCCCGCCCACTCGGCATCCTGCAAGCGGCCGCCGCGCCGCTCACAAGCACTGCGTCAGTATCCAGCAGCCACACGCAACACGCAAGGGACACAGACAGCACGAGTGACATCGTCGCTTGTCATATCCTCGAGAAATTAGAATGATGACTGTCATCGGACCATCGCTCATACTTGCATAAGTGCAACAAACAAGTTGAGCGACATCGCGGCGAGCCTGTCCACGTCAGACATTGGTCAGTTGGCCGGCGGTTACCGGAGTAGAATGAGACTACAGCCGTGCTTATTGGCTGACCGACGCAGGCGGTTATTGCCGGTGTCTCTGACCGCAACTCGCCACTGTTGAGATACTGACCAACTCTGCAGAGACGTCGAAATGTCACGGTGACCATCAGTTGGTTGTGGGTTGAGATTCTGAATTGGGTCTGAATTTCGTGGACCACGTTGTGGTTGGAGCGTGTACATGTATTATCGCCTACACACTGTACACAATACGGCGTTACTTAGAGGCACAACTTGCACAATAGCAGTATTGCGTTATAGCGTGTTAAGCGCGCATGCAACTTTCGTACGACATTGGTATTGGATGCCAGATGACTGTTTCCATTAGAAGCGAAGGAGCCGCGTAGTAAGCCATCGACAGAAGTTGTCGACCGGAAACACCGTAGACACATCCGAGGAAGTTTTGTAAGAACCAAACGTCTGAGGAGGTTCACGAGGAAGTTACACCGTAGACACACCCGAGGAAGCTACGGGGGAACCAGACGTCTGAGGAGGTTCACGAGGAAGTTACACCGAAGACACACCCGAGGAAGCTGCGGGGGAACCAGACGTCTGAGGAGGTTCACGAGGAAGTTATACCGAAGACACACCCGAGGAAGCTGCGGGGGAACCAGACGTCTGAGGAGGTTCTCGTTGGCGCGGTTCTTGCCAGGCGCCGGGTGGCCGGAGTCGCTCGAGGATGGGGGAGAGAGTGGTGCGGGTCCTGCCCCGGACGTGTCTCGGCCGCCTCAGCTGCCTGCTGCTCGTGCTGCTGCCCATGCTCGGCCTGCTCGCCGTCGCCGTCTACTGGACGTACACGCGTCACCAGGTCGGTCTCCACGCGCTGTCGTCTGTCTGTCACTTCTGTCTTCGTGTTCGTTTGAAGGCTTTGTTATTGGTGGAGACGATGTGTAGGACAGTCGTAAAGGGTACCCAGTCATAAAGTGTACTTCTAAATAATAGTATTTTAGTAGTAGTAGTAGTAGTAGTGGTAGTGGTGGTGGTGGTGGTGGTGGCGGTGGCGGTGGCGGTGGCGGTGGCGGTGGCGGTGGCGGTGGCGGTGGCGGTGGCGGTGGCGGTGGCGGTGGCGGTGGCGGTGGCGGTGGCGGTAGCAGTAGCAGTAGTAGTAGTACATAACGCCGATATCCGCCATAAACGCGCTCATAAAAGTATTATAACTCTCTCTCGCTATGCCATGTGTTAAGGGAATAATCCTGTTGTGATAATCATTACGGATTGCTTAGCCTGATTGCAAGATAATGCGAATTCGTCTGAGGAAACTGAAAGTCACGGCAGCAAGGAATCAGGAGTCGTTGTGCAAACAAAAGCAATCACCTTCTTAGCTCATTTTCTTCCGCCTTCACTCAGACGTCGTATGTTTCTTTTGTACTAAGTATGTACAATGTGCATAGCCACGAATGCCAGTCATATTTGCTAAACGGATGTCTTGCTTCATCAGAATAACGTAATGACACATTGGTATTCCAAAGCCTGGCAATCCCAATAAAGTTATTTCACCAAAACCGCAAGTTCGAGGAAACTTGCGCTTAATTAAATGTTTTATGTCCACTTTAGCAACGGAATTGACAAACTTCGTTCGTATTGTTAATCATATATGTAGTTATAAACACATTTTATTCGGTAGCACAACATATTATATACCTCTAGGCATGCTTTGTTGACCTTTCATATCACTTTCATATCTAAAAAACTTAATTTACTGATATTGGTCTACATCTAAATAGCTCTATATAGTCAGCCGACTTCATTATTTATATGACGAGGTAACAGTTGAATTAAGCTACTGCCAGGCCGGCGTTGCTGCTGATTACCTGTCGTCAGCCGCCGACAGCCGTCGACAGCTGTAAAGACCCGTCTTCAGCTGCCTGGCTGCCAACACAACACTCGGTGTAACGAACACTATGCGCTTTGCAAATCAATATTGACGATTAATTCTTCCCAATTCAGATTCACCTAGCCACGTGACTTCCAGCGCTCGCACGCTCGCTGTGTTTGTTGCCTTGTTAAATTCGATTTGTTTCATTCGCCACGTTTTACACACACTTCGCTAACTATTCATTTTAATCTAGGTGTAGTAGCTTCTATTCGGATTCGGTTAAAATGAATGGTATAAATGATTTGTCTCTGTATATGTGCCACAAACATATTCAAGTTATCCGATCTAACAATTTAGGCAATATAACAAATACATCCGACTCTCAGGCAGCAGAACAAATTAAACAAGGAATTTTCAATAGCCATAAAATAATATTATGTGTCGTTCACTTGAAAACAATCGCTTGCTCACTTTTGTGAACGTCTTCTAAATGACTGATTCTGGTCGTTAAATTGGGCAATATTTGAAACATCGTGATGTGAATTAATGCTAACTATAATTATTCACATTTACACTGTGGAGCCACTTCACCAATGATTGTTTGCACCCTCATGAACATATCCAATTGTTTGTGCGATTATTTCAGCAAACTGAATAGCACATTTCACCAAGTAGCGGAGAATGAGTACTAGGTGACGAGTGGTATATTCGATTTTTCGCAAATAAGCGTGACACGAGACAAGGGGAAATCGAATTGAGGAAAGTGTCTTAATGATGAATGTTGTTGAACAATTAAGTAAGCGGGGAGACTGGGGGAGACGTCGACGACAATTTGATCGAAGGTATATCATTTCGAGGATGTCATAGCAATGCTAGATGACAACTGCATGGAGGTTAATATTAGGAGAGTTTATGATTACATCTAAACGGTGACTGCAGAACCATGTGGGTTATAATCGCGTATCGGTCACAGTTGCCAATTAATCCATAAATGCTAGCATGTTTTAACTTTAAGAACAGTGTAATTGTTGCTGTACTACTTTTATGTCCCGTATGTCAGAGGAGACGGGGCCTTCTGACGACTGGATAGTACGCTATATAAGAACTAGCCTTTCTAAACTTACCTTTTAATTTCTAATCCACTGTCAATACTCAGTCAGGTTTCGAATTTAGAGGGGGCTGAGGGATTCACTATCGGGCACCTAGCAACTGCCACTCTAGAGGCTCGACTGGCCCTTTAAAATGTATGCTTAATCGCGACGTGGTTAACTAACAAAGATGACATATGCTAAACATGTGCAAAATGGAACTTTGGGAAAAACCATCAAAACGACAGAAGATAGCAATCCTGTGAGCCATGGCAACATGGGCAAATGGTACGTTTGTATTGTTGTTACCGTTACTCACGCCCTAGTCATCGCGTCGTATCAACAAAGTCGGGCCCTGTAGCTGAACACAGACATACTGTTTACATTTTCCAAGGGTTGCTGATGGTCGAAAGTATGGATTAATGAAACTCATGGAAAAGCGCGCCGCCTAACTAGGTCACCGGCTAACCAGTGAGATTCGTGAACGTCACGAAAACACTAACAACACATGCATGTGCTTCAACTTTGAATTAGCCAAAAACCTACTTTTTCATGGTCAGTTCCATTTTAACAACACGTTTATTCATGTATATTTTGTCGATGCAGTGTTTCTGCTTGTAAATATTAAGGTTAATGAATCATAAATTGCGTAGGCCTACGTAACATTCACGGCATCTTGGCGCCGACCTGACATTAAAAACAAATGTTTTGCCTAAACCTGGTACATAGGTGCATCAGCTTCATCATTCAACATCAACTCTTAGACATATTTATATTACGAAAATATTGCGTCTTAATCACTTGGTTTGTATCAACAGATGCAGCTATAACGTCACTGACGTCACACGCGGCCGCAGAGGCGCAAGATGGCGCAAACCGGGTCGTTCTTCAGGCCTCAACACTGCGCTAAGACGCAACATTTTCGTAACCAAAATATGCCTTGGTTTAAGCGAAATGTATGTAAAATTGTAGCTGTAATAACGACATCGAGGTTAGCCCTGTATACTAGATAACGCCTTCTTACAAGAAGTGTTTTCGTCCTAAGGTTTTAGTCATGGCTTTCTAGGTGATGGGAAGAAGAGGCCCGACTGACCCCGACTGATTTGTGGCTAAATTCTCAACCGGGTCTAGAAAAATATTTTTGAGTTATGGCATACTGTTATGAAATACCCATTTACCAATTGATGTGTGTAATTTATAGATATATGGTTATGATCCTCAAACAGCAGATAATATGATTTACATGTCACGAAGTTATAGTATTTGAACATAATATTAGTATAAAATAACTAATCGGGATAATACACTTGATCCGAAGTGACCCCGACGGCTCAAGCAGCTAATCCCTTCGAATGTATGAACAAACGAACGAGCGAATGAACGAATGTCATAGTTCAAATCAATCTTTGACTTTTCGTCACCAGTCTTCTCTTCTGAATGTCAAGTAGATTGGACCCGTGTTCCTGACATGTAAACCTGCGGGACTCGTGAACAAACGGGAAAAACTACTGCAGTGCACGCATGCATAATACAAGAAATCCATGAGAACCGGCCCCGTCGATAGGGCATATATGTATGTTACTGGACATCATTTAAGTGTAAGGCTGTGGGATGTAATTGTTTAATGTGAAACTATTTGTCGTATCGACTTATCCGTCCAACATGGCCGCTGTAACAGGATTCTATCCACAGTGACGTCACACGCACAAGCAGCACTCAACAGAGTTTTCCACGCACGTTTAATCTCTGTTTGTGTGAAATATCTTTTGATTGCTAAATAACGCAAAATGACGAGAGAGATTACGAAATAATCAAACATGCCCTCCACACAATGTTCTGTCACGCAGTATACATGTAATTATGGTTTAGTGCTAATTATTATGATCAGTCGAATTTGATTGCTCCTTTACGACAGAGCCAGTTAATTACGTCATGATGTGAGCCTAGCTGACAAAATGGCACTATATTGACGTCGGGATCTATTATTACATAATCAGTTTTGTTTTTGCTGTTGGTTCGGATATTTAAAATTACAAATAAATGAGTTTATAATATAAATTACCTTTTTGATTGGGATCCTCTTATACTGGTATCAGTTTCGATGATTTAGTAATAAATGCAAAGCCGTTATGATACAAAACAGCCTCCTTTTGCTTTAAACATTGTTTATAACACAAGTGCAGCGCGTGTGCTATATCCTATATGCAATAGGCGTTTCGTTTTATCGATCAAATATTACAACGGATGATATTATGCAGAAGTACTGTGCCCTATTTTCACAAACCTCGACTCTGTAATTTCCTTAGTGAACGAAGCAGACGCAGATGAAAGCGTGATTATCATCGAGATTTTCGTGTACACGTCACTTATGGCAGATCCTCAATTACCTGAATTATGCTAACATCCGGAGTTATTACTATTGATGCAAGACATTCGTTCCTGTCTGTCTCTGGCGCTGTTTCTATGAAAACTACTTCTTTGTTAATCATCGTACGTCTGATTTGGGGCGGAATATCCCCTGAAGCGCCATCTTGCGGTGTTACAATTGCATATTATTATATTATTTTTTAATAATCATATTAACATTGATTTTTCCGAAATACGTGAATTATGATCAGAAACTGACGGAGAAGTGACCTTTTTACGGCGACGAACAACGTGATTATGAACGGAATGTCAACGAGTTTGCAGCGCCAGACTATTTAATTAAGCGCCGACTGATGGCGCCATACATCACCTCACGTGACAAGTTTCCGTCCGCGGCGTTTGAAACTTTATTAGAAAATTCGCATGCACCGGCGGGATTAACGATATTACAAATGAATTGTAGTAGAGCGTGGCCGTCGTGACAGCCGCTATATGCGACGTGCACCAATTCCCAATTGGTGAATTCCTTTGCGACTTGACGTCCATGTAGAATAAGATCAGGCTAGCTGCGTCCGACCGTTGGCTGGCAATGAGGCTGGTGGCGGGAAGGCGCGGTCACGTGCAGACGGCCGGCACGTGAATACGCCGCGGCAGATGGTTCCGTCAAGTTATAACAAGATTACGTGTTAGCATGCTGCGGGCACTGTGCCGATAGGAAACTGACAGGTTCCGTGTGAATATCGATTGTTTTCCCCATTGACACAGTAATGCTCAATTTTATTTATTGACAAATTAAACTTGTCAACAGAGCGCTCATTCCAATCTTATTGGGAGTATCAATCTTAGAAATGTCTTTTTCTCGTGACAATTTTCATTGAATTAAATTGTTTCGAAGGCACAAAAACGGTACTTCCAATGATGACAAATAAGCCTGGTGTTTCCTAATATAATATATTTATTTATTTATGAGATTAAGTGTCGTCATGATTACAAGTCGCTATCGTTTAAGGGTAACACTAATGAGAAGCCGTGCTTTTTAATAACTTACAAATACTCAGTTAAATATGTTATTTAGCATGTGCAGAACATCAGTTGATCAGAATATATCTCACGTACAAGGGACTGACTGTTGTGCCTAATCGTAATAATAATATGTTAATGATATTTTGTAAAATTGCACATACACATAATTGTAATATTAATGTCACACACACACTCACGCATGCACGCATTCACGCACGCATGCACGCATTCACGCGCGCACGCACGCACGCACGCACGCACTCATGCACGCACACACACACACATATGTTATATATATATATATATATATATATATATATATATATATATATATATATATATATATATATATATATATTGAGAGAGATCGGGATCACACCATCCAACCAATATTGCATATCAACCAACCAACCAAATAACCAACAAACTAACAAACCTAGCAAACAGGAAATTAGGTAAATCTGCAATCAACAAACAAACCACGTAACCGAACAACCAATTAACTAGACAAACATTCAACAACCAGCATTTTAACCAATAACGTAACGAATTTTCAGTTGTAATCACATTTGCAATGATTACAGCAACATCAATGTTTGTAAATGTCTGTTTTCCCGTATAACTAACGAGCACACAGAGTATGAGCCGACGCCCTGCAAGCACATTTCCGTTGAGATTGTTTATATGAACACCCGGCCTGGTTTCGTGCCAGCAGCGCGGTGATACATCAATCCAACAACTCAATTAGTTGTCGCTGGTGTCTCGATATATTTCTGAACTCTGGGTCGACATAAATTCATATGTCACCGACGGACAGGTGACAGGTCAAGAACCCATTCAGGTGGCGCGGTCAGCAAGGCGGAGGTCGAGCCAAGTCTTTTCGACTGTGGCGTAGACCATACATCATCGTCGCATTGGGCAGCTGCCGGCCTCCATTAGCATCATGCGGAGAACAACAAGGAATTAATCCCCCCACGCCTGTCCAACTGAACTCTACCGATTGTGTGACGACCGTAACATCGTGACATCTGGTTACACCGATGAATTTCATGCACACATTTGATTTTAAATGTACCAGTGAAATATCGACGCTTAGTGTATTTTTTATATTGTTTTAACCATCCCTCGATCGATATTCTCACGTACAAAATAGTTGAAACATACATTCACGTAAACAATTTATTGTGTGTTTTTTGTATCTAGTCTGCTATTGTTTCCGACATATAGATTTTTATGATCACTACATAGATAGTCAAGAGGAGCTAAGAAAGATACCAGCAGACGTAAAACACTTCCAATAACACGTTCAATAAAATGAAGGACACTCTTTGGTCTCATCATTACGCAATACAATGGCGCAATGTCCACGCGATGGACACCCTTTCTTGCCCACCGGACCGTTGTCACAGACCTTGGTGACACCAGAATGGCCGGTAAGAAAGATAAACAAAACCACTAGCGTATATATTAGCAAAGTAATGGTAGAGCTATCCAACAATGTTGTAACTATGTCAGATTGCATGAACCTAATGTCCTCATCCAATGGACAACAGTCTAACTGAATGCATGGTACTTGATGACTACATCTGCATCGTCTGATCGAATGCCTATCATTCTTTGCACAGTTCTTTATTAATACATCCGCATTTTCTGGGGAGAATAGAATCACTTTGTCGTTCACCTGACTCAATACTATTTCTGTTAGTTTACATTGTGTGAGGTTGTGACATCCACAATACATATCACATCAATTGCATAAATAACTTATTGCTGCCACAATGGCAAGTAGGTAAGTAACATGGCATTAACTGGTCTTGGCAACCATCCTGATGTTAGCAACGCTTGTTTCAAAGGCCTGAAGGGTAGGACCTCAGCCTAAGGGAATACGGCACTATGTGAACAGAGTCACTAGACTGCTTACTTTCGAAATGATCCCCTTCCACAACTAACCTCCGCAGATTTATGTTGCATCTATTGTAGTTGACGTTTTCAGGACTTTATTAATATTGACCGCCTAAAAGATTTTTATTAGACGTCTATGGAATTATCGTAATAATACAAGTATTATACTACAAGTAGGATATATATATATATATATATATATATATATATATATATATATATATATATATATATATATATATATATATACAGGCCTTGCCTTTTGAGGAGCGCGATCGCGATCGCGCTCGCGCTCCATCGCGCTCCTACATTTGCTTTTGGGAGGGCGATTTTCCGCGCACCTGGGCGTTGGGATTTTTTTTATCGAGATTCATTTTTCGCTTGAACACCACACTTTATGCTTCATAACACAATAACTGTTGCAGTTACCTTATAAAGTTCTGTGAGAGAAATGTAGCTGTGTTTGTTACATTTACTACACAATATCCTGCATATTCATCAACGCCAATGCGTTCAGACAACGAGCGATATCGTTCGGCTTCGGTCAGTCCATGGGCGCCGCCATATTTGAATTTTCGAAGATCATTAACACGAAATGAAAATCGCCACGAAGTCGGTCTTTCTAACGAAATCCGCTACAATAACGCGTTAAGCAGTTAATAAATTTGTACAGACACAAACTATAGCAACATCAAACTAAACTAAAAACTAATCGAACTACTAAAACAACTAAAATCCCACTTCCAAATACAAATCCAATAACTTTCAAAATGCTATAACGTAGAACGATCTTCCCAGTTACAAAATCCTAAAAAAATGCAACTTACACATGGGTAATCAGGAAACTACTTGGTGAACGTATAAATAAGTATGTTAACAAAAACATTGTAGTAAAATCTCAAAATGGACCGAGTGACGGTATATTATATATACTCTATGTGACTGCTGTATTGCAGGGTGAAGGCTCGGCAATAATATCAATAGCTCTCCTGGGCCATTTTAGGAGGGCGATTTTTAGCTCTCCAAGGTTTTTCAAAAGGCAAGGCCTGTATATATATATATATATATATATATATATATATATATATATATATATATACTACAGAAAGTACAGTTGACAAGTGCTACATTTCACGAAATGTCATCTGGATATTTAAAATACATCCACAACAATGCAGTAGCACGTATCAATCAAGTTCAAGAATGTCACTGATGGACAGGGTACAAATTAACGTCGGTTTGGCGACCTAGCGAGAGATGTAAATTAAGGAGCAGTCACCGCTGCGTGGGATTTACGAATCTACAGCAATGACGAGTTTCACCTGTGACATCTTCAACGAGACAAGTAGAAGGAAAGGTTGCTACGGCCAACTGACTTGTTAGACGAGTAGAAGGAAAGGTTGCTACGGCCAAATGTCTTGTTAGACGAGTAGAAGGAAAGGTTGCTACGGCCAACTGACTGGTTAGACGAGTAGAAGGAAAGGTTGCTACGGCCAACTGACTGGTTAGACGAGTAGAAGGAAAGGTTGCTACGACCAACTGACTGGTTAGACGAGTAGAAGGAAAGGTTGCTACGGCCAACTGACTGGTTAGACGAGTAGAAGGAATGGGTGCTACGGCCAAATGACTTGTTAGACGAGTAGAAGGAACGGTTGCTACGACCAACTGACTGGTTAGACGAGTAGAAGGAATGGGTGCTACGGCCAAATGACTTGTTAGACGAGTAGAAGGAACGGTTGCTACGACCAACTGACTGGTTAGACGAGTAGAAGGAAAGGTTGCTACGGCCAACTGACTGGTTAGACGAGTAGAAGGAAAGGTTGCTACGGCCAACTGACTGGTTAGACGAGTAGAAGGAATGGGTGCTACGGCCAAATGACTTGTTAGACGAGTAGAAGGAAAGGTTGCTACGGCCAACTGACTGGTTAGACGAGTAGAAGGAAAGGTTGCTACGGCCAAATGTCTTGTTAGACGAGTAGAAGGAAAGGTTGCTACGGCCAACTGACTGGTTAGACGAGTAGAAGGAAAGGTTGCTACGGCCAACTGACTGGTTAGACGAGTAGAAGGAAAGGTTGCTACGGCCAACTGACTGGTTAGACGAGTAGAAGGAATGGGTGCTACGGCCAAATGACTTGTTAGACGAGTAGAAGGAAAGGTTGCTACGGCCAACTGACTGGTTAGACGAATAGAAGGAAAGGTTGCTACGGCCAACTGACTGGTAAAACGAGTAGAAGGAACGGTTGCTACGGCCAACTGATTTGTTAGACGACTAGAAGGATCGGTTGCTACGGCCAACTGACTTGTTAGACGAGTAGAAGGAACGGTTGCTACGACCATCTGACTTGTTAGACGAGTAGAAGGAACGGTTGCTACGGCCATCTGACTTGTTAGACGAGTAGAAGGAACGGTTGCTACGGCCATCTGACTTGTTAGACGAGTAGAGGAAGGAAAGGTTGCTATGGCCATCTGACTTGTTAGACGAGTAGAAGGAACGGTTGCTATGGCCATCTGACTTGTTAGACGAGTAGGAGGAACGGTTGCTACGGTCAACTGACTTGTTAGACGAGTAGAAGGAAAGATTGCTACGGTCAACTGACTTGTTAGACGAGTAGAAGGAAAGATTGCTACGATCAACTGACTTGTTAGACGAGTAGAAGGAACGGTTGCTACGGCCAACTGACTTGTTACATGCTACAATATGTTGCAAATTACCTTCTTAACTAGGTTTGTCTTCCTTTTAGTGAGATTGTTATTCGGTGATGTTATTAAATTTGATATTGTAGATATAAAATTCGTTATATGGAATTGGGGATAGAGTGTAGGTGGCCTACATGTATGCCTGTTTGTTCATGCTGCGTGTGTGACCAAATTAGCATATATGATAGCTGTCTCGACCGAAATGCTATAGGAAATTATTGTTCCAGCATATGGAATTGTATCTGGTTAGTTTTCTTGACATTTGCAGGCACCGGCGTCGACGCAATGTCATGAAATATTTCAAGATGCAATGAAGAGATATTTATGTTCAAAATAAATCCATACTCATGTAGTCTATGCGCAACAAATGCGTACGATGGACCCCTACTGTTTTGTTTGGTTGGTTGCAGTAATATACTTACCACATCATAGTATGCGTTCACTCTACACGTAAAAGCATAGCTCAGGACGCATTTGATATACACCAGTTGAAGCAGGACATAAAAAAACAGAGAAGCGCAGATCCCATAGGAGCCGTCTGGCTTCGCTTGATATTTATGCTGATTAAAACAATTCTCGGTGGTCGTCAACGAGGATATAATCCAGCGAGGGAGGCAATATTAACTGCACGGGGACGAAGCCTTCCCCCGTCCAGACGTTCCGGTCCTCGAGACGTCTGCACGCATCCTTGACCGCTCAATGGAGATTTAGTGTCGCGAGTTTGCATCCTGCGTGCTTACGGATTACGCAATTGCGTCTTTATTATCACATTGCCATGTTGTCTGGTCATAGGTGAGAGCCTTCACGATAGGATAATGTGATGAGTATGATTAATCGGTCAATATATTTAATCTAAGTAATCAGACGAGCTAGAATATGTTAAAGAAGTTTGCCAAACTGTTATAGTTGTTCAAATATAAGACATAGTTTCTTTCTATCAATAATATTAATTTTCTATTTCTGCCAGTTCGTACTCAAATGGGCGCCTTTTTGTGGTCGTTTCTATATGGTTCATACCGTCCTCATTCTTTGTTACCGCATAGCTGCAAATATTCTTCACACCTATACTTCGAAGGTAGTTTATTCTCAGATC
>OZ024863.1:33444705-33457205 GCA_964017155.1 Oasisia sp. SBJ-2009
CTCCCGTATTATTAAACAGTGTTTTGTGTTTGTTTGTGAGGGTGTGTGAGTGTGTGTGTGAGTGTGTGAGTGTGTGAGTGTGTGTGTGTGTGTGTGTGTGTGTGTGAGTGTGTGTGTGTGTGTGAGTGTGTGTGTGTGTGTGTGTGTGTGTGTGAGTGTGTGTGTGTGTGAGTGTGTGTGTGTGTGTGTGTGTGTGTGTGTGTGTGTGTGAGTGTGTGTGTGTGTGAGAGTGTGTGTGTGAGTGTGTGTGTGTGTGTGAGTGTGTGAGTGTGTGTGTGTGTGTGTGAGTGTGTGTGTGTGTGTGTGTGTGTGTGTGTGTGTGTGTGTGTGTGTGTGTGTGTGTGTGTGTGTGTGTGTGTGTGTGTGTGTGTGTGTGTGTGTGTGTTTCTATCTCATAATCTCCGTCAGTTTTGCATATTTCGGGCTGAAATCATGCATGGTACCCAGCGGGCCCACGAGGACGGTTGGTTTGGGGAACTTGGGGGATCTCAATATTCCTAAATTCCCAAATTAGAAAACAACATTAATGTGTGTCTACGTCAAAACTTTCTTACCGAACAATACTGATAAGAGCAATGATAATAATAAAGATTATATATTTACGGCAACTTGATCAAATATACAGTTGAGCTAACCACGGGGCGTGAATTATCTCATCATCATCATGCTGTCGGTCGCAACGCGACAAAGACTGCTTCCATCACTTGACTGTTGCTCTCCATTTATCTCTCTGCTGTGAGAGTGATGTCCAGGAGTCGATCTTTATGTCTCTCAGCTTCAGGTTTCTCTTGATGGTATCCTTGAACCGGAGACGAGGGCGCCCTCTCTTTCTCTGACCAGAAGACAGTTGGGAGTAGAGAACCTGCTTTGGTAGCCTGTCTGGTGACATCCTCATGAGGTGTCCAGTCCACCGGAGATTCTTTCTGATCAGAAGATCTTCCATAGATGGCAGCCCTGTCCGTTCGAGTATTTCCTTGTTTGTCACTTTGTCCATCCAGGTTATCCTCATGATCGATCGCAGATGTCGCATCATGAAGGCATGCAGCTTTTACACCTGTCGTCTGTACACAGTCCAGGCCTCAGCTCCGTATAGGAGGGTGGACAGCACGATTGCACGGTATATCTTGCTTTTAAGCCGCATGGACACATGGTGGTTGTTCCAGAGTCTCTGGCGTAGTCGGCCGAAAGATGCACTAGCCTTGGCCATCCTCCTCTGTATTTCATTGTCAATGCATCCATCACTTGATATAGTGCTTCCGAGGTAGGTGAATTCCAGAACAGATTTCAACTTGTTTCCATCAACCATGATATCCTCCTCTCGGGTTCTTGTAGAGTTGGGTTGGTACAGCACCTCGGTCTTCTTGATGTTAATCTCCAGGCCAAACTTCTTTGACGCATTGGAGAAAGCATCCACTATATTCTGCATCTCTTCAGCAGAGTGTGCAACCAGTGCACTGTCATCTGCGAATAGCAGCTCTCTCATCAGTATCCGAGTAGTCTTGGTCTTCGCTCTGAAGTGTGCGACGTTGAATAGGTCAGCGCTCTGTCTGGACTGTATGTAGACGCCATCCCCCATGTCTCGGAAAGCATCATCGAGCATTGCTGATAGGAAGATGGAGAACAGCGTGGGGGCCAGTACACATCCTTGCTTGACCCCATTTGTGACACTGAACGATTCAGAGACTTCCCCTCCAACACTAACATTCGCCATCATTCCGGTATGTAGTGCCTCGATCATTGTTGTGAACTTCTCTGAGCATCCATACTTCCTCAGTAGCTGCCATAGCCCGGTCCTCCCAACTGTATCGAACGCCTTACTGAAGTCGACAAATACCATGTACAGTGGTCGGTCCTGCTCAATGCACTTTTCTTGTAGTTGTCGGAGACAAAATATCATATCCACGGTGCTCCGGTTACCTCTGAAGCCACATTGAGTCTCTGGAACTACCTCTAGTGTTATGTGGGTAGATAGTCTGTTGAGTAGGATCCTGGCGAAGATCTTGCCTGCTATGGAAAGAAGAGAGATTCCTCTATAGTTCCCACAGTCTGTTCGATCACCTTTCTGGTAGATGGTTACAATGCTGGCATCCTTCCATGCTTGTGGTACAGAACCCACCTCCCAGACATTGGTGATTAGTTGGTGCACTCTGCTGAACAGATTGTCTCCTCCGTGCTTCCATACTTCTGCAGGAATTCCATCTCCTCCAGGTGCTTTGCCATCTTTCAGGCCGGCGATTGCTTTAGCCATCTCATCCATAGTTGGAATCTCATCTAGGCTTGTCTTGATAATGCGCTGCGGGATGTTGTCCAAAGCTTCGTGATCTATGTCTCCAGGGACGTTGAGTAGCTTCTGGAAGTGTTCACTCCATCTTGCCACAACTCTCTTGCTGTCAGAGAAGGTCTCCATTCCATCTGCTGATTTCAGTTGAACAGGTCCCTTCTTTTTGGGTCCCCACACTTCCTTCAGTCCATTGTAGAAACCCTTCATGTTGTTACTGTCAGCAGCTCTCTGCAGCTCCACTGCCTTCCTTTCCCACCAGTCTGACTTCAGTGCACGGGTGTGTTTTTGTAGCAGTCTGCAGGCGTCTTTATATGCTGCAGTGGTGGATCTAGTGCTCCTGATTTGCAACACTCTCTGGTGGGCTTGGTCTCTTCTGCTCATAAGAGTTTGTAGCTCCTGGTCGTTGGGGTCGAACCAGTCCTGGTGTTTTCGGTTTGGCTTGCCAAGATATGTCTTGGCCGTGTTGTACACGACCTGCTGCAGAGCTGCCCATTTCTCATCTGGTGTTGAGTTTTCTTTCTCCTCCCATTGGGCGAGAGCACTGTCCATCTCCTGCTCAAAACTCTCCCTATGGCTGGTGGTACTTAGTTTTGCTGTGTTGAGCTTGGTCGGCTTACTTGTTCCCTGCCTGCTGTGCTTTTGTCGTA
The DNA here is from genome assembly GCA_964017155.1 of Oasisia sp. SBJ-2009. Taxonomy (NCBI): domain Eukaryota; kingdom Metazoa; phylum Annelida; class Polychaeta; order Sabellida; family Siboglinidae; genus Oasisia; species Oasisia sp. SBJ-2009. The sequence goes on from OZ024863.1 coordinate 33,447,634, forward strand.
TTCTGAAAGCCACTTTTGACCTCAGCATCTGGTGATCGGTCCAACAGTTTGCTCCACGCATAGCTCGGGTGCTGTGGATGTCCATCTTATCCCGACACCTCGTGATGATGAAGTCGATCATATGCCAGTGTTTGGAACGAGGAGGTGGTCTTGCGTTCATCCTTCTGCTTGAACATGGTGTTCGTCACTATCAGTTCGAACTCAGAGCACAGAGCCAGTAGAAGCCCGCCATTGGAGTTGCATTTCCCAATCCCATGTTTGCCCATGATCAAGGGCCACTTGTCACTGTCTCTTCCTATCCTCGCATTGAAGTCTCCTATCAGCAGTAGCTTATCTGTACGAGGGATGCCACTGAGCACACTTGCCAGCTGGTTGTAGAAGGCCTCCTTGTTTTCGTCTGGGTTTGTCATTATCGGAGCATACACGCTGATAATTGTAGCAAAGTTGTCCTTGCTCAGAGGTAGTCTCATCGTCATGATTTATCTAAACCATAAATATACCGATACAATTATATATTAAAATAATTAATTACGTAATATAATATGATACATATCACACACACACAAAACCAACATGATCACAATCTCCGCCATGGCTCTCCTGATGCTTCTGCCCCTATCATCTTCTGTGTCCACTGCGGGAGAGGCTTCAAAGCTCAAATTGGACTATTCTCTCACCAACGAGCAAAGCACGCAACGGACGAAACTCTACACTGATGTCATCATCGGGCACGATGGACAGCAAAGAGAGAGACAGAAACCAGTACTTATGATGACATTCTAAAATTGTAACCTCACAAAGAGTGTTGGTAGAAAATATCATCAATAAATACATTAAACGCCATTTAAAATGAACCCAGATTAAGAACATATACGATGTCATTCGCTACAAGCGTGTATGGGCGCGAGTGATTTTCGGCACAGACCTTGGCCTCGTCTTGCAAGGCCGCCGAGGACGGAACGACTGTAGCGCGGTGGTTAAGACGCCTGGTTACGTCTTTGTAGAAGCAAGCCATTGAGCACGCGGCCCAGATTTGTAGATATAGACACAGGTGGATACTTGTGAATGAGAAATTCCCACGTGCATACATTAAACAGCATCTAACTAGGTGACGAGAGCGACACCTGCAGCAGCTGCCAAATGGTCATGGGAACAAAGTTACTTCATTACGTGTATCGCCGAGGTCATCCTGTCACTCTGTGACAGTGTCGTATTACGTTTGTGTTTTGTGGGGGTGTTTCTCACAATCACTACCGCTAATTAAGCAGTTACATCGGCTTCCAGTTGCATACCGAATTACATTTTAATTGGCTACTGTTACATACGGTACTCATTCTACTCAACAACCAACATACTTAGTTAACCTGCTATATTTCTCTGATATCTCTAGGATCTTTAGATAATCCGTTTCCAAACAACGTTTTTTTCCTTAAAAAACATTGGTACATTGACATTGGTAAACGCGCTTTCTTTGTGGATGCGCCAACAATTTGGAATCACCTCCCTATTACGATTAAATCTTCTGAAACTATAGATACCTTTCGTACAGAAACTGAAAACATATTTGTTTGAAATTGCTTTTCCACCATATATTTTCGGCGGTTCCATGCTCCTATGACTAGCCAAATGATTGTGTTTGTTGCACCTCTGAACTTGATTTTATAAGGATATAGGCGCTATAGGCGTTTTACAATTATTATGTTTTTGCGTTTAAAACATTATTATAACTGTGTGTGTGTGTGTGTGTGTGTGTGTGTGTGTGTGTGTTTGTGTGTGTTTGTGCGCGTGCGCATGCGCGTGTGCGCACGTGCACGTCTGTGACGAATGCATGCATGTCAACGTTTCCGTCCTACTATAGGTTTTCATCGAGCATCAGACGTTCAGGGATTACTCTTAGAAAATCTACGACAAACTTCGGAAGAAAAGCAACGCTTGTATGTGTATATCGAAGTTACTGGTTGGTTAAAGGTGTGTGCATTGGATGTTACAGTGGCGGAAGTTGATTGTTCATAGTGTAAAGCTGGTTCTGTGTGGTCCGCAATTTATTTTAGGAACGTTTTTCATAACTGAACTGATCAAGTGTATATCAAAACAAATGCACAGAATGTATGAATATTCCTAGAATCATCTATACATAACGATGCACTACCCGAAGGAAGATCATTGTTGCTATTTTAAAGGACACCGAAAATGGATGATTTTGTGCAAAGATCAAAAAACCATATTGAACTTATGAAATACTTGTAATTTTGCATTCCTTATGATAACTGCTCTGAGAGATTATTGCGATGTTTGGTCATAATTCACGGCCTGTCTTTGAAGACAATACGTGGCGCCTCTACCGATAGCGATCATTGTCTGTGACGTCACACCCGAACAACAATGGAGAACGTATGCAGCGTCACAGACATAGGGCCGTATTCTTCTTAGCGTCATACGTGTGTAAAACGTACGTTAAAATTGCGTAAATTGCCTGGTGTGACGTCAGTCGACGCGAATGCAATGAACGGTCTAAAGCCAGTCCATGACTTCTCCGCGATGCCGCTTCACCATAAATGGGCGGAAAAGAAAAAATTGGCCTGGGATTGTTTGAATGTGCGCCAAAGTACAATTTCATGCAAAAATAGCGAATATTATAATGTTCCCCTGTCCATGTCCGTTAAATAACGAACACAACCGATAACGAAAATTATTATAATCCACATTGATGTAGGTATTTTCCAGGGTTAGTAGGCCACGAGCCGTCTACGTAATAAGCTGTCACACCTACTTCGCGTGCAACATGGTTCAAAACGAGGCGACGCTAGCCAGCGCAATCGCGGTGTCTTCTGGGAATTGTCGGCGAGCTACTTGGAAGTAGCGGTGACGACCACGACATGTTGCCGATTAGCAAGTAATGAGTTAATTATTGGGCCCATTGTAACGACGTCTGGTCTACATCAAGCTCGATTGGACCCGACAAGAGGAAAACTTAGACTGGATGCACGGGTCAGCGATGATGCCACAAGACTGATCACTTTCTGTAATTACAGCGTCGTTTGCCCGGTCCAAATGACACGTTTTGACGGGCGATGGTGTGCTGGAATGTTTCTTTGCAATGGCGCTGATATCCTCTGATGTTTCCGATTATTCGCCATTTTATAATTGCAATAGCAACACTATATATATATATATATATATATATATATATATATATATATATATATATATATATATATATATATATGATAAGAACATTAAAGACAAACTTAGTATCAGTTATGAAAATGCTTGTTATTCTTATAATGTTGACAAATGCTGTATACATAATTATGCATGGGAATACGTTTTAATGACCAAACTAAGATCAATCTCTGAAAAGTTACAAAATCATTATGAATCAAAGCTTCAGTTTCTGTATTCATAAACTTGATTGAGGCAAAACTGAACGTTAGTAAACGGATGAAAAGGTTGCTGCAGAGGAATGTGGATACAGACTGGTCGAAAGCGGACATATCTCGTCTCGAGGTGGTGTGCGTTGACAATAATTCCTTCGGGTACTCCTGACGAAATAAGTTCGTCATAATGGTTACTTAGTACATGGGTGAGGATTACCACTTGACCTGTTGCACTTGCTCTAGGTGCCCTCCATTGCTCCCAATGTGTGTGTGTGTGTGTGTGTGTGTGTGTGTGTGTGTGTGTGTGTGTGTGTGTGTGTGTGTGTGTGTGTGTGTGTGTGTGTGTGTGTGTGTGTGTGTGTGTGTGTGTGTGTGTGTGTGTATTTATTTATTTATTTACAGTTTTCTCATCTCAGCTGTAGGGCTTTGTTTTCCTGCGGTCTAGATGTGTCACCGTACCTGTATCGTTTTGTAATCTTCTTGATCAATGTATATCAATAGTGAACTAATAAGATTGATTCGTATACATACACACTGTAAACACTGATGGTTACTTATGTAGCTTGTGAATGAATCAAAACAATATACTATTATATTATATGATAAACAACAATGGACTTATATCGCTATGAATAGCATATATAGGCGACTACGCAGCATTGTTGGGTATGACATAAACACAATATTATCTCACTTAGAACGACGCACCACTCAAGTTGATGTATACATCCAACACTAGCGATAGGGGAATGTGAACACTAAACATCTTAAGTATGTTAATATATTTCCGTAAACTGGCCGGTGTGTGTACTTTGGCCCTTTATCGTCCATCGACCCTGGCAGTGACCGCCATACACCATCTGCTGTGCTAATTCTGCGGTTGGTCTTTGCGCCTTTCCTGATTGTGACGATACGATATTAAAGGCAAAACAAAGTTAACTGTTTCGTGGCATACACATAATAGAGTTAATATAAAGTAATAATTTCCACATATACTCAATTTTTTTACGCCAGCGGTTTACCAGAAAAATATTTTTTAACACCCAGCCATCCAAATACTACGCGCTACTCCATCTTAGACGAAGAATGACGTCACGACGGTGATCGAGGCGCTCTCCACGCAGATTCACTGCATGGGGTTTGGCTGTTGTCATGAAATGGCTGCAACTCGGCAACGCGCGTAACATGCTGATGACGGTAAATATAAAGTTGTCTATTATTGTTATCGCTGAAATCATCCTATCAACTGATGATACATGACTACATGTCTACTTCAAAGCATTTCTCCTAAAAATGGACCGAGTAAAGTGAACTGTACTTGGACTGGAGGGATTCCAAACAGTACGCCCGCAAATGTGAATCAATTTCTTCAATACTACCGGTTGTTTCAACTATTATTGCAACCGTATGCCGAACAGTAACAGCACAATTGCTAAAGTTTACCATAGATTTAACCACAGATTTAGATACACGTCTATAAGCAGCTGCTAGATGTCACGCCAACTGAACGAACTGTCGAAGACTCGAAGTTGTTGACCCTTAACAACGTCGCAGGTTAAGGGTCAGACATAGAATGCCGCGCGCTGAATGGCCAAGCCAATTTAACCCTTCACTTAATGGCGGCGTCTAGACCATCGTGGATTTCGTTAGAATTTTAGACTTTAAAGTCACATTCTGAGTAAACCGCTGACGTTAAAAAATTGAGTATATGTGGAAATTGTTACTTTATATTAACTATTAGGTGTATGCCACGAAACAGTTAACTTTTATTTGCCTTTAACGTGGTCATCGCAGTCACCAGGGGTATATTACGTCGATGTTGAGAGCCATGTTTTATATCAAACTTGCGATGCCAATCAACAGACTGCGTGCACAGCGTGGTAACCCACGGGCAACCACGACTTACTGCATTCTGCCAAAGAGGAAATACACATATTTATATATGTGATATATTAGGAAAACGATACAAGAACGCGCAAACAGCTTGTTTCTATTTTTAAGCGTTGTTTTTCTTCAGAGCACCCATTCTATAAATTAATCAAGTTAGTGGGTCCGGAATAAATTATACATATTACTCCCTGCGTGAGTTATGTTCCTTCCTTTGACGTAGACACAATATATGGAATAGAGCAACGGTTTAAGCTTAAAGTATCTTTCCCCCGAAGACACGCACAACTAACGTGGGGTGAATGAAACTGCCCAAGTTTCGATGGGAGTAGGTAGTAGGATTCAATACCCCTTTTGAACAATCAGTTAGGCTATCAACATTTTCAACTGTCCTCTTTCCAGTTCGATTGCATAGGTCCTTTCTGCTTTGTTTTAGAACGATGGCCATCGTTCGCCTCATTACTCCGAATTAATGTAACTGCGTGACCAGATCTTACTTTTTAGTAGATCATATACAATACCGATGACATACACATAGATTTATGTAAACAGTTATAACCAAGATTACCAGAATAATTGTTGCACGATGCAATAATTCCCTTAACGGTCCTAGACAGAAACAACATATCTTTGTGTTGGCACCAGTTGGTTCAGTAATGAATTTAGCCGGCACGAATTTGTAAGTGGACGGTCATAAACTAGCACAACGTGACCCTTTCAATCAGAGGAAATAATAAAGGCCAACAACCAGGTCAAGGGAGGTGTCATTGACTCCACGCAGTCGCTTATTTGTTTGCGTCGTCGTTTTCAATATTGAACATTCCACGGAACATTAATCCCCAATCGTTGGGAAAATCGATACGAAGCAGCGAACACTGACAGGAAACAGGGACTGGAGCAGCTGGGTAGGACGGACGCATGGCGGATCATTTATACAGGACACGTCACACGGGGATCATTGTGTGTTAATACAGGGAGTGACACAGGGGACCGCTGTGTGTTTATACAGGACGTCACATAGGGATCATTGTGTGTTTATACAGGAAGTGACATAGGGGATCATTGTGTGTCTATACAGGAAGTGATACAGGGATCACTGTGATTTTATACAGGAAGTGACATAGGGGATCACTGTGTTTTTATACAGGGAGTGACATAGGAGATCACTGTGTCTTTATACAGGGAGTGACATAGGGGATCACTGTGTTTTTATACAGGGGTGACGTAGGGAATCACTGTGTCTTTATGCAGTTAGTGACATATGGGATCATTGTGTGTTTTGTACAGGAAGTGACATAGGGGATCACTGTGTGTTTATACAGGGAGTGACATAGGGATCACTGTGCGTTTATACAGGGAGTGACATTAATTATCACTGTGTGTTTATACAAGGAGTGACATAGGGATCACTGTGTGTTTATACAGGGAGTGACATAGGGGATCACTGTGTGTTTATACAGTAAGTGACATAGGGATCACTGTGTGTTCATACAGGAAGTGATATGGGGATCACTGTGATTTTATAAAGGGAGTGACATACGGGATCACTGGGTGCTTATACAGGGAGTGACATACTGGATCACTGTGTGTTTATTCATGATGTCATGTGGAGGATCATTATTGGCTTACACTATGTTTAGAAAGTGTTTAAAGACATATCTTTTTATTATACATTTCAATTAATTCAAATTATTTTACACGTTTTAATCAGTGTTTATGTTTTAGATTAATTTTTAGATAATTTACGTATACAGATTTAGTAGAGGCTTTAATTTTATATTAATTTATATAATTTACATACCAAGTTTTAGTACTATACATCTTAAAAGCAGTGTTTAATTTATTTTAACTTAATTTACACAATTTACATACAAAGGTTTACTAATACAATTAAAACCAAACATTTATTTCATTTATATTAACTTATATAATTTATATTTATTAATATATATTTTGTATATTTTTTGTACAGCGCATCGATCCGCCATGCGCGAATAAGCACTATATAAAAACTGTATTATTATTATTATTATTATTATTATGTTATAAGTGTCATACGACAGGTCATCATTCTGTATTGCACTAGGATGTTTTGAAATGTGAAATTTGAAAAAACCTGTATTGAATGAAAAGCACGTTGAAAACATACACCTGCGGGAATTAGAAAAAACGAACTCGTTCATAACTTTGCCAGAGTTTAAGAACAGTATTTTGATATTATTTAGATGTTTTAAACTCTGTCAGATGCCTTTTGAAAGTAATTTAGAAATGCACTTGAAGGTTTTAAGATTACCTTGTAAACATTACAGTAGTGTGGTCCAGAGTGAGCGTTTTGAAATTGCTACATGCCCGCTGTCCACCTGCCGTCAGACAGTGTAACACTAACTGAATATGAAGAAACCCGAGAGCATTACAAGTGAAGTATAGACTAAGTGCTAATCCTCGTACGACAAGTCTGGTTCTTTAGAATAAGGCCCGATATTGCGGTCGATAACCGGGACAGAAGACAACATTCTTCATTCAGGGGTTCAAAAATAGGCGAACTAGATTTGGCCTTTCTCTGCCTGTTTATCGCGCACAGATACGGCGCAGATTGAGCCTATTATTGATATAAATGAAATTCAATCAGTACACGACGCGAACACCGTATTGATTGTGCACCAACGTGAACATGCTTCAACTCTCCTCGGACGCAAGCAATCGCGTAGATGCGATAAGGACAATTATCTGTCTTGGCCTGTATTTTCTGTCTACCCAAATCCGGAACAAAACATCCGGTTTGTGTATGGGTATGGGCAACAATACTGTGCGTGTGTGTGTGTGTGTGTGTGTGTGTGTGTGTGTGCGTGCGTGCGTGCATGCGTGCGTGCGTGTGTGTGTGTGGATGTTTGTGAGGGTGGGTGTGGGTGTGCGTGCGTGCGTATGCATGTTGTGTGTGTGCGTGCGTGCGTGCGTGCGTGCGTGTGTGTACATATATATATATATATATATATATATATATATATATATATATATATATATATATATATATATATATATAACACGACACAAGGCGGCGGACACCACCATCCCGATCCACTGTCCGGCTGACACCGGGTTTCGACCAGTGTTACCTGCTCGACAGTCGCATGACTCTAACCGCTCGACCACTGCCTCTCAACAAATTAATTTTGAGCTGCGGCAACTGCCCTTTACAACACTTATGACAAGTTAGGCGATTCAACCACGCATCCGGTGAATGACTTTGAATAATTTCACTTCTACACCCGCAGTGTAGCCTGGAACATTATTAACGAGGTGTCAAAAGACGATCAGCACAAACGGGACAGACATGGGACTATCAAACGATCAATCAGCTTTTCAGCTTCTAGGAAAGACTGCTGAGGTAGAAATTGTTGATGAAGAAATCATGCACTACTTCGAAATATCTCTGAATTGCATATAGTTTTATCGTTAATTGCAGTAGGGCAGCATTGCTAACAGCGGCCGTGGCTGACAGATATAGTACGCAATGCATGGAAGTGTCTTGAATCAGCTATACATCCTGGTTCGTCCTAGATTGTATATTTTGACCAGTTGTCATTCTGAGCAAGAGAACCGCGCAGACAACGGCACTGGGAGCTTCCAGAGAATCCAGTCATTGACTAGTCAGTCCATTCCATACACGTTCTGTTACATATTTCGTCCTGCAAGAGGTATCATGTAATATGAGCCAAATAGCCATGGGAACGACGTCGACACCATGTTGTTCCAAGGAGTACTGAGACTGGTGACGTCAGCACTGTTCCTGACACTCGCGGGAGCTGCACGGTACATGCAACGAAACCAACGAAGTCAGGCAACAGCGATGGACCAGATGGAAGGAATCCTGACGTGATCGAGTTCTGTGATCAACAACAACAAGATCCACATCTACAACATGGCGCACATGGTTAAACACGGATCTAATTAGTAGTCACTGCTAGACAGTTTGCCAATACCAACATAAGACTTGCAAACGTCTGTAGTTGCCAAGCTAATCGACAGAGTGGTCATGTAGTTTAATAGAGTTACATTTGTGAAACTGTTCAACAGTAGAATCTGAAACAGTAGAATCGAATTGTTTCCATTACGATTACACTGCACTTATTTCTGTCTGCCATCTACAGATAGTCTTCGTTTGGAGCGGAACTGGAGGACTTCGGCTTCTTTCTAGTCACCAAGGCTGTCTCATACTTACGTAGTCGGCCACCCTTCATGTCAGGTCGCACTCGTTGTTGTCTAGAAAAGCAAATCCATACCCATGTTGTTCCGTCTGTCAGTCACTTC
>OZ024863.1:33462205-33492205 GCA_964017155.1 Oasisia sp. SBJ-2009
TGTGTGCGTGTGTGTGTGTGTGTGTGAGTGTGTGTGTGTGTGCGTGCGTGTGTGTGTGTGTGTGTGTGAGTGTGTGTGTGCGTGTGTGTGTGTGTGTGTGTGTGTGAGTGTGTGTGTGTGTGTGCGTGCGTGCGTGTGTGTGTGTGTGTGTGTGTGTGTGAGTGTGTGTGTGTGTGTGTGTGTGTGTGTGTGTGTGTGTGTGTGTGTGTGTGTGTGTGTGTGTGTGTGTGTGTGTGTGTGTGTGTGTGTGTGTTAAAGCCCTGCGCGGGGCGGGGTTCGGCTCGCAGCCCTCGGGGGCCCACATCGGCTGACTCCGATTGGGCTGGATTTTTATTTGTTGCGGGGCGGGTGGGCTGCGGGTCAAACCACTGCAGTGTGGGCCGGGCTGCAGGCTAGATATCCGCGGGGCGAGGCGGGCTGTGGGCCAGGATATGGCAAAATATGTGGGGCGGGGCAGGCTGCCGGCCGAACGATATAGTTGCGGGGCGGGTGCGGGCTCAGCATACCAGCCAGCACAGTTTCTCTCATAATTGGGACAATGTTCGTGCCTGATAATTGGGGATTACGTGATGGCCCTTTGCGTGTGTGACACTATCTGTTGTGATTCGTTGTGTGCATGGCTGCACCCGTGCGTCTAGTGCCGTGCATGCATACGTGCATGCATGCATGTATGTGTTCGGACATGTGTGCGTGCAACTAAATGTCGTGCATGGATGTATGCATGGCGCATGCACGCGTGTGTGTGAGTTTAGTTATGTTATGACAACATGTTCTAATCAGATCCGTGACGATTTGGTTGCCAGCTGACATTCTGGTAACAGTATGTTGGTTAAACTTGGTTTTTATATAAAATTATTGAAAACAATCAGAAGATGTCACTGTCAGCTTCGGTCACTCATTAGTGTGTCACAAAGTCACAGAAAAAGTAATAGTTTTGCCAAGGAAAAGCCACGGGAAGTAAGGTCGCAGAATCATTCAGTTCAGTTCAGTTCAGTTCAGTTCAGTTCAGTTCAGTTCAGTTCAGTTCAGTTCAGTTCAGTTCAGTTCAGTTCAGTTCAGTTCAGTTCAGTTCAGTTCAGTTCAGTTCAGTTCAGTTCAGTTCAGTTCAGTTCAGTTCAGTTCAGTTCAGTTCAGTTCAGTTCAGTTCAGTTCAGTTCAGTTCAGTTCAGTTCAGTTCAGTTCAGTTCAGTTCAGTTCAGTTCAGTTCAGTTCAGTTCAGTTCAGTTCAGTTCAGTTCAGTTCAGTTCAGTTCAGTTCAGTTCAGTTCAGTTCAGTTCAGTTCAGTTCAGTTCAGTTCAGTTCAGTTCAGTTCAGTCCAGTCCAGTCCAGTCCAGTCCAGTCCAGTCCAGTCCAGTCCAGTCCAGTCCAGTCCAGTCCAGTCCAGTCCAGTCCAGTCCAGTCCAGTCCAGTCCAGTCCAGTCCAGTCCAGTCCAGTCCAGTCCAGTCCAGTCCAGTCCAGTCCAGTCCAGTCCAGTCCAGTCCAGTCCAGTCCAGTCCAGTCCAGTCCAGTCCAGTCCAGTCCAGTCCAGTCCAGTCCAGTCCAGTCCAGTCCAGTCCAGTCCAGTCCAGTCCAGTCCAGTCCAGTCCAGTCCAGTCCAGTCCAGTCCAGTCCAGTCCAGTCCAATCCAATCCAATTCAATTCATTTCAAAACACATAACATTAAAAAACAAGCAATACAAAAACAAATAATAAGTCACATGGTACGAATGAAAAACAATTAAGAAATATGTTTTGAAAATGAAACACTTATATGTGTCTACCCCTGTGAACACTTTTCATAAAAATGATCAGTGGCAATTCTTAGTTTTTAATTATAATGATGCTGGTACACAACAAATAAATACGTGCACACAACAATATAAATTTGTCGTTATAATTATGTATGTTTACATGGTATATTTGCCTACGAGAATATTAATGTAATGACGTTTAAATGTACAGTTGGACATTATGCTAACAAGCGATTCGTTGAGAGAATTCCACAATTTCACGCCGAGTACAGTATGGACATTGCTCTCATATTTATGCGGACATTTTCTCTGATGAATTGATGTGTTCTACGTGCAGAATATAATGGAATAGATTTTACAAATAACTGCTGAAGATCATATGGTAAAACATTATGATAGGCATCAAACATAAATACAATTGTTTTTAGTTCTATATCATTGAATTTAAGAATGCGATATTCATAGAACAAGTTATTTGTATGATCCCATCGATTGGCACCGTGGATCAGTCTAATTACTCTTTTCTGCATTAATGTAATACATTGTATGTTTGTCACATAAGTGTTTCCCCATATTTCATAACAATACATTAAGTGAGGTAAAAATTATGAACAATATAGAGTACGCATGCTAGAGTGGTCGATACAATGACTAACTTTGTACATAACAGATGCTACTTTCGATAGTTTGGATTTCACCATTTTAATGTGGTTCTTCCAATTTAACGATTCATCAATTAAGACGCCAAGAAATTTAGTGGCTTGAACTCTCTGTATAGTAACATCATTGATAATGATAGTAGCATCTTGTTGATGGGTATATCTGCCAAATAATATATAATTAGTTTTAGCAATATTTAATGACAGTTTGTTTACACAAAACCACTTGTACATCTTACCAAGCTCCGTATTTAGTTCATTTACTAAATCTGGTAATTTACTATGACTATGAAATATATTTGTGTCGTCGGCGAATAAAATAAACTTCAGTAGTTTCGACACATTAAACATATCGTTAACATATATTGTAAACAATAGCGGACCTAATATAGAACCTGTTATTCAAACACTATGCAGTTAATACAAAGGTTTGATCTTGCATACTCGAGCAACTTAAGCTGTTTGGAATCATTGACAAGTGAGCGCACTGAAGTCAGAAATAAGGTAGCAAAAAACATTATTGTGGCACAGATCGCTACAGACTGCCCTTTGTACACAATCATGACAATGATGACAGACCTAGCTGACAGCCAAATTGAATTGGGCTCTCCCTTTAACACCAGTATCACCATTCACCAGACTACCCTGTCTTGCTAGGCTGAGTGATGTGTGAACAACTCCCAAGGAGACCTATTTAATTTGGGATGTCTGGCTTGGACAAAAGGCTTGTTTATCTCAGCCAGACCTTCCCAGACACAAAGGGAATTAGCAAACTGGTGTCCAGTTTTACTGCCCAGTACCCACAAGTGCTAGTATGTGTGAATATTACTAAACAAGTTCTGACTGATCTCACATTGGCATCGCTGACTCTTAGTAGAAACTTTTAATTTCTTGATAGCCATATCCAATGTATTTATCATAACATTTGTTACAATATATTGGCTCTAATATATTGATAAGTATTTAAAAACAAAATATTTAAACTATTTTGATGGATTCAAATACAGATTTGATTTAACGGCTGAGTGCTGGCTGGTGTCTATTTAATATCATATATAATTATTATCACGGATTTATAATTATACACATGTGTGTGCATAAATCTCTGATATTGCGGAGTAATGGCAATGTCTGGTAGGATACCCAATTATCCAGTCTGGTAAGGTGTACAACTAACTACAGCAGTGTAAAGTAACAGATTTTGGTGTTATTTAAAAAAAAAAACAATAGTCAGACCTGGTAGGCATATTATTAGTGTGTATGTATGTATATATATATATATATATATATATATATATCCTGAACATTTTTCAAGGATAAATCTTTTTCCAAACAAAGGTTTTAATTGTTCATATCCAAAATCGAAATCTTTAATTTGTGTATGAAAAATATGACACATGAAAACCTTTGATTGATTATAATAATGTACAATGTATTTACATCGGTTATCCAATATGGGAATGGACACGTCTGATATCACCCACAATTATATGCATTTTGTGCTTGCCAAGACCGAGTAACAACACCTCGAATTACAATAATGAAAAAGATCAATTTTTTTGCGAGGCAAACTGTCCGTTCGTCAAAACACGCAAGGCCGTCACTTTTTCTATGGTCGATAATCACTTAACAACAAATCCGCTTAAGTTGTCTGGGTTTTAGCGTTTTTGTGATGACGGCACTCGACGTTAAGCTTGATTGAGTGTTAAAGGGCTTGACTTTGGGCTGTTTATGTTCGGACAAACACTGATTAGTCTGATGGGACGTAGCATTATCTCTTACCGCGTACATGGGATTGATGCAGAATACATACTTTATTGTGACTAATAATCACACCAATATAGGTATGATGATTCCCTCATGTTGCAACGACAACTGTGTTCGCTGTCAGTCAGACTACTGCTACTTATACAAGTTGCTATTACCTCTATAATAGACGATACTGCTTCAACTACTGCTAAATACAACCCAAATGTTGACAATGCAACCATCACTACCGTCACCACCACCATCATCACCACCATCACCACAACCACCACCACCATCACCACAACCACCACCACCATCACCACCACCAATAACGACAATAACGACAATAATAACAACAACGCCATCACCGCCACCATAAAGACGGGCCAGGAGTGCGGTGGCCTATGTTTCCCCAGAGCGTCAGCGGTTTAGTACGTCTCACTCACTTTCCAGATGATGTCGAAAGACAGAAGTGGGGGAGGGGCTTTTTGAACATTTGAAACGAACATCATAGAAATAATGTGCCTGTATTCCGGGAGATCGGGAAATATACTCCAACATCCGGGACACCCCCAGAACACTTGGGAAGTTGACATATATATATATATATATATATATATATATATATATATATATATATATATATATATATGTATATATATATATATATATATATATATATATATATATATATATATATATATATATATATATATATATATATACATACATATATATATATATATACACACACACACACACACACACACACACACACACACACACACACACACACACACACACACACACACACACACACACACACACCAAACTTACTGTCCGTTACATGAAGTTGACGTTTTTACATCGTCTACCATGTCCCGTCTCTGTGACGTATGGTTTGTTTCTGTTTGTCCATTTGCATCCACCATGTCTGTCCAGGGCTGACTCTGCTCTACATGACGGCGAGGACCCTCGACTCTCAGACGGCCATGCTACAGGAGCTGTCTGTGGCCCGTCAGCTCACCGACCAGTCCCTGGCTGACATCCCCGTGTGGCCCGGCTCCCAGACCGAGGGAGAGATGTTTCGCTCCGACTACCTGTTCGCTGCCGTGCTCGGCAACGCTCGCTCCCGGGTCAAGACGGGCGAGTACTTCTGGAAGGAACTTGACGTACGTATGACGAGTTGCTCTTGTGCACGATGTCTCACTGAGGCAGACATCTGATGTGTGTTATCTTTCAGTCTCCTTGTTTTGTTTTAGTGCTGTATCTATGTCTCGTTCCTTTCGGCCTCGTTCTCCACTTCCCTGTCATAAATTCAATCTTCCCTCCTTCCGTTCGATGTCGAGCTATGTACTGTAACCAACTTCTTCTGCGGCTTTCTCTAATGCCAACGTCCTTCGTTGTCACATCGGTTCGTTGTTTGTGTGTCCTTTTAACATTGCAGTGAAATACACTGAAGCATTTGTACTACGAGCATACACATTTGCATGTATCTACTTAAGTTATTTTAATTACTATATCTGTGCAATATTGTCTTGCTATATCTGTAAAGTTTACATAGTTTTCTATCCGCTTCCTCCCTCTCTCTCTCTCTCTCTCTCTCTCTCCTATCTCTGCTCTCTCCTCTCTCCTCTCTCCTCTCTCCTCTCTCCTCTCTCCTCTCTCCTCTCTCCTCTCTCCTCTCTCCTCTCTCCTCTCTCCTCTCTCCTCTCTCCTCTCTCCTCTCTCCTCTCTCCTCTCTCCTCTCTCCTCTCTCCTCTCTCCTCTCTCCTCTCTCCTCTCTCCTCTCTCCTCTCTCCTCTCTCCTCTCTCCTCTCTCCTCTCTCCTCTCTCCTCTCTCCTCTCTCCTCTCTCCTCTCTCCTCTCTCCTCTCTCCTCTCTCCTCTCTCCTCTCTCCTCTCTCCTCTCTCCTCTCTCCTCTCTCCTCTCTCCTCTCTCCTCTCTCCTCTCTCCTCTCTCCTCTCTCCTCTCTCCTCTCTCCTCTCTCCTCTCTCCTCTCTCCTCTCTCCTCTCTCCTCTCTCCTCTCTCCTCTCTCCTCTCTCCTCTCTCCTCTCTCCTCTCTCCTCTCTCCTCTCTCCTCTCTCCTCTCTCCTCTCTCCTCTCTCCTCTCTCCTCTCTCCTCTCTCCTCTCTCCTCTCTCCTCTCTCCTCTCTCCTCTCTCCTCTCTCCTCTCTCCTCTCTCCTCTCTCCTCTCTCCTCTATCGTTTATCCTCTATCGTTTATCCTCTCTCCTCTCTCTGTCCGTCTGTCCGCCTGTCCGTCTATCCGTCTGTCATCTGTCCGTCTGGCCATCTGGCCGTCTGTCCGTCTGTCCGTCTGTCCGTCTGCCGGTCTGTCCGTCTGCCCGTCTGTCCGTCTGTCCGTCTGTCCGTCTGGCCGTCTGTCCGTCTGGCCGTCTGTCCGTCTGGCCGTCTGGCCGTCTGTCCGTCTGTCTCTCTCCCACTCAAATACATACTGTATAGCATATAAATATCAACCATTCAGTTTCACTTTAATATTAACGCCATCACCACATCCAAAACGTCCACTGTTCGCAGTTCTACACGAACATCATCGACACGTTGTTCGGCTGGCTGGTGCGTGACGTCGGCCCGGACGACGACCGTCTGTGGCGCTGGCTGGTCGCCTACAGCTACCTGATGGCGAGCATCAACTACCTGGGCGCCGAGCAGGCGCTGTGCGGCGTCTTCCACTCGCTCGTCTGCTTCAGTCACCGCGAGACGTTCCGCTACGCCAACTACTCGTTCAGCGGCGAGGCGGCCTTCCGCCTGTACCGCCAGACGTACCCGGAGCGACGGGCGGAGGGCTGGCGCCTCGACACGCACCGCCACTTCTTCCCGCAGCTCGCGGCCTGCCGGGACGAGATCGTCGCCGACATGGACTACGTGCGCATCTCCGTCGACCCGTCCTCGTGCGACTTCTCGCGCAAGAATGAGACCCAGGTGCACGAGACTGCCCTGCTGTCGGTGGACGAGCACCAGCGATTGGTGGTTATGTTAATGGAGGCGATGAAGGAGGATGCCGACTCCGCCGTGCGCCAGTTCCTCGTAAGCGTCGCTCTCGTCGCTGTCGTCGTCGTCTTCTTCGTCGCCGCCCACGCCTGTCGCTGTCTCCTCGTGCGCACGAAACTGACCCGCAGTCGGCGGCGCTGGAAGGCGACCGATGTCCTCATGGACGACGAGAAGGTCGTGCAGTTGACGACGACGCCGACTGTCGCGTCGGACGCCGACGGCGCGACGTCGCACAATCACGACACGGCGCGACACAATCACACCACGGCGCGACACAACCACGATACTCTGCAGCACAATCACGACACGTTGCCGACGTACCAAGGCACGGTGACCTCGTTCAAGGGCACGGTGACCCCGTACAAGGGCACGGTGACCCCGTACAAGGGCACGGTGACCCCGTACCAGGGCACGCTGCCACAGTATCACGGCACGCTGCCGAAGAACCACGGAACAATACTGAAAAATCAACAAGGGACGATGCTGCATAACCACGATACACTACCACATAATCACGGGACATTGCAGCATAACCATGGGACAATATCACATAACCAGGGGACACTGCCACATAACCAGGGAACACTACCACATAACCATGGGACGCAACCATACAACCAAGAGACATTACAACTGTATCAACGCACTCTACCAAAGGTGAACAATCAGTTCCCTGAAATGGTTGTGAAGGTGGCCACCGTTTAACCCCTAAACTATGTGTGGAAACTGGACACTCTACAATTTCGTGTGTGCGAGGGATGGATGAAGCTAATATATATTGATGGTAAATTACCCTGGGGAATGTCCCAAATTAGTATTTTTTATATAGTAATTAAAATGTTACGAATATTGAAGGGGGCATGAGAAAGGAAGAATTATCACGGATGCAACTGAAAGGGAAAGGAAAGTCAAGTTGTGGAACTTCTCTTAAAGCGCACTGTGTAATGCAAACTTAACATATTTGTCGTTTCATTCCAACTACTGATGTTGTAGGATCGAATTAACAGCTTGATATAGATGATGAAACAGTTGCTCGAAACCATCTGAGCTAATTCAACGATGTCGCAATGTTGTCCATTCATGTACGAATTATCCGAACACTTTCTGATCAGTGCGAGAGTAAACATTTCACTCAAGAACAGAACCGAAACGAAACCGTTGATGGAAGACACGGTAGCGCTGCGAATTTGGTGAGAACAGCAACTGCGATAGGGATGTAACATAGCGACGGCGCAATTTATGTACGTTACGCCTGCGCTTTGCAATTACATATTATCCAATGTTGGTTGCATTTATTTATGTATTGGCTACGTATACAGACACACGCATGGACCGCACGCATTAACCTACGCATGATTTTGCGCAACGACACACGACACGTTATATTTAAAGGTACGAATGAAATGGTGTGGGGTGTGTGCGTGCGCGTGCGCGTGTGCGTGAGTGTATAATTCGCACATGTTACACGCACACGCAATTACACATTCGCATGACAGTATTTTTGTAACGGGCAAGATACATGACACATCAGTTGCATGATACAACTGGCCTGAATAAAATGCCTGTACCAGTTTGAATATAAAATATATCCACTGTGTGTGGCATATAGAATGTCGTATATTGGCCTACTTCTCAACGAGCCATTAATTTGTCGCCGGCGACCAGTGTCCACGGAAACAGGCGGTGACATCCAGACTGGACCAGAAGATTGGACCCTCGTGTGGCGGTGGTATTTGCGTCATCGCCGTGCTGACGTCTTAGAAGTCCCACTGCAATATGCTGAGCGGTCAAGCACTTGGTCAGGTTCCGCTAATCTCGTTCTGGCGTGCAAGCGTCGTCGAGCGCATGCGTCACACATGACAATGCTAATACACCAGAAGGTGTAAGTGTGCTAACACGCCGTTGCCACCACTGTGTCGCAGTTGTGAGACATCCCGCTGATGTAAATACACGGATAACGCTATCACGTATACCCGATGTGAAGCAAGATCGACATTGCTTTTCCCATTGTTACGCAGTATCTTCGGCGCAGTAAGCGGACTTTTGTTGTGATCAGATGTTTCACACGGCCACTTGCTAAGTTTATCGGTGCTTTTACGATGCATCAATCCCGCTAACCCTAGCATGTAGGTATTACTGTAGATCTTAGATTCTTAGCACCACACACGCACGCACGCACGCATGCACGCATGCACGTACGCACGCAAGCACTCACTCACGCACGCACGCACGCACACACACACACACACACACACACACACACACACGCCACTCGTACGTGGCATAATGCAAATACACTGCCTGTATGTACGAGACTAACCCACAGTATCATATGGGTTGGGAAAGCACTCAATGGTGGACAATGTGTGCACATAATCACACGGAAGAACAACTCTAGATGGCGTCGCCCACTTCAAGGGGTGCTGTCAACACTGATATTACACATCAAATATTCAAATGTAATGTCAGCAATTATTCTAACAGACTTGTGTAACATCTAGAGCAGCTACGTAGGCCCGTCATCATTTGGCAGACATATTGTGTGAGGCATTTTGTCGAGATGGTCGCTCTATCGTTAGCTGTATCGTTAAATGTATCGTTATACCAATATAGTTAGCAGTATCGTTAGCAGTCAATATATTCTTTTTAGTGTAGGTTTCGCTTATTCCAATGTTTCGTGCCAGTGTACATCGAGTAGGTTGACTTAAACATGTCAGAAACCGTCTATAATCCATCGACTTGTCCGTCCACAAACATCGTCTAGCTGGTTAAGTAATCATGTATAACACGTTCTAGTTCGTTAAGGTCAGAAGGCGTCCATTCCGTCACTTGTTCATATAAGCTAGCACACCATTCTGTCACTTGTTCATATAAGCTAGCACACCATTCTGTCACTTGTTCATATAAGCTAGCACACCATTCCGTCACTTGTTCATACAAGCTAGCACACCATTGCGTCACTTGTTCATATAAGCTAGCACATCATTGCGTCACTTGTTCATATAAGCTAGCACACCATTCCGTCACTTGTTCGTATAAGCTAGCACACAATTCCGTCACTTGTTCATATAAGCTAGCACACCATTGCGTCACTTGTTCATATAAGCTAGTACACCATTGCGTCACTTGTTCATATAAGCTAGCATACCATTGCGTCACTTGTTCATAATTATATGCTAGCACACCATTGCGTCACTTGTTCATATAACCTAGTACACCATTGCGTCACTTGTTCATATAAGCTATAACACACCATTCCATCTCTTGTTCATATAAGCTAGCACACCATTCCGTCACTTGTTCACCATTGGATAAGGTAAGACCGCGTCTTTTATAACATCTGAAATATCCAAGAGCTTATCTGGTGTACGTTATTAAATGGCAAAGTTTCCACAGACTGGTGCGTTCATGAACACATAATTATAGTCGCTCGACTCTTCTCTATACTCTCAGAGCCTGGACGGGGCTCTTTACAGGGCGTTTAAAGTCCAACGAGAATTTGTGAGTCCACTACAGGTTACACATTTACCCCCCGTGTGGGATCTTTTACTTCCCCTGGCATAGAAACCAGATAGAAGGGACCATTGGCTTTTAATGTCTCTTCCGAAAGACACAGGCAAATGTAGCGTGAACGAAATTGCCTAAGTTTCAAAATGGCGGAAGGTGGGATCGAACCAACGTCCCCTCGATTGACAGTCCGGCGCTCTACCGCGCGACCACTGCTCCCCACGAGCGTCCGTGTAAAGGCGCGTCTGGTCCTTCGATCAGTCAGTGTCAGAACACGCTCGTTCCCCCTGACACAGCTCTCGTGTTCATGTCCAACCTTACGACACGTGGCAGCAGCCTCTAGTCTACAGGGCACGAGGTCGCGCTTCTCGGAAACAGCGGAAACATCCTTATACACGGAGAGCTAAGTGGACGACATGGCCATCCACTGACAGCGAGACAGGCAGAACAACCGGCCACGGGCATCGTGTGACCCGGAAGAGACGACGGGACGGGACGTAACACGTACGTGTAGTCATAACTAAACCGGCGATAGTTGACGACGCACGTTAATTACGTCGGCAGCTGGCCGAGGTGGTCGCCTCTGTCCTCACGGCGGCGTGAGGGTCCCTTGCCGGGTGTACCCACCGCTCCTGACGCACTCCTAGTCTACACTCGTGGCTGCCTCAGTCTCCCCGCCTTGGCCTCGCGCCGACCACCTTCATGTCACCATGCTTACAGGCAATACTTCCAGACGTATATGTGAACACGCTGAATGGCCTTAATGCCAAATTTAATCAGATGGAGTAAGTTCGCTATACCGAAGTCTTAAAGGTATACTCCAGTCAGTGAGGGGTTCATGGTATTAACTAACTTAACTATACTATATTGGTTGAGCCTAGTAATTGTGCGCAAAGATCGTTAATAAACAATTACTTATAATTTAATGGTATAAAAAACATGCTATCTTAGATTCAGGGCGCTGCCATCTTGAGACTTATGCGCCAGTGATGTAAGCTAAATCGTATACATCACAGGCGCATTGTTGATTGGCGGAATCTTTGCTAATAATTGTAATAGTGACGTAACGGATACATAACGCACTGGATACATAAAATATCATTGGACAGACATAGGGTGTTCGAACATTATTATTATTATTATAACTTATGCGCCCATGACGTAAACCGCTTACGTCACTGGCGCATAAGTTATAATAATAAGTCTCAAGATGGCAGGACCATGAATCCAACACGGAGTGTTTCTGGTACAATTATACTATATAATTAATTGTTTATTAACGATAGTTGTGCACAATTACTATGCACAACCAATATAGTATGCGTATGTAAGTAAATACTGTGAATCTCTCACTGGCTGGATTATCCCTTTAATGTCATTAGCATATATATGTGAAAAACCCTTTGATGTACATTAATTTTATTATCTATAGTTCTGAGGTATATTTTGCTTTTACAATAAACATATTCACACTGCTAACATTTACCCGTTCTGCATTCTACCAAATCTTGTACGCGTTCGGATATCTTAGCTGGCATTTATTTAACCTGAACTCATACCGTTTGGTAACTGTTACGTGTCAATGGGACAATTATGTTGTAGACAACACTGCTTTCAACGTCTCGGATATTATTTACTGATGCAGGTCAAACGGTGCACAGTCTTCGATAAATCTCTAAAGACGAATAATATTCTTATCGTCGATTCCTCTGATCACTGCCAATGATGTATGCGCAACTTGCCAAGGCGTCGTTATGCCGTGAATGCCAAAGTGACAATTTCCTATCGCTATCCGCAAAGGAAATGAGTCAATTTACAAATGTAGTGAGTAGTTTCTAATATTAAAATGCACGGCTACGTTTTGGTTAAATAAGTCTTACTTAGCTTAGTGAAATACTATCAAGGACGAAGGGATGGAAGCGCCTGGTACGGTGGGGAGTGAATGCTGTGATTAGCCGCATGTGTTGTTTCCACGTCAGTTGGTTCTAACAGTCAGTCCCAGGTTCGTCCAGTTGACGTAATTTTCGTGCGCTAATTGAACTAGTTGCCGACTAATCTTGACAGGCAAATTACAATCGATCGCTGTCAGTTCTGGTAAAGCAAGTTCCTGTCGTATTTACTCTTCGCACGGTCGACGCCACAAGAGCAGACGCCGAGCCTGGCAGGAACGTACACAATCCCAAAGCTTTGCATTTAAATGCAATTTCATGCAGGGTTATGGTGGTAATTACAATAGCCACATTCATGAAGTACGAGCATTCTGCAAGCGCCACGTATGTATTAAGTAACATACGAAACTGACGTCTGTAGTGCGTTTCCAAAATCATCTCTTGACATTGGAGTCATACCTTTAGCGACCCGTTTCTGCACTTGTTGAGTTTGATAAAAGGGTAAAAAAAGGCAATGCTTTTTGCCCATGCATCTAGAAGTATAGACAAAACCTAACCATTCGTCAACAGCAAACACTTTGAAGTAGCATTCTGAGTTAACCACTAATGTGAACATGTTGACTGTAGTTGCAAATGGTTAGTTTGTGTTAATTCATTCAGGTTCATAACATCAGTCAATTTAACACATTTGGTTCATAACACCAATCTTGTGTCCATTTAACACATTTGGTTCATAACACCAATCTTGTGTCCATTTAACACATTTGGTTCATAACACCAGTCTTGTGTCCATTTAACACATTTGGTTCATAACACCGGTCTTGTGTCCATTTAGCACATTTGGTTCATAACACCAGTCTTGTGTCCATTTAACACATTTGGTTCATAACACCAGTCTTGTGTCCATTTAACACATTTGGCTTGAGGCTATTTCCTTAGTGCGTCCAGTCTACATCACAGTGGTAATGGAACTTTCTGATTAGTGTTGTTGGAAGTAATTTAGGGTTTACGAGCTGACTTCCTCTGCTGTCTACGGTTTCTTCCTGTCTGGTGATAAAGTCATGGAGGTCATTCTCCCCGCTTAGGTCTACACCAGATAACAAAAGCAGCTAACACAAATGGCTTATTTGCAACCGTATACAAGAAAAAACGTCACATGAAACGTTTATTGGTACAACGGATTCTTGGCAACGATACTTTATGGACAGGCGTATCTATGATAATCGATAGGAATGTCGTAACAAGGAAGATAAACAAAACGGACAATGTCTGTGTAACACATATCAAGACTCGCCGAGTAGTAAACATAGAAGAATCCCACACCATTACATGAATTATATATCAAGTAATGGATGCATTGACGTTGAAACACAGAGGAGGATGGCCAAGGCTAGTTCATCTTTCGGCCGACTACGCCAGAGACTCTGGAACAACCATCATGTGTCCATGCGGGTTAAAGGCAAGATATACCGTGCAATCGTGCTGTCCACCTTCCTCTGTGGAGCCGAGGTCTGGACAGTGTACAGACGACAGGTGAAAAAGCTGCATGCCTTCATGATGCGACATCTGCGTTCGATCATGAGGATAACCTGGATGGACAAAGTAACAAATAAGGAAACACTCGAACGGACAGGGCTGCCATCTATGGAAGATCTTCTGATCAGAAAGAATCTCCGGTGGACTGGACACCTCATGAGGATGTCACCAGACAGGCTACCAAAGCAGGTTCTCTACTCTTAACTGTCTTCTGGTCACAGAAAGAGAGGGCGCCTTCGCCTCCGATTCAAGGATACCATCAAGAGAAACCTGAAACTGAGAGACATAAAGATCGACTCATGGACATCACTCTCCCAGCAGAGAGATAAACGGAGAACAGCAGTCAAGTGATGGAAGCAGTGTGGTTGTGTGTGTTTGTGTGTGTGTGTTTGTGTTTGTGTGTGCATGTGTGTGTTTGTGTGTGTTTATGTGTGTGTATGTGTGTGTTTGTGTATGTGTATGTGTGTGTGAGTATGTTTGCGTGTATGTGTTAGACAGACGTTTTGTCTTTCCTCATCATGTTATGATATATACGTTCTCACCATATGTGGGCGTTGTTTATCACAATTTAAAGTATAAAGTGTGTGTGTGTTTGTGTGTGTGTTTGTATGTATGTATATATATATATATATATATATATATATATATATATATATATATATATATATATATATATGTGTGTGTTTTGTTTGTGTGTGTTTTTGTGTGTGTGTTTATGTGTTTATGTGTGTATGTGTATTTGTGTGTGTATGTGTGTTTGTGTGTGTATATGTGAGTTTATATGTATGTGTTTGTGTTTGTGTGTATGTGTATATGTGTATATGTGTGTGTTTGTTTGTGTGTGTTTGTGTTTGTGTGTGTGTGTGTGTTTGTGTGTGCGTGGTGTGTGTGTGTATGTGTGTGTGTGTGTGTGTGTGTGTGTGTGTGTGTGTGTGTGTTTGTGTGTGCGTGGTGTGTGTGTGTTAGACATTGTGTATTTCGTCATCATGTTATCATATATGCGTTGTCACATATGTGGCGGTTGTGTATCACACTTTAAAGTAATTCAGCCCGAGTATTTTAAACACACGTATTCTGCGACTGCACCCTCACACAAACACTGGGTCAATATCAAAATCGTTTGTCCCGATTGCACTGAATATCATTGCAATCATTCAGATTATGCCCAAGTACACACCTGACATCTCATAGCGGACAGCCCCTCGTTACTGCTCACATGCACACTCTCTAGCACACAACACATGAACTTACCCGTCAGTATGTATGAGAAGTGTTGGACACAGCAAAGTCGTAGCAACGGTACAATATTGCAACACAGTACAAGAGTTGGAGTCATGAGATCTTACCTTGGTATACAAGACATGTCTTTATTCAGTACCTTTTACAACAAGCCTAATCTTTCACCCGTTGATATTTTCCCTAATACACTTCATAATTGAAACAGGACAAATGTGGAAAACACGCAATAGAACGGGTAAAGGCGTTACACAGTGTTTCTTTTTCATCTGTTGTTCTCTGTTCACGTTCTAGGCACGCCTAACGGCAAAAGTCGTACATTATTTATCCAAATCACATTTCCCAAGATGTCGTAACGTAAACAAACTGCGTCTTGTTCCTCGCTGAATGTCTTCCCGTTATACGAACTTAAATGTTAACTAATTTCATATCTGCATTATCTAATAATGGACAACAGTGATTTACTACCTGTCAATGTGGTATGTACACCTTGCATTATAGTTAATTTTAAACTTTTTATAATAAAAAATTACGTCACCCGAGTGAGTATAATGTTATTATAATGACTTGTCATGCCTAGATTTCATGTTCCAAAATGCATCCTTCATACAATATGCATGTTTTCAGTGCAAGTGCAAAAAAGTGACATGCATAATTAAAGACACTATAACATGTTGATGTAACTACGCAATAAGCACTATCGTGATTAATGTGACGCAGGATTGAAAGGGAGCAAACACGACTGTCAGAAATAATCAGGGATTGTGGATATTTTAGATTAGGCACTACTTAAATATATCAAAAAAAAGTAATTCAAACACCTATAAGACGACAGATAGTAATATTACGTGTACTTATTGTGTCTTGCTCGGGACAAAATAACTATTTATGTCTGATTCTTTTCGGGGTTATTTGTACCTGTAAGAACAGGTGGGCATCAGGTTAGATCATCAGGTTATTCATGTTGGAGCATTGTACCTTCTTCTTCATAGATATGGGAGTGAATAAGTAATTGTAGCACTTCTACAGTCCATATATTCTTGAAAATTCAAGCTCCGAGGGGCGACAAACAAAATCATTTTGGCTAATCACAAACAGGCACAGGCGAGAATCGTCACTGGATCATGAAACCGCCGAAAAGTTATGGTGGAAAAGCAATTTCAAACTTATATGTTTTGAGCACTTTAGCTTAAGAACATTTAATTATAATAATAGAGTTCTTTCCAGATTGTTGGCGCAGCAATAGAGAAAGTACTTTAGCCAATGTTGAGCTTTTTAGGAACAAAAAGGTGTTTGGAAATGGATGATCTAAGGGTACTATGGGTATCAGAGAAATGGTTAACTAAGTATGTCGGTTGTTGAGTATAAAGAGTACCGTAGCCAATTAAAATTTAATTATTAATACAACCGGAAGCCAATGCAACTGCTTAAGTAGCGACAATGATGGTGAGAGGGGGGAGCTTTGTATGTTGGAGTTTAGGTAAGTCTTTTTTGGCAATACAAATTGTTTAGTGATGAGTTACAATTGTCGAGTCGACAATTAGTTAGAGATACTGATATTGTTTTAGCAGTTGATGAAGACACGTGATGCCGGATTCGACGGATATCATGAATATGATAGAAACATGATAATTAGGGTGTATATGTTTTTAAGTACTGGTGAAAGCAGATATCACTACCAAAGACAACACCTAACTCCGAACGGTGTCTGATGGTGGTGTATCATTACCAAGTAACTTAACTGGGAAGTAATCAACAACTTTGTCTCATTGTTGTTTTATACCAATAATAATTAGATGAGTTGTATTGGCAAAAAATATGAGTACGAGTATTTGATACACAGTGAAAGTATCTGATACTGAGTTCAGCAGAAGAAGAAGACATAATTATAGTACAGAAAATGGATGTTAACAGTTAAGCAACTATACGGGTAAACATGATAAGTAGTGCACTTCTTTTACCTTTTTTCAATAATTTGTATTATATGCACTGTATGTATGATGTAAAATGTATTTCAGTTTCAATTTAAAAAAAAGAGAATCGCAGTGATCTCGAAGGAACAGGAATATACAAATACACATCGTATTTAACACTCAGTTAATATTATCATACTACACAAAGGAACTCGACAATTTTAGAGATTTCGTTGATAACGAAATTTTAATGGCGCTCAAAGAAACAATATGTTACTTCGCGCAGCGGTGCGTCAGGGAACAACGGAAATGACGTAACTATCTCAATGCATCATTTCCGTCAACCTTCGCCTGGTGGCATGGAAATATAACTGCTATGAGCCATATTTCAAATTGTTAACCCCTTATCAAGGTCTACTGGTACGACAGGCTAAATAACACTTGGACTATGCACTAGATGTGGATCTGTGCTTCAAAAAGGATTGTAGACCTATACAGGATTTGATTCATTCCGCGGAACTGATTCTGGTAACGTGTATTTATCGACATCATGCAGACAAATGCAGTCGGAGCACTGTGGGCTGTACATGGGTGGGTCATTGATGTTGTTACAACACGTATTGGGACGAGGATACTGAGGTGGCGGTGTTCCGTTATGCCATCTTTTCAGAAGGATCATTTAGAGTTTAGTTTCCTCTGTCTCTCTGACTCTCTGACTCTCTGTCTCTGTCTCTATCTCTGTCTCCGTTTATGTCTGTCTGTATGTCTGTCTCTCTCTCTCTCTCTCTTTCTCTCTCTCTCTCTCTCTCTCGCTCTCTCTCTCTCTCTCTCTCTCTCTCTCTCTCACTGACTCAGTCACTCTCTCTCTCTCTTTCTCTCTCTCTCTCTCTCGCTCTCTCTCTCTCTCGCTCTCTCTCTCTCTCACTCACTCACTCACTCACTCACTCACTCACTCACTCACTCACTCACTCACTCTCTCTCTTTATCTCTCTCTCTCTCTTTCTGTTTCTGACGCTTTACAAAATAAAACACCGGCCAACTCGTATATTGTAGCAACTCGTGTTGACATCCTAGGCTTGTACGTGCATATTGGTATTGTTCATCCAAATCTTGGTGGCGTTGATTAAACTATATGATATCGCGTCAATCAGTAATATTATAAGTTATAATTAAATTAAGCATATTACTGTGCTGCATCAATATGATTTAATCGTTTATACGAAAACACTACCACATGCATTTATAATTAAAATACCTCTATAGCTATTATAACAATGGTATTCGATTTCCCAGACGATTATAATTTAATAGAACATTCTGCACAGCCCGCTAGAAGCGCTAACGTTTTTTAAAAGCAAACTGGCACCAACGTATTCCAGAGCGGGGATTTCCACATACATAAAACAATATAGTATTCTTGATAAACCAACGGCTCCACTGTCCACATGCCTTCTGGGATTGAAGCTCTAGGTGGATTGTTAAAACGACCAAAACTTGGTCCTATCGGCGCCGGGCTCGCTGTTCAGAATGTCAAGTGTTTGTCTTGAAAGATCAAACGGACTTCATCAGCACTCCCTGTGTTCCCACTGCCAGTGTTCGTGCGAATAATTAGCTGTGTAGTCGATTAACACGGCTCGACGGAGTCGACGTGAATCAACTGACGGGAAGGGACATGATCGGCCCACGACGATCTAACACCATCGATTACGGATGGCCGACGTCGTGACATTGTCAAGTACATGGCGACAGTGGTCGATTCCAGCACAGACTCGCGACTTCGGGTAGCTCATTTCGACATCACGGCCTCAATGCACGTCTACCCCCAGCGCCCTCATTCACAGTCTTAGTGCACGTCTACCCACCAACACCTTCATTCACAGTCTTAGTGTACGTCTACCCACCAACACCCTCATTCACAGTCTTAGTGCACGTCTACCCACCAGCGCCCTCATTCACAGTCTCAATACACGTCTACCCACCAAACCCTCATTCACAGTCTTAGTGCACGTCTACCCACCAACACCCTCGTTCACAGTCTTAGTGCACGTCTACACACCAACACCCTCATTCACAGTCTTAGTGCACGTCTACACACCAACACCCTCATTCACAGTCTTAGTGTACGTCTACCCACCAACACCCTCATTCACAGTCTCAGTGCACGTCTACCCACCAAACCCTCATTCACAGTCTTAGTGCACGTCTACCCACCAACACCTTCATTCACAGTCTTAGTGTACGTCTACCCACCAACACCCTCATTCACAGTCTTAGTGTACGTCTACCCACCAACACCCTCATTCACAGTCTTAGTGCACGTCTACCCACCAACACCTTCATTCACAGTCTTAGTGTACGTCTACCCACCAACACCCTCATTCACAGTCTTAGTGCACGTCTACCCACCAACACCTTCATTCACAGTCTTAGTGCACGTCTACCCACCAACACCCTCATTCACAGTCTCAGTGCACGTCTACCCACCAGCGCCCTCATTCACAGTCTTAGTGCACGTCTACCCACCAACACCCTCATTCACAGTCTTAGTGCACGTCTACCCACCAAACCCTCATTCACAGTCTCAATACACGTCTACCCACCAAACCCTCATTCACAGTCTCAGTGCACGTCTACCCACCAACACCCTCGTTCACAGTCTTAGTGCACGTCTACACACCAACACCCTCGTTCACAGTCTTAGTGCACGTCTACACACCAACACCCTCATTCACAGTCTTAGTGCACGTCTACACACCAACACCCTCATTCACAGTCTTAGTGCACGTCTACACACCAACACCCTCGTTCACAGTCTTAGTGCACGTCTACACACCAACACCCTCGTTCACAGTCTTAGTGCACGTCTACACACCAACACCCTCGTTCACAGTCTTAGTGCACGTCTACACACCAACACCCTCGTTCACAGTCTTAGTGTACGTCTACACACCAACACCCTCATTCACAGTCTTAGTGCACGTCTACCCACCAACACCCTCATTCACAGTCTTAGTGCACGTCTACACACCAACACCCTCGTTCACAGTCTTAGTGTACGTCTACACACCAACACCCTCATTCACAGTCTCAATACACGTCTACCCACCAACACCCTCGTTCACAGTCTTAGTGTACGTCTACACACCAACACCCTCATTCACAGTCTCAATACACGTCTACCCACCAACACCCTCGTTCACAGTCTTAGTGTACGTCTACACACCAACACCCTCATTCACAGTCTCAATACACGTCTACCCACCAAACCCTCATTCACAGTCTCAGTGCACGTCTACCCACCAACACCCTCATTCACAGTCTCAGTGCACGTCTACCCACCAACACCCTCATTCACAGTCTTAGTGTACGTCTACCCACCAACACCCTCGTTCACAGTCTTAGTGCACGTCTACAAACCAACACCCTCATTCACAGTCTTAGTGCACGTCTACACACCAACACCCTCATTCACAGTCTTAGTGTACGTCTACACACCAACACCCTCATTCACAGTCTTAGTGTACGTCTACACACCAACATCCTCATTCACAGTCTTAGTGTACGTCTACACACCAACACCCTCATTCACAGTCTTAGTGTACGTCTACACACCAACACCCTCATTCACAGTCTTAGTGTACGTCTACACACCAACACCCTCATTCACAGTCTTAGTGTACGTCTACACACCAACATCCTCATTCACAGTCTTAGTGTACGTCTACACACCAACACCCTCGTTCACAGTCTTAGTGTACGTCTACACACCAACACCCTCATTCACAGTCTTAGTGTACGTCTACACACCAACATCTTCATTCACAGTCTTAGTGTACGTCTACACACCAACATCCTCATTCACAGTCTTAGTGCACGTCTACACACCAACACCTTCATTCACAGTCTTAGTGTACGTCTACCCACCAACACCCTCATTCACAATCTTAGTGTACGTCTACCCACCAACACCCTTATTCACAATCTTAGTGTACGTCTACACACCAACACCCTTATTCACAATCTTAGTGTACGTCTACCCATCAGCGCCCTTATTCACGGGGCGACAAACCAACGCACCATATTTCACAATTACTCACGGTTCTTCTTAAACTCGTTTCAGCTGAATATTTAATTGCTGCCATCTCCAATCATGGGATGCTAAAAGGTATACATAAACGAAAGTGAAACCACGGTGGTGCCCCCTGGAGAGTGGCTGCTCTCCAACAGCGTCAAACTATAATTTAGTCAATATCAACAAAACGAAAGCAGAGGCGAATGGACCCAAACCCTTGGGCCGAGATACAGATATACTGGCCCCGAAGTTAGATTTTTAATATACAGATGTTCGGCCAAATGTATCCTCCAATGGATGACAAGTACAAATTCTTAGCTGTGAAGACTATTCCGTGGCCACCCGCCCTCGAGCCCTTTCCTTGTAAGCGACTCAGTGACGTATCTGGGATCTCGGAGAACGACAAATCGGTCAGGTTTAGGCATGTTTATTTCGCAGATTTCAATTACGTGTATCTTTAATCAATTAAGATCGTTGTAGGTATACCTGTAGCAACGACGTTGTCGAATAAGATCAAATGATATGTTGCATAACAACGTGTTCGCTCTCTAGTTTATTTTTAAAACGCCATCTCTGTTTGACACCGTTATAGTATTATTGATTGAAAGTATCGGGTTTTTCGCTCATAGTACGTCGTGCGTTTTTCTTTAAATAGACGACGGTCGTGCACCCGTCATCAGTGACCCCACGCGTCATCGCCTTCCTCCCGGTACTACAGACGCAACGGCCTGTCTCACTGCTCTCTCATTGCTCTCTCATTGCTCTTTCATTGCTCTCTCATTGCTCTCTTACTGCTCACTCATTGCTCTTTCATTGCTCTTTCATTGCTCTTTCATTGCTCTCTCATTGCTCTCTCATTGCTCTTTCATTGCTCTCCCACTGCCCTCTCATGGCTCTCTCACTGCCCTCTCATTGCTCTCTCAGTGTTCTCTCATTGCTCTCTCATTGCTCTCTTACTGCTCACTCATTGCTCTCTCATTGCTAGCTTACTGCTCACTCATTGCTCTCTCACTGACTTCTCATTGCTCACTCATTGCTCTCCCACTGCCCTCTCATTGCTCTCTCATTGCACTCTCACTGCTCACTCATTGCTCTTTCACTGCCCTCTCATTGCTCACTCATTGCTCTCTCATTGCTCTCTCGCTGCTCTCTCATTGCTCTCTCACTGCCCTCTCATTGCTCACTCATTGCTCTCTCATTGCTCTCTCACTGCCCTCTCATTGCTCTCAAATTGCACTCTCACTGCTCTCTCACTGCTCTCTCATTGCTCTCTCACTGCCCTCTCACTGCTCTCTCATTGCACTCTCACTGCTCTCTCACTGCTCTCTCACTGCTCTCTCACTGCTCTCTCATTGCTCTCTCACTGCCCTCTCACTGCTCTCTCATTGCACTCTCACTGCTCTCTCACTGCTCTCTCATTGCTCGCTCACTGCCCTCTCATTGCTCTCTCATTGCACTCTCACTGCTCTCTCACTGCTCTCTCGTTGCTCTCTCACTGCCCTCTCATTGCTCTTTCACTTCCCTCTCATTGCTCTCTCACTGCTCTCTCATTGCTCTCTCACTGACCTCTCATTGCTCTTTCACTTCCCTCTCATTGCTCTCTCACTGCTCTCTCATTGCTGTCTAAATGATCTTTCATGGCCCTTTCTCTCTCTCTCATTGCTCTCTCAATGACCTCTCATGGCTCTCTCATTGCCCTCTCATTGCTCTCTCACTGCTCTCTCTCTCGTTGCTCTCTCATTGCTCTATCATTGCTCTTTCACTGCCCTGTCATTGCTCTCGCTCATTGTTCTATCATTGCTTTCTCTCTCATTGCTCTATAATTGCTCTACCATTGCTCTCTCGTTGCTCTGTCATTGCTCTGTCTCGTTGCTCTCTCGTTGTTCTCTCTCCCCTCTCTCTCTTCCTGTACCGCTCTGTCTCTAATGGGTCTCTTTCTCTCTGTCTGTCATCTTCTCTGCCTTTCTGTCCGTCTGTCTGTCTGTTTATATGTGTGTGTGTGTGTGTGTGTGTGTGTGTGTGTGTGTGTGTGTGTGCGTGCGTGCGTGCGTGCGTGCGTGTGTGCGTGCGTGCGTGCGTGAGTGCGTGCGTGCGTGTGTGTGTCCCTCTTTCTTCATCTCTCCCTGTCCCGTCCCTGTCCTGTCCCTGTCCCTGTCCCTGTCCCTGTCCCTGTCCCTGTCCCTGTCCCTCTCGCTCTCGCTCTCGCTCTCGCTCTCGCTCTCGCTCTCGCTCTCGCTCTCGCTCTCGCTCTCGCTCTCGCTCTCGCTCTCGCTCTCGCTCTCGCTCTCGCTCTCGCTCTCGCTCTCGCACTCGCTCTCGCTCTCGCTCTCGCTCTCGCTCTCGCTCTCGCTCTCGCTCTCGCTCTCGCTCTCGCTCTCGCTCTCGCTCTCGCTCTCGCTCTCGCTCTCGCTCTCGCTCTCCCGTCTTTGCTCTGAACGGCCATGTTGCCTCTTTCAACTCGCAACTGAATTCACGATATGAAAACCTTCGGTGGACGTTTCGTGTTGCATTTAACAACTTCAGTGTGTTTCTGTTGTTACTTCATATTTTTCAACCAGAGCTGATGGTACTCACAACTGGAATAATTTATTTGATGCTAGCAATGCTAGTAATTAGAAATAAGTTCAATGTGTTCTCGAAGTAGTGAAGCTAAATGATAGAATGTCTTAATCCCACAGAAACCGTGCTAGCGAAGACTTCCAAAACAGTACCCCCATCTAGCGACTATCACGAATAAACAGTCCTCCTATGGAGTAACGTGTAAAGAGTGTAAACTAAAGGACGGTATGGATCCTATACTCACTAAGTACAACTACATTCCTTTTTTGTTTACTTGGATTAGTTTCATTGACACTTTACTTCTCGAATAGAACATTTTATGTAGATGAGTATACAAGAGTAACTGATATCAAGCCAAGTGGTTTACCTTCGCAACGCTGAGTAGCATTATTAGTCATTTTGTGGCTACCTGCCGAAAGGTCTGCGAGATGGCAAGAAAAATCATAATGTTGAATTGGCTGAAAAATATTTTAAATAAATTAATGTATCAAAATGAGGGATCCATTATAGTAACCACACAAGTTGTCGCGGTGCGGGTGTCGCGTGCCCAACTGCGACCGGGTGGATCCCCTTACAAATAAATACCATTCAAATACCATTGGGGGGTATAATGGCAATACTAGGGGGTATAATGGCCAATGGTATTTGAATGGTATCTGAATGATATCTGAATGGGTTTTTTAATGATATTTTGGATTCTGTGTACCGTTCAGTGGTAATGAATGGTATCTTAAATTACCGTTGAGAGTACCACTGAGTCCTGCTGAAATATCATTGAATGGTCCAATGCTACTCAATGGTATTCAGTGGTATTCAGTGGTATTCAATGGTATACCATTGGCTGGTTTTTGTAAGGGGAGATTCGACTCGGAATTTGGACCTGTCGGGTGCGGTTAAAAAACGTATGACGTAGATAGTAGGTCAAATACGTGTTTCCCACCCATGGCCTAACTAGTAATCAGTTGATGGATTACAACTAGACTAACTTTCGTTACATACAATGATGCGCCCGCGTTGGGACGAGGTTATTCACACAGATGCTCAGCTCATAACTGACATGTCAGAATAATATTTGATCTACCTAGGCTAGCGAGTTTACTGCTTCGACAAAAACAGAACAAAGCGTTTCAAATTATATCAATATACAAAATCTACAATTCCAGAATTGAATCTGGGTCCAGTCGACGACACCAGGCGTGCTCTGTTATGTAACTACAACGCTCTGCTACAACGTGTACTAATGCTGCCATCTGTTGGATACTGCTCGTCTAATATACGCCATCTACTGGATACATGATAAACCAGCTTTGCGAAGTACATAAATTGTAGGCTACACCGGTGGTGTAGAAGCATAACCTCCTAATGATGTGTTAACGCTAAAGCTAATACAAGTAGATAATCACCTGACATGACTAAGTCTATTAATAATTACAATTTTCAATGATACGCTTATTTGCGCGTCAACATGCAAACATAATTAATTGTTCACTCTGTATACTGTGCCACTAAGCTATGTTATCCAATGTCACAACTTGAATGGTCACCTTTACGCAGATGACACACAAATCTATATTTCTTTGACCATACTAGATACTTCTCGCTCCCTAAACCAGATCCTGGATTGTCTCCAAGATGTCTCCTTTTGGGTGAAAAACAGTAAGTTAAAGCTACATGCAGATAAGACAACATTTCTAATATTTGGGAGCTCTTACGTTTGATGAAAACTTAAATTTCAAACAACATATATCGAAAACATGTCGTTGCTGTTTTTACCATATCCGTGATCTTCGCCGTATTCGCAGGTTTATATCACTTTCCGTTGCTAAAGCCATTGCAACAGCTCTAGTAAGCAGCCGACTTGAATACTGCAATTCGCTTCTTTACAATATTACACACAAGGATATAACACATTTCAACGTGTCCAAAACTGTTTGGCAAGGGTAATCACGCGTTCTGAAATTTCTCGTTCAGTGCAGCTTCTATAGTCATTGCATTGGCTCGCTGTGCACTATCGCATTATTTTCAAGATTTGTACAAATAAAAAAAACCTATCAAGCCCTTTCGTCGACGAAACCAGCATATCTGAATTCGATGCTCACTCCAGCTAAAAATCCATGCAGCTACGCTCAACCAGTAGTAACCCGCTTTGCATTCCTCGGGTGAAAACGAAAGCTGGAACCAGAGCTTTCTCGGCACCAACAGTGTGGAATTGGCATTATGTCTGTGTTAAATTAAAAAGTAACATAGTGTCTTTCCGCCGACGTCTAAAAACCTATCTCTTTAGTAGGGCCTACTGCCTATTCTCCTTAGCTTCCTGGCACTTTCACCCATCCGTCGACGACTCGCGCAGTGTTTCACGATTACGAGTTTGCTTAATCCCTCGGTTTTGTCGCGCCACTGAGCTTGTTCTTATAGGATATTGGTACCTTTAGAAGTCATCATCATCATCATCACCATCACCATCACCATCACCATCACCATCACCATCACCATCACCATCACCATCACCATCACCATCACCATCACCATCACCATCACCATCACCATCACCATCACCATCACCATCACCATCACCATCACCATCACCATCACCATCACCATCACCATCACCATCACCATCACCATCACCATCATCATCATCATCATCATCATTATTATAGACTCTAAGCCAAGTGATTTACTTTCGCAACGATGAGTAGCATTATTAGTCATGTTGTGGCTGTCTGCCGAAAGGTCTGCGAGATGGCAGGAATAATCATAAACTAGCGAATGCTGCCTCATCAGGAACCACTAAAAGATTTTAACAGATGCCTCATTCATTGTGGGGAGAAAGGTAGGTGTCAGTGTCATAAATACCAGTGCACGCGTCAGGTTGGTGGTAACAATTAATGGAAATGTACCTAAACGCTCGGAGCCGCGAACAGTTTCATTGCAAGCCACAGTTGAACAACCTCCAACCACCGCTCAATCCTTACTTTGGGGAGTGCTCGTTAATTAGAACCCTCTGATAGCTCCATAAGAGTTCGCTTCAAGCGAGAGCGAAATATACATACCCAGTGGAAATATGGATACCCGCACAACCAAGATAGTAATTAATAAAAATTAAATACAGACCCTTGTTGACTACTGAATATGACATGCGTGTCTGTTTGTACAGTATAGTTTATTGGCCGAAACCGGCAATTGTAATCACATTGAGTGGTTTGTGCTTGTGGTATGAGTAACATAATGACAACGTCTATGCCATGTTTAACTGTTATTAAGTAGCATTTTAACATGAGATTCACTGAACATGTCCGAAGAACGTTTTGAATTGTTGTCCCCGATGTTTTGCTTATTTCCTAGCTGCAGTTGCATCCATAATTTGGACGGGGTTTCCGTGACTTTAAAAAACAACTGAAGCGATAATCACCACATGTTAACAAATATACAGTTACTGAGAACTGTATTTACACATGAACCCCCAGCGGGATAGTGATTATATAAGTGTAACTGAGGTGACCGGGATAGTGACTGTAGAGGTGCAACTGAGGTGACATGGATAGTGACTATAGTGGTGTAACTGAGGTGACAGGGATAGTGACTATAGAAGTGTAGCTGAGGTGACAGGGATAGTGAATATAGAAGTGTAACTGAAGTGGCAGGGGATAATGACTATAGAAGTGTAACTGAGGTGAAATGTGTTGTGACTATAGAATTGTAACTGAGGTGACATGGATAGTGACTATAGTAGTGTAACTGAGGTGACATGGATTGTGACTATAGAGGTGTAACTGAGGTGACATGTATTGTGACAATAGAAGTGTAACTGAGGTGACGTGGATTGTGACTATAGGGGTGTAACTGAAGTGACAGGGGATACTGACTATAGAGGTGTAACTGAGGTGAAATGTGTTGTGACTATAGAATTGTAGCTGAGGTGACATGTATTGTGACTATAGTAGTGTAACTGAGGTGACATGGATTGTGACTATAGAGGTGTAACTGATGTGACATGTATTGTGACAATAGAGGTGTAACTGAGGTGACGTGGATTGTGACTATAGGGGTGTAACTGAAGTGACAGGGGATAATGACTATAGAGGTGTAACTGAGGTGACATGGATAGTGAATATAAAGGTGTAACTGAGGTGACATGGATAGTGAATATAGAGGTGTAACTGAGGTGACAGGGATAGTGACTATAGAGGTGTAACTGAGGTGACATGGATAGTGACTATAGAGGTGTAACTGAGGTGACATGTATTGTGACTATAGAAGTGTAACTGAGGTGACATGGATAGTGACTATAGAAGTGTAACTGAGGTGACATGGATAGTGAATATAGAGGTGTAACTGAGGTGACGTGGATAGTGACTATAGAAGTGTAATTGAGGTGACAGGGATAATGACTATAGAGGTGTAACTGAGGTGACATGATAGTGACTATAGAAGTGAAACTGAGGTGACATGGATAGTGAATATAGAAGTGTAACTGAGGTGACGTGGATAGTGACTATAGAGGTGTAACTGAGGTGACAGGGATAGTGACTATAGAGGTGTAACTGAGGTGACATGATAGTGAATATAGAGGTGAAACTGAGGTGACATGAATAGTCACTATAGAAGTATAACTGAGGTGACATGGATAGTGACTATAGAAGTGTAACTGAGGTGACATGATAGTCACTATAGAGGTGTCACTGAGGTGACAGGGATAGTGACTATAGAGGTGTAACTGAGGTGACATGGTAGTGATTATAGAAGTGTAACTGAGGTGACATGGATAGTGAATATAGAGGTGTAACTGAGGTGACATGGATAGTGACTATAGAGGTGTAACTGAGGTGACATGGATAGTGAATATAGAGGTGTAACTGAGGTGACATGGATAGTCACTATAGAGGTGTAACTGAGGTGACAGGGATAGTGACTATAGAGGTGTAACTGAGGTGACATGATAGTGAATATAGAGGTATAACTGAGGTGACAGGGATAGTGAATATAGAAGTGTAACAGAGGATAGTGACTATAGAAGTGTAACTGAGGTGACAGGTATAGTGACTATAAAGGTGTAACTGAGTCTCGCTTAGGCTATTCGAGGGTTTTGTGGAAACACATGTTTAAAGTCATGAAAAATCTTTAAAATCACACCGGCCGTATTCCGATGTTGAAGCAAAATTATTGAAGAGCACTGCGAAAAATGTCCAACAGCGTCCTACCCTCGTCCCCGCTGTCACCATAAGACACTGTGCTCAAGTTCCGACGACGCTCCACCTGCACGGCTCGTTCTGACGCCTGGCCTGCATTGGCTGTTTGTCTGTTTGCAAATGACTGACCTGTCTATGATGATATCTGCGTCATCATATGATTAATTGTCTGCTACATCAGACCAACCTGGTGCTATTTGAACAATAGTTTATCGTATTTCTGACGTTGTCTCACCAGTTTCCCGGAAGGTCGCGTGGCGCATGCGTGCGTGCGTGCTCCACAAGCGTGCTCTCTCCCACTATTTCCGTTCTTGTTAAATCCAAGTTAAATACAACTTGTTCCTAATGAGATTCCTTCTTGGCCATTCACTCTGAAATCACACAGAGGAATGCAAATATTTAATCCCTATTTATTACCTTTGTCTCACGGTTCCTTCTCTGTCGCTCGCCGCTGTAGATCTACCGAGAATCACTGCACGAGACAGCGGGTGTTAGATCTATTACGATCGCGATTCCTTCCCAGTACTCTCACCCTCCCTAGGCCTCCCTTCTACCCCCAGCATCGTTTGTACCAACCCCGTTCGTATGGTTGATCGATCAATCAATCAATCAATCAATCAATCAATCAATCAATCTATATCCAAGTTTCTTGGTATATGTCATTTCTTAATTGCGTATTAAGGAAACCCCAGACGAAAGGCCCAATAATACATACACAATACAATACATTTCTGACCAGGTGGTCAGAACCTAGCTTATTAAACGTTGCATCCTAATAAACCAACATGTAATTCATTAAACGAAAAGAACTGGCTGATGGTTTAGTTAAACTGATATCAGATAAACAAAAGGTAATTAGTAGACCATAATGGCATCGAACGTCACTTTATCTTAATTCCTTTACCGGGTTAGTCAATTCACACACGCACAGCCTATAATAACTGA
>OZ024863.1:33497205-33499705 GCA_964017155.1 Oasisia sp. SBJ-2009
TTAAATTTAGTACAAGACAGTTTCCTTATTCAACATGTGTTAGAACCAACAAGGGGTGAGAACGTGTTGGACATAGTGTTGAGCTCACAGAAGGAATTTATTGATAATGTCAGGATATGTGAGCCACTGGGATGTAGTGATCACAACCAGATATATTTTATCATCAAAGTAAAAGGAGAACAGAATCGAAAAATACGGTACAGGAAAAATTTTCACAAAGGAAGATATAAGGACATGAGGAAATATTTAGCAAAGATAGACTGGAATAACACACTGGAGAATAAGACAGCAAAAGAATGTTGGAATATCTTAAAGAGTGAAATTGACTGCATTGTCGAAAAATTTGTCCCCTTGAAAAAACAAGGGAAACGGTCAAAAAAGAAACACTTATCAAAAGAAGCCATTAGAAAAATCAAATACAAGCAAATGATGTGGAAGACATATAGACATAATGGAAGTGAAGAAGACTATGCCATTTATAAAGAAGCACTTAACCAAGCTACAGCTGAAATTAGAAATTCAAAGAGAAGCTATGAACAAAAATTAGCTTTTAATATAAAACATGACAGCAAGAGTTTTTATGCGTATGTTCGAAGTAAACAGAAAGTTCAGGATAAGGTCGGACCTCTAGAAGATAGTGATGGAAAAATAATAACAGAGGGATTCTTAATGGCAGAAAACCTAAATGAATACTTTAGTTCGGTATTTACCAGGGAAGATATTAGTGCATTACCAGTACCAGAGACTAAATTCGAAGGGAGAGAGTCAGACTATTTAGGACAACTAATTGTAACACCAAAAATGGTAGCTAAGAAAATAAGGGACATGAAGGATAATAAGTCACCTGGAGTGGATGGGATTCCTCCCAAATTACTACTGGAAATTGTAGAACAAATTAGCACACCACTTGCAACAGTGTTCAATTTGGCATTAGAGGAAGGAGTAGTTCCGTTAGAATGGAAAGAAGCAAACATCATACCATTATTTAAAAAAGGATCAAGAAGCAAGTCAGAGAACTATAGACCAGTGAGTTTAACATCGGTGATTTGTAAACTATTAGAAAGACTAATTAAAGAGCACATGGTTGATTTTATTGTTAAAAATAACTTGATTAACCCATCTCAACATGGGTTTCTAAAAGCGAGGTCATGCTTAACAAATATCTTATGTTTTTTGGAAGATGTCACAAAGTGGGTAGATGAGGGATCACCAGTAGATATAATATACTTAGATTTTAAAAAAGCTTTTGACAAAGTGCCACATCAAAGATTACTACTTAAACTGAAGGCCCATTGCATAGGCAATGTTATGATTAACTGGATAGAAAAATGGCTTATTGATAGAAGACAAAGAGTAGTAGTTGATGGGGAGGTTTCATACTGGAAATCGGTTTTGAGTGGAGTACCGCAGGGATCAGTATTGGGACCTATTTTGTTCTTAATATATATCAATGATTTGGATGATGATATAACAAGCAAGGTGTTGAAGTTTGCGGATGATACAAAAGTGTTCAGAAAAATAAAAAGTGATACAGATAGACAGCAATTACAAGATGATCTAAATAAGTTGACCGAATGGTCTGAGAAGTGACAAATGCTGTTTAATTATGGGAAGTGTAAGTGCCTCCACACAGGACATGGGAATGAAGATGCACAATATACAATGGGTGATACTGTACTAAATACTACCGTAAAGGAAAAGGACTTAGGGTTAACTATTAGTGCTGATATGAAGGTATCGGAACAGTGTGCAATTGCAGCAGCGAAGGGAAACCAAATTCTTGGATTAATTAGGCGAAATATAGTGTACAAGGAAAAAGAACTAATAATACCACTGTACAAAACAATAGTTAGGCCTCACTTAGAATATTGCATACAGGCATGGAGGCCATATCGCAAGAAGGATATTGATATACTAGAAAGAGTACAAAGAAGAGCAACCAAAATGATACAAAAACTGAGGAATATTAGTTATGAAATGCGTCTAAAAGAATGTGGATTAACAACACTAGAAACCAGGAGACTGCGAGGAGATCAGATAGAAGTTTTTAAAATATTGAATGGGTATGAAAATATTGACAGAAATATTTTTTTCTCAGTCAAGGAAGAGAGAAGGACTAGAGGACATGGAGATACATTAGCAAAGAAGCAATGTAGATTAGATATTAGAAAATTTTAATTTTCACAAAGAACAGTAAATGAATGGAACAGATTATCGGCTGATTGTGTAAGTGCTAGTAGTGTTAATATGTTCAAAAATAAAATTGACATGTACCTAAGAAGGGCGGGGTACATTTAGATAGATAGGTTGGACTCTCGATAAGCCAAAGGGCTTCCTTCTCCACCTGCCATCTTGAGTTGATTCTCTAGGTGGCAATCTTGTTCAATCTTGTTAAATACTATTGCAGCTACAGCTATAAATATGTCCAATACCGCTACTATTGCTATTACCGTTACCAGTACGCGTATTACTGCTAAAGCACCATTTGTTTTCAGAACAG
>OZ024863.1:33504705-33557205 GCA_964017155.1 Oasisia sp. SBJ-2009
TCGACATCAAGCCGGTCTCGTGTGATGCAGTATGCAGTGGCACGCGCATCTCCTAGCCCTCGCTCAACCAACGACCAACGATTACCGCCATTATCACTATACTTTATCGCCTCGACTTCTCGGCAGAGCAGAGAGGTGTTGCATTGACTCATCGACTTGCAGCGTTTTCACACCTGAACTTGTACTGTAGCTAGTTGTAGAGCGCATTTAATACTGTAAGCCTGGACGAT
Organism: Oasisia sp. SBJ-2009; assembly: GCA_964017155.1. Taxonomy (NCBI): domain Eukaryota; kingdom Metazoa; phylum Annelida; class Polychaeta; order Sabellida; family Siboglinidae; genus Oasisia; species Oasisia sp. SBJ-2009. The sequence goes on from OZ024863.1 coordinate 33,504,936, forward strand.
TGTGTGTACTAAAACGAAGTCCAGTGTATATTTTAATGTTTGCTCTATTTAGCTGGGTCATCTTGAATAAATATATGTATTATTATTATAACTGGAATACTGCTCGTGGATTTGGAAATTGATCAATCCTTTTATTTTGGTGCACCTGTGTTTTCAAAGGTTTGAGCGATTTTTGTTATTATTAATGTATTATTATTATTATAAAATATTAGTTGGATTCAGCCATGATGTTGTAGTTGTTTTCTTGGTATATGTTCAAATCACCAATGTGATGGCCGGCAACATTGCTCCTGCGAAAATGTTGATAACACATAATCTAGTTGACCAAACATCTGGTGGTTTCTCCTTCTCTCATGCAATTTCCTGTTTGTTTGTGTGTGTGTGTGTGTGTGTGTGCGTGTGTGCGTGTGCGTGCGTGCGTGCGTGCGTGCGTGTGCGTGTGCGTATGCGTGTGTGTGTGTTAGTAATGAATAACTATGAGAATTAGCGTTTCGTCGTCTCAATTGTCAGTGTTACTGCAATTTAAAAAACAAAATGGAAATAGTGTGCGAAGTTATTCGTGTCGACCGGATACCACAGAACTATTTGGGTCTCGTCCAAAGACGCACACGCCGATGGGGGAAATGTCAATCTAGCATTTTGCTTTTTACTGTCGAATGTATGGACAAATAATCCGGACGCAGCCAAGGATATGAGAGTGTCTTTGCGGACGTTTTTATCATCTAAACACTGCGTTTGATGTGGTATACCAGTGACTAAGTAGGCGGGCATGAATGGATGACCTCGTGTACCATAGCGATATAAATCACGACATGTACGTTAGCGTTAAGCAACGAATTAGTCAGCTGAATATTGCTCAACATCAGTAAATTACTTCACTCAACGCTACTTTTTCAGTGTCGTATTGCAACAGTAGGAAGTTTCGGCGTGCAGTTATATTTAGTACGATACACTGATTCAGCGTGGCTGCCATTGCGATACAAATCGACAACGTGTCTAGTTGTGGTTTTGATGACGTTAAAGGATCGTCATGAGAATCTTCTGTTTACCACATATGGTAGGCTTAAGTGGTTCTTCCACGAAGGTTGTCTGGCTTCGCTTCTGTGGATCGCAATCATCGCCCGATACTTCCTGTCTGTGTCAACGTTCGTTTCATCATGCGAAACCCGGTTAATACGCAAGTGCAACTCTTCTACGAACGTTGGAAGACGATTTCAAAGGCCATTCATATTAGTTAATACAATATTTATGGCTAATGAAAAATGTACGTGTATAATCAAAACCAAACGTTTTATTAGGCTTGTAGTTACCATTTCTTGTTGCATCATAGATTAAGTCAAAATTGTCAACCTAACTAAAGGTGTGCAAACAATTATATATTTCTAAATATGGATACATGTAAATAGAAGTAATACATCCATAAGTTGCCGTATTCATCCATATATTGACAAATTGAATATTGCTTATCGATTTCTAAAGTGACCCGTTCTTATATCTTGATGCACCTCTTATCCTGGTTTTTAAAGTTTTAGGCACAATTGAAGTTACTTTAATGATAATAATAATTATTATTATTATTACTATAACTCTAGTACACGGCAGAATAGTTTTCATTGCCAATTTACTCACTGACATTAAGAGACTGCGATCGTCAGTAAGAAAACTACGTGTTCAAAATGATAATGCCGCGTTTTACATCGTGAATTACTAATTATATCAAATAGCATAATTCAGCGAACAAAATGTATAACATTTCTAAGCCTTCATATAGACGACAAACTTACTTGGCAAGAACATACAAATGCATGCAAAAACAAACTAACTAGTGTTTTATACATGAAGAATAACGTTAACCGCTACCTTCCAGTAGCTGCACTTAAAACAATTTATTACACCTTAGTTTATCCATACTTAACTTATGGAATAATTGTATTGGGCAAAAATATAGTTCATTCCATTCTTAAAACAAACTACAGGGAACATTCACATCCCCTCTTTAATCTTTTTAAATGGATACAATTGCATGATATTTATTAAATCTAAGTTGGAAATTTGATGTATTATTATATCCACGGGAGTCTACCACATTCATTATCTGATATATTTACATTTACCTATGATATCTAGTCTTATCGAACAAGACAAACATGCAATACACATGCTATCATTAACTGTACTCAAACAACTTCGAACAGTCTATTCTGTAAAGATCCGATCATCTGGAATATAATTCTAACTTTCATTTTTAATGCACCCAATTTAAATAGGTTTACATTATCATTAAAGACAAATATGGTAAAGGGGTATGGTATCGTAATTTAATTCTATCCAACCCCGAAACGTTTAATAAATATGTTACTGATACATTTTTGAAGTAATATGACAACATTCTTTTGCAAGAATACTAATGTGAACATTTATTGTGTATTACCCTTATTATGTAGCTATATAAGTCCTATAAATGGAACCAGCACACCAAATTATTGTTTATAATATAGTTCTTTTGTTAGTAATATAGTTCTTTTGAGGATGACGGCGACCAGTTTACCTATCTTAATAATTAGTATATCACATTTAAAAAAAATTAAACAAACTGGTCTCAGCCTTAATTGGCTCCGCTGTCACCCTGAAATGGTATATTATTTGGTCAATTCTTATGATTGTGTTGTATGTAATTATACAATTCCAAATAAAGTTTCCTTTACTTTACACACATACACACGCACTCACATATACACGCACAAGCACAGTCACATACACACTCACAAGGCCACACACAAACACACATGCACAAATACACACGCACACGCACACACACGCACACACACACACACACACACACACACACACACACACACACACACACACACACACACACACACACACACACACGCGCGCGCGAATTATTACCATTCGTCACAGAGACACAGCCTGCATGTTGCACGACGAAGCAGACCGCCGTCCGTGTGAACTACGTCAGTGCGAGGCCGCGGCCACGGCCGGGGTGGGTCGTTGTCTCCCGGGCGAGTCAGCACGTGCGGCCGCATCGCGCGCTGTCATCAGTCACGGCGGCTTCACACCCATCGCAGGCACGTACGTCGGCGAAGGTACGCTGAATGCTTGGCATTTCGTTAACGCCCAGGTAAAAAATAGCTCACTTATGCCACGAATGAAAGTAGGTGCGTGGTACTGCCACCCACGGCGACAGTGACCCTCCCGTAGTCTGCTGTCAAGTCTATAGTTCCAAGTCCCGCCTTTCTCCGGTGTTTTCCTTCCTTCGTCTTGGCATAAATGGACACATCTTCGTGATGCTCTTATTTGCAAATATATTGACCGACGTTACTTACGCGTGTAGTTTGTTATGGGATGTATTTTTTGGATAATGGGGACTGTTTCACTGAGGTAAAAAGCTCTTAAGAAAAACTCATCTTTAAACAAAATCTATTGTTAATTTAAATGATTAAAAAAACGCAAATATCAATTGCCGTAATACCGAGGATGCTATTTTCGTGACACACCGGCGACAATGTCTGTCCCGATTTTTTGTGTTTATGTGAATTGCGTTCCCCCCCCCCCCCCCCCCCCAAATAATATAACGTATAAGTCGAGCTGGAAGAGTCAGCCATGCCGTATAATTGAACCAACTGAAAGCGAGACGCTGTCCAAATTTCCGGTTCACAAAACTGCCCAGTTCAAACGTAGCTGGCTAAATACGCTGATATCTAAACAGTTAATAAAACACGTTCGTGTGGTTGGACAAGGGAAACCTGCCCCGTAGATCGTATACACTGACATCTCCGAGAATAGATGATTTCATTTGATATGTTATGTTTTCAGATAGTATAAGAAGAACTAACTTTTATTTCACAATATTGGAGGATGTCATGGTTACGATGACATCATTCCACGAGGACGTAAGCTTATTGAGGAAATAATGTTATCAAAATATGTAGAGTATGTTAGTCAAATCATGTGGTCGAATTTTACAATATGCCATTTAAAATAATTTCACTGTTTTTATTATTGATCATGTTCATGTCCCGTACTGATTTCCATTAAACTGCTTTGAATATGGCCTTGTAGTCACTTTTGATCAAAACTACTTAATTTTGATTGCGTATGAATAAAATGTTGTAATGCAATATATGTTATGCTACAATACATATTGACGTGTTTTAATTAAAGCACAGCAATGATGATTATTGATTATAACATGTTGATGATTATTGATCATAACATGTTGATGATTATTGATCATAACATGTTGTTGATTATTGATCACAACATGTTGATGATTATTGATCACAACATGTTGATGATTATTAATCATAACATGTTGATGATTATTAATCACAACATGTTGATGATTATTAATCACAACATGTTGATGATTATTGATCACAACATGTTGATGATTATTGATCACAACATGTTGATGATTATTAATCACAACATGTTGATAATTATTGATCATAACATGTTGATGATTATTGATCACAGCATGTTGATGATTATTGGTCACATCATGTTGATAATTATTGATCATAACATGTTGATGAATATTGATCATAACATGTTGTTGATTATTGATCACAGCATGTTGATGATTATTGGTCACATCATGTTGATAATCATATATATATATATATATATATATATATATATATATATATATATATATATATATATATATATATTTATATATATAATGTATACTGTATAATGTGTAATGTGTGTAATGTGTAATAATGTGTAACACGCACACGCACACGCACACGCACACGCACACGCACACGCACACGCACACGCACACGCACACGCACACGCACACGCACACGCACACGCACACGCACACGCACACGCACACGCACACGCACACGCACACGCACACGCACACGCACACGCACACGCACACGCACACGCACACGCACACGCACACGCACACGCACACGCACACGCACACGCACACGCACACGCACACGCACACGCACACGCACACGCACACGCACACGCACACGCACACGCACACGCACACGCACACGCACACGCACACGCACACGCACACGCACACGCACACGCACACGCACACGCACACGCACACGCACACGCACACGCACACGCACACGCACACGAACACGAACACGAACACGAACACGAACACGAACACGCACACGCACACGCACACGCACACGCACACGCACACGAACACGCACACGAACACGCACACGCACACGCACACGCACACGCACACGCACACGCACACGCACACGCACACGAACACGAACACGAACACGCACACGCACACGCACACGCACACGCACACGCACACGCACACGCACACGCACACGCACACGCACACGCACACGCACACGCACACGCACACGCACACGCACACGCACACGCACACGCACACGCACACGCACACGCACACGCACACGCACACGCACACGCACACGCACACGCACACGCACACGCACACGCACACGCACACGCACACGCACACGCACACGCACACGCACACGCACACGCACACGCACACGCACACGCACACGCACACGCACACGCACACGCACACGCACACGCACACGCACACGCACACGCACACAAACACGCACACAAACACGCACACAAACACGCACACGCACACAAACACGCACACGCACACGCAAACGCACACGCACACGCACACGCACACGCACACGCACACGCACACGCACACGCACACGCACACGCACACGCACACGCACACGCACACGCACACGCACACGCACACGCACACGCACACGCACACGCACACGCACACGCACACGCACACGCACACGCACACGCACACGCACACGCACACGCACACGCACACGCACACGCACACGCACACGCACACGCACACGCACACGCACACGCACACGCACACGCACACGCACACGCACACGCACACGCACACGCACACGCACACGCACACGCACACGCACACGCACACGCACACGCACACGCACACGCACACGCACACGCACACGCACACGCACACGCACACGCACACGCACACGCACACGCACACGCACACGCACACGCACACGAACACGAACACGAACACGAACACGAACACGAACACGAACACGAACACGAACACGAACACGAACACGAACACGAACACGAACACGAACACGAACACGAACACGAACACGAACACGAACACGAACACGAACACGAACACGAACACGAACACGAACACGAACACGAACACGAACACGAACACGAACACGAACACGAACACGAACACGAACACGAACACGAACACGAACACGAACACGAACACGAACACGAACACGAACACGAACACGAACACGAACACGAACACGCACACGCACACGCACACGCACACGCACACGCACACGCACACGCACACGCACACGCACACGCACACGCACACGCACACGCACACGCACACGCACACGCACACGCACACGCACACGCACACGCACACGCACACGCACACGCACACGCACACGCACACGCACACGCACACGCACACGCACACGCACACGCGCGCACGCGCGCACGCGCGCACGCGCGCACGCGCGCACGCGCGCACGCGCGCACACGCGCACACGCGCACACGCGCACACGCGCACACGCGCACACGCGCACACGCGCACACGCGCACACGCACACACGCACACACGCACACACGCACACACGCACACACGCACACACGCACACACGCACACACGCACACACGCACACACGCACACACGCACACACGCACACACGCACACACGCACACACGCACACACGCACACACGCACACACGCACACACGCACACACGCACACACGCACACACGCACACACGCACACACGCACACACGCACACACGCACACACGCACACACGCACACACGCACACACGCACACACGCACACACGCACACACGCACACACGCACACACGCACACACGCACACACGCACACACGCACACACGCACACACGCACACACGCACACACGCACACACGCACACACGCACACACGCACACACGCACACACGCACACACGCACACACGCACACACGCACACACGCACACACGCACACACGCACACACGCACACACGCACACACGCACACACGCACACACGCACACACGCACACACGCACACACGCACACACGCACACACGTTTTTGTTTGATGACATGATGAAGTCTCATTGTAGCTGATGACAGAAAGAAGTCTGCTTGCGGTTAATGACAGGAGTCTCCTTGTGGTTAATGACTGAAAGAAGTCTCCTTGTGGTTAGCGACAGAAAGGAGTCTCCTTGTGGGATAATGACTGAAAGAAGTCTCCGTATGGTTAGTGACAGAAAGAAGTCTCCGTATGGTTAGTGACAGAAAGATGTTTCCGTATGGTTAATGACAGAAAGACGTCGCCTTGTTGCGTGTTGATGAACATGCGAAAAACTGATGATAGGCCGATGAGGAGAAGTTTCTCGGTGGCTCAACACAAGGTAATGTCGCCTAGTTTTTTTTTAAAGAAAGCAGGACATTGGTTTGGGTTTGGTGACAGGGTGAGACTGATCCTCCATGACCAAGCTTTGAATGTATTAAATGCCTTTCGTTCGCATCAGTTCTACCGAAGTACAATTACAAAACGAATGAATGCGTAATTAATACGAACAAGCAGTAAGACGTAAGGATGATTAAACATACTGAACGACTGTGTGAGGTCAACAAGCCGTAGGGGGTCACAGCGGGATGAGAGGAACTTTTAGGAAACGTTACAACTGCATTATTTATGTCCAACATTCCTGAAGTGTGAATGAAGTGGCGGCAATTCTTAGGGGGTCTTCCTTTCTAGGAAATGTTTGCGCCGTTGGGAACATTCGGCGTGAAACATCAGCAGTTTTGCTGAATGCAAACTTAAATAGTTGTGGTTTGGATAACATGATACTGAGCGCCCGACTGAAGTGTCCACTTAGGTCAGCGATTCCCAAACTGGGGTACGCGTCCCCTGGCGTGTACGCGACAAGTTTTGCTGTGGGTATGTGCCGGATTGGCTGAAAGTAAGGATTTCGCCATTTGTGTCATTGTTATTAAAGACGAAGTTCTTAAATGGAACCAAAATGTAGCTGTTTGGGTCAATGAATGTAAAAGTAGTAATAAGAACTTACCATTTGCAACAAAAACTTAAAACTTAAACTTAAAACTATTTGATTAATAGTTTACTAAACATAACAACGTTGTTATTCCAAACATATTTCACAATTACACAACTAGCAACGTTCTCGAGCAATGACCACTGACATTCAGTTCCTGAAGAAGGCCGCCGACGGTGGTCGAAACGTAGAAGTAAGTAGAACATTGCTAGTTGTGTAATTGTGAAATTTGTTTGGAATAATATACTGCCAACTTGATGAACATTTTCACGGATAACAACGTTGTTGATCACACAATTTCTTGTATGGACAACGCCACTTTCATGGAAAGGCTGACGTCACGAATGCCCATTCCTCCAGTTCGTTGGTCTCCCAGGTGGGAATGGTAATATTGTTTATGACGCTCAATAAACCCACATATCGCTGCCAACCATTTGTTATCATACGTTCTGACCTGATCGTGGTACTTTCAATTATGTAAGTTGATTTTATTCATGTTGTACAAATCCGCATGGTGCCCGGCATGGCATACTAATAGCTGATTCCTGATATTAACAGAAAGAAATAGAGTTGAAATGTCAAGGAAAACTAGGAAAAGGGCGCATACGTCACAACTCAACGTCTGTCGGTCAATTCACTGCGCCGTGTTATAATTACGGTATTCATCTGCTGTGAAACAAATATTTATTGTCTTAAATATCATACATAGTATATGTCATTGATGGTAATTTTAAGATATTTTGCAAACTTTTGCAGTGTGTGTCTATGTGTTTCTGTGCATGTGGTGTGTGTGTGTGTGTGTGTGTGTGTGTGTGTGTGTGTGCGCGCGCGCGTGCGCGTGCGTTTGCGTGTTCGTGTGCGTGTGAGGGGTGTATGTGTGTGCGCGCGCCCGCACTCCTATCTTAGAATTTGTAATTTCAAGTTATGATAATTTAATAAAAGATTGACTAATACAGTACTTTACCTTGTATACGCAGTGTAAACAGGATGCACAGTTGAGGACAGCAAGCCTACTGTTCACCGTAACTGCAGGTTGTGGTTTGGTTTGGTGTGCTTGACCTCGTTTAGGTGCATTACACCAACAAGGTGCCTTTTGGTTCCCACTACGTAGGTACATGTACCACCATGTCCATCGCTCTCAGTACTGTATACACACAGTTGAGTGGACTTCATAAACACAGAATCAGCGAACTTGCTCAGAGTCCGAGGCGGAGGTAAGGCGATTCGAACCCGGTGTCACGGGCCGAGATTCGACCGACCAGATAACATTAATTAACTTGCGTGATTAATTTCACGCACACAAACATGTGTCATTTGGCGGGTTTTTTTTTGGTAAGTCGAGGTTATAATTAGTATCGAGGCTACAGCAATATACAGTGCGTGGCACTGTGTATATGCACATCCGCGGTGTCGTGCTATTTGTTATTGCGCTCACAAAAATATTCAGAATAATATTTATATATATATATATTTATATATCTATATATAACATTCGCATATATTCTAACAGAGCTGCTAGAAGAATAATTATCTAAGTTCGATATGAATATATGTGATATCCGTACATAAATATAATATAATGTAAGTACCCTTTTAAAATTATAAAATTATTCACTTGCTAAAACTAAGGATATTCCTAGTCTAAGTCGCGTTTCTTCAATATGTTATGTGTGTCTGCTTGATACATAATCGTGTTTATTAATTACTCGAGTAGCTTTCTTTTGTAAAATGGTTGGTTTTATTGATCATTGATGAATAAATATTTCCACAAATTAGGGCACAGTGGGGGGGGGGGGGAGAAGTAATACGTGCAGAGCAGACCTTTTAATACACCCTGATAAGATAAGAGTCCTGCTAAGAGTACCTTTAAGGTATAATGCTTGCCTATGGGTGGTGCGTTTCAAATATACGGACTACCTCAGAATGTTACTTTAATTACAAAATGGATGACGCATTTAGAATGAGGCTAACAAATTCAACTACATCATCATAATAATAAACAAAACTAACAACATATTTAGCAATTTTGTGATATCTGACATATGCTGGATGTTGTTCTTTTCCAACTAAACATCTCTGACATATAAAGAAAGAACATTTTATTTATTTCAGCTATCAGGTCAATAATTTGATTACTTGAAGCGACATATGCACTTAATAAAAATTATATTTAAGATAATAAATATTTGTTTTACAGCAATGATCCAAATAACCTTCCTTTTCATAGTTTTTGCAGCTAAGGAGTTGACCTGAGATGTGAGATGGAGTCAACGTTTTATTGACTTTGTACATGCCACATGTTGAGCTATCCGACTTGCAGCTGGAGATAAACAAATTGATTTGAAGTTGAGACAACTTAATTGTGTGACCAACTGACTGACCATAAGTTTACTCGTCCACTTGATAAGTTACTTTTGTCCCAGTGTGTCCACTCAAATGAAGTCATTATACTGTAGGATCGCTGCGCGTGCTCCTAGTTCAGAATTGTTAATTTAAAGTTATGTTAATTTAATAAAAGATTGACTAAAGCGGTATCTAGTCTTGTATACGCAGTGTAGACAGGATGCATAGTTCTGGACAGCAAGCCTACTTTGCACGATCTTAACTGAACAGTTGACTGTCCCATGCTCTGCATGAGACTATGCGGAGACTAGTATTTTATGAGCGTACATAAACAAGTAAATATACATGTAAATAAATATGGCATATACATCGCTAAAGCACAATGCTTACAACAACAATCAGTGCGATTTGAGCGACATAAGGCGGCGTAAACCCTTGAAAACAGCACGATTCGAGGTTACTTGGAATATACGCAAACCTGGCGAGCCATATAACATGCCAATAAGGTGTACTAAATTCAAGTGGGCAACTGAGACGTTTTCCTAAGCGATTAATTCGGTTAACTGCAAACGTGTGACTGGCATTAAACGATGCAATGGCGAGATACGATGTAGACGCAACAACGCAACGACTCTCGAATTCTGACAACTGCTGTGTGCCCTACGAGAACACGAGAACACGGGCCCGTTACTCGTGGATTCCGGCGGCCGGCCGAAACTTCATCACTCATCACATTCCGAGCAAATGGCTCACGAGAAAGACGCTGAAAGACACTTCAATAGGACCACTTTACTCGCGCTTATAGCTGTCAGCCATAAAACGATGCCTCCGTAGGATATCCGAAGCAACGAGCACCCAACGGTGCTTGGAATCCGGAAACATTACATCAATAAGAAAGTTTGGCGCCGATAGTGTTTACATGAAATGGACGTTTCGCGTTGGTTCGACGAAACGATAACATAGCTTTTGTTGTCGTGCCTGTGTTGTATTTCAAACCCGCAGTTATCTGCGAGAGTCATCCAGGCACGGCTTCTGTGGAGAGCACGCTATAGGTCTATTCCGTAGCGCCTTGGGTGTGCCGGGTCGAGCCGAAATAAATATTCGCTGACGTTTTTCTCGCGGAAGCTGTATATAAAGTGAAGAAGAAGAAAGAGAACACACCTAGCTACACCTCTGTCCACATGCTTCTGGTTTAAGAGACAATGAATAGAGGGCGGGGCAGTCGTGGGAATACCTTGCGCCATTACATCACGCCCGCGCTGTGCCTTTTGACGTCCGCATTTAACCACTGCGCCGTTAATTAACGACGCTGCGGAGATAAACAAAGTTAACATAAACGCTTCACCCTAATGAGCATGTCTTCATAAACAGCAAACACGCCGGCTCACCACTAAGTGCAAAGGCAGCATTGTGTAATATATTTACGTTGGCATTAAAGTGTCAAAATCGAAATGCTACATTCATATTAGTCTTGACTTGTTTTTCTGTCCTATTATGATATATGAAAGATATACAAAGTTAGAATAATATGCAAAAAGACATGTACTTTATAAAAACGAAAGCGGTATGATTTATGATACCTATACCACTATTGATAGTTGGAGATATGTTGGTAAAGTTGATAGTTCATTCCTACTAAACCTTTGTAATATATAATATTTATAATTTGCATCTCATATAATATGACTAACATTCTGTTTGGATTATAGTACTAATATAAGTACAAACGATAACATATTTGTCGTCATCACTTTAAAGGAACGTTCTTCCATTATTGTCTTTTCCCAGGCCCTAATAATAATTCTGCCCAGACGCCAATCACGATTACGCGTAATCACTGTTGTATGGCGTGCTTCTGAGTTCGGATTATCGAGATTATAGGCGCTAGAGACGTTTTGCTATTATTAATATGTAGGATTCTCGATGACATGTGCAGTATAAACAACCGTTGATGCCCTTACAAAAAAGAGCCAATGGTATATCATTGATACTGAATGGTATTCAATGGTAATCAATGGTATACCATCAGCAGGACTCAGTGGTACTCCCAAAGGTAATTTAAATTACCATTCAATACCACTGAACGGTACAAAGAATCCAAATTACCATTCAGAATTATTCAAAAAAACATTCAGACACCATTCAAATACCCCTTGGCCATAATATCCCCGAGGACTATTCAGTTATCATTCAAAAACCATTGGTATTTGATTGATATTTGAATGGTATTTGAATGGTATTTGAATGGTATTTGAATGCTATTGTTTGTAAGGGTGATCCTGGATTTTCACAGTGGCTCAGTTTGCTGCTAAGGAGATGAAATTAAACTACACATATTTCCACGTCTTACTGTCCCCTCGGCAAACGCACACACAGACACGACAACGGAGAAGTGCTGGGTGCGAACTACGGAAGAAGATGTATATCACTGGAGACGGACAGTTTCACTTGACCGAGGCACGTGCATTGCCGCTCTGTTTCGCCAGTGGCTCGCGGGCAGTCGATACGGGCACGGCTCCCCGTCATTCCGACGCGAGGACCGGCCGACAAGGGGCCGATGTCATTGCGACGGAATGTGCCAATCTGCGTCCGTCGGCCGGTAGCAGAGGCCCTTCCGTGAAACACATCGCGACTGTCTCTGTAGACGTTAAATGCGATGACAGACGAGTGTTGAGTGTTCTCACACTTGATCGCCGATCGACCACATACACGATACCCCGCTCGCCACCATCCGTGCCCGTCAGGCCGTGCGCCCTGGAATGTGCATCGCCGTAAAAATCATCGCAGTTTACGAAGACCCGCGTATGCATGATGCCACGCCGCCATATAAGCAGATCAGACACATTGCAAGCAAAATACAAGTGCCTCGCCTATCGCTCATCACATTCCGCCAATCACACAAACAGTAAACACGAGCGCCATTAGAGCGAGGCCATCAGCAGTCTACGGCTCTCATCGCAGTGTGTCAATGCCACGAGGCCGCGATAAACGAGAGATGCTCTTAACATAATCGTGTTTCCAAGTACTACGACTTTGGTTAACAATAAAAAATAAAGCTCGTTTTCGTGTGTTGGATCGAATGCAATAGGACTGACAACCCTGAGGTCTGGAAAGTAATATTATTTATTCACCGCTATACAGACAATATATAAGACTAAGGTGGAAATCAATACTTTTTTCTTGACTTATCTTAGCACGGAATAATCGGTCATCGTTGTTCTTCTGAAAGCATTCAGCCATTTTGCAACTAGTTTGCGAAACATATTCCCGTTTTATAGTGCGTTACCGCGTCCCAGACCAGACAAAATAATTCTGATTGACATCAACATTTCAGTCAGCGTAATAAATGTGGCATACCTTAATTTGCAATAACGTATTAAACATGCGATATCTTATTTTATGATAATGTAATAAACTTGGGATACCTTATGTTGTAATAACGTATAAGCAAGTGATACCATATCGTTTACCTAAAACAACAAATACGATATTTTCTAACTATTTTATCATTTAAAAGATAAAATTCGTTTATATGCAAAAGACAATGTAATTTCACCTCACTTCACGCATACACCTACCTCACCTAAAGTAAAGTTTCGATCATCTTTCTATTTCTATTTTAAATATAATAAAGAAGAGAAATGCCACATTTTTCAGCAGCGCTTTGGTGTAAATGTTTTTTTTTTTTTTGTCACTTAATTATTTCACCTTATAGAGAAGCATGTATACATGCATCAGAGATATATTTAACTATAAAGAGATAAAAATCGTATTGACGTATAAATACTAAACATTCGTATGTAGAGAGATTAACGGTATGTATAGTTACTACGAGTGGCTAGCGACTTTTCGGTCTTAACAGGAACCACTGACCCCATTTCACAGTTCTGTTTTAAATTACTTAAGATGACGTTTTGTTTATGTTCACCTTAAGATTATTGACTCATGTGCTTATTTGGGGTCAAAAAAATAAACATCTCGTTCTTGTTCTTGTTCTTGTTCTTGTTCTTGTTCTTGTGCTTGTGCTTGTGCTTGTGCTTGTTCTAGTTCTAGTTCTTGTTCTTGTTCTTGTTCTTGTTCTTGTTCTTGTTCTTGTTCTTGTTCTTGTTCTTGTTCTTGTTCTTGTTCTTGTTCTTGTTCTTGTTCTTGTTCTTGTTCTTGTTCTTGTTCTTGTTCTTGTTCTTGTTCTTGTTCTTGTTCTTGTTCTTGTTCTTGTTCTTGTTCTTGTTCTTGTTCTTGTTCTTGTTCTTGTTCTTGTTCTTGTTCTTGTTCTTGTTCTTGTTCTTGTTCTTGTTCTTGTTCTTGTTCTTGTTCTTGTTCTTGTTCTTGTTCTTGTTCTTGTTCTTGTTCTTGTTCTTGTTCTTGTTCTTGTTCTTGTTCTTGTTCTTGTTCTTGTTCTTGTTCTTGTTCTTGTTCTTGTTCTTGTTCTTGTTCTTGTTCTTGTTCTTGTTCTTGTTCTTGTTCTTGTTCTTGTTCTTGTTCTTGTTCTTGTTCTTGTTCTTGTTCTTGTTCTTGTTCTTGTTCTTGTTCTTGTTCTTGTTCTTGTTCTTGTTCTTGTTCTTGTTCTTGTTCTTGTTCTTGTTCTTGTTCTTGTTCTTGTTCTTGTTCTTGTTCAAGGCAAATTGAACAACACAAATAGGCGACTCTCGCACGCCCGGCTAACGTTAAGGTTCACATGGCAAAATCGAACTACAAAATACCAGTTAGCGCTAACCCCAACGCTTCTTTCGTGCTGCCGGAAGAAGCGTGAACAATGCGGCGATAATATGGAACGATAACAATCTAGTACAGAACGTCTTTGATGCCGCTCATGCATCAGATACCTGTCAGCCGAGACAGGTAACGACAAATCTGCGCCGTCTTCCTTGGCATATTTAGCACACCGGGAGCGGGGAATGCGCGTGGGAGCGGCTGGGGCGAGGGAGGCTGGCGTCCAGGCACGGAAACAGGGAAGGAATCCTCCGTGATTCACTAGACTGGATCGCGGCCTTGGACGGCAATCAGCGTAACATCGAGTGCGATTGCGGAGAAAGGAGGTTTCGGTTATTATAAGAATGATCCTGGTTCGGCAGGCGATGCCAGCAATGCTTTTAGAGCAGTTTTCATTTATGCCGGGGAAATATATTTTGTTCAGGTGGTATGTGCTGTATAATTGTGTAGCTTTAAGCAATTTTGGAGAAGACATGTTGAGAAAATAATCGAGTCGTGACTGAATTATGATTAAAAACCATGAAGCAATAAATGCTTTTTTTAACCTGCATAGGCAAAATAAACGTACGTTTGCTTAACTAATATAATTATTATTCAAACTGCCGAATAATTAACTAAGATTAAAAAGATGTCGCATCTGTTGAGCAACGAATGAAGTTGTTGTGTTGTCGGTTCGAGCGACACGATGTAGTGTGCCTGTAGTGTAGTAACTACAGAGCTCTCTCGCATAGTTGAGTGTCGTATAGTTGCGGTGGGACATGTATACGGTGTGTCCTTGGTTGGAATAAAAAAGGCAAGTTCTTATATAGCGCAGTATCAAGTCCTCAAGACCGTTCAAATCGCTTTACACTTCACTTCCAAGGCAGACCTGTTCACTCAGACACCATTTCGGCTTCTCTGGGAAGCATCCAGCCATATGCTACAATTAATGTGCGAAGGCTGCTCGTACACATACCCATCACTGTCTATAGCCAGGTACTCATTTATACAGCTGAGTGAACTGGAGCAACGTAGAGTGAAAAAACTTTCCCAAGGTTTTAACACCGCAGCACAGGATTCGAACCCTCTACCCCTGAGGCATTGCGCTCTACAAAAGAATAGATACATGTCGTACGCGTACGTATGAGATCACATCTTTATGCTTCTTTAGTTTATACATGAATAACTAGAACGGTGTTTAGCACTTGAATCAAGTCAAAACAATTAATACAAAAAATTGTTTCCACGGAAGAAAGTTATATAGCCGCCGCTTCAAAAGAGTGCTGTGACGTATTAGTATAACTTCGAGTCAACATATGCCATCTTAGAATCATTTGAGGCCACTTCGAGTCCCGAACAAGTCCGTCCACTCTATATTGTTCGAATTCACACCACGCTTGGGTTTAAATACAAATGCATTTGCACTTAAAATATCGCATTTGAACTTGCATTTGCATTTGACTTTTACGATCAAAACATGAAAATGCATTTACATTTGAAAAAATGCATTTGCATTTGATTAATAAACTAAACATTGCTTTGACTGTCAAGACCAAAATTACTTACGTTTGTATTTGAATCAAAAAATGTTGCATTTGAATGTCCAGACTAATACTACTTGCATCTGCACTTGCATTTGAACCAAAAGCACTTGCATATGAATCAGAAAACACTTGCATTTGCAAAAGAATAAAAAATAAGTCGATCTAATTTTCGAAATGTGATTAGTGATTTTTCTGTCCCGGATTATGGTGGATTTTATTTCATTATTGTTGTCTGTATTATAGGTGAATACACTGAATAAATCCATAATCCTGATTGGGTCCTATGTAATACTCTGTGGTTGAAAATGAATAAGACAGACAAAGAAAAACAAGTGTAGCATCAAGCCTTGTGTCAGTTGCACCACAATATTACTTACTTTACTTAACCTCTTCGTCCCCAGTGAGACATAAGGCTACAACAACGTTCCTCCACAGGGTCCTGTCTTTAGCTGCGGCCTGAGCCTCGCCTCACGAGAGCCCTATATCTTGTAGCTCCGCCATTACTGTCTTTCGCCATGTTGTCTCTGGTCGTCCTGGCTTCCTTCTTCCGGGTGGCGTCTATCTTAGGGAAACTTTGGGGATACTTTCTTTAGGCATTCTCAAAACGTGTCCAAGCCATCTCAGTCGTCGGCATTTAATTTCCAAGACAACACTGTTGCAGCCCGTCTTCTTGTGGGGTTCCACGTTAGATATTTTATTGGACCAGAATATCCCGCAGATCTTTGCATCATAATATATTATATCGCAAAGGTCTAAGTAGCATCACAATAGATTAAACCTTCACTATTACATGTTTACACCAGAATATAATATACTATACATATGAACCACAAATACAATTATCACATTTAGTATTATCTATATAAACTACACTGTTGAAGGAAAGAACATATTTTTCATTTCATATTTCAGTATCATGTATATGAATGAAACTTGAGAAATAAAAAACAACATTACTTCCGCTTAACTTGGTGGATTATTATCAATGTGGGAAAACCATTCTACTGCTGTTTGGGCAATTGATTACTGGGGTCTCAAGTACAAACACATGAGGTAGTTGTCACACGTCTGTTGTGTAACCCCAGCAGCATACAGGCAGCCACTAACTCGTAGGCTGCAGTGTGGTCCAGTGTCTTCTGCTATGTACACTCTACTAACCTCCAGTGTCCAGTGTGAAACTCAAGATTTACGGGGGGGGGGGGGAGCAATCATAAAACCTGGTGAAAGTAGGGCAATCTATCGTAGATCTAGAATACTTAAATCTAGATCCACGACTGATACAGCGCAAGAACACATTTAAAGATCATCTTAAAACACATTACTTTAAACTCGCTTTTAATGTTTAGTCCTCGTAAGCTAATTGTATTCTTTTGTCGTCATACCCATGTTTATTTATTTTAAAATTATAATTGACACAATTACTAATTACTACACACACATTAGATTTATATATATATATATATATATATATATATATATATATATATATATATATATATATATATATATATATATTTGCATCTGCATTTAAATAATGTTTAATATAATTTCGTATACGAATTGAATATCGAATCGAATAAGAATATTCAGTGGCTCCAAATTCGATTAGAATACTGAACGGTGTCGAGATATCTTGCCGGGACCGCGTTGCCGGCGAGTTTTACGCGAGTTTGTTTTGTGAAGTTTATTCGTTTAATTAATGTTAGTAATTTTATTTTGTAACCAAGTGCATGTGAGTATACATACATACACATATAAGATATGTGAGGAGTAGTTTGGCGGTTGTAGTTTTTTCATAGTTAAGTCAGAAAGTAAGAATCGCCAGGGACGGATTTTAAGGCAAAGGGCATGAAGGAAAATATTTTCGAGCGATATTCGCGAAATCTGCGAAATTTCTAATCGAATCGAATCGAATCGAATCGAATAGCGACAAAACGTTCGAATATTCGAAATTTCGAATACGAATCGAATATTCGTCCCATCCTTATTGTGCGTGCAATTACAAGATCTCGTTCTAGCTACAGTAAGTAGTGCTGTGTTGTTGTGCCGATTAGAAACCGATTTAGTGTAATAGCTTCATAATGTGACTAAACGAACTTAGTGTTATGTCAAATTAAAATCGTTGACATTGTTGTGGTAGATAATGGGAATACTTTCGTGACTGTTGGAGTGGAAAATTGTGACGAAGTTACGGTAATGCACCATAACTGACATGTGGCTTTGATGAATGAAAGGCCGCGTGGTAATTATTTTAGAGCATGTAAATTGTTGATTCCCGTGGAAATAACATCCTGTGTTAATGTAACTGAAACGGTATCTGGTTTTCCGTTTAGTGAAATGTGTGGTGTTTGAAACGACAGATTCAGTTTATGTAACAACCAAATGTGTCGCTCTGGTATGAAGGATTCTTTCCATGTAATGTCAGGACCTGTTCGGACCGGATTGTTAGCCGAGTCTATGAACGCCATTGCCAGTCGACATAGGGACAGCACACATGCTAAAGCTGCCTTCCTGAGCGTTGTAGCGCTTACATTTATTCCGGCGTTATAAACGTTCCGATTGGCGTTTCTGCGCATACGCGATAAATACAAAATTATTAATGTGCAGCGAAAGGACAATGCATTTATAGTATAAATACTACGAGTTGTTTGTTAGGATATATATATATAATTTATATATATATATATATATATATATATATATATATATATATATATATATATATATATATATATATATAACCTCTCAGCAAAGTTATTTTTCGGAAATTAACACGAGGCAAACATGTTTTGAGGCATGTTTTGATAACAAGCGTAAATCACGTGACAATAGTGCGCCATAATCCGTGGCAGTGATTTAAATAAACGTAATCTTTTATCATATTGAAAGACATTTTAAGCAACTCTTCACAGTAATCATCACAGGAGAATTAACGAACAGCCCGTGGCATTGATACCAAAAATGCTTTGTCGTTTCGCTGCACATTGATGATTTTTACATTGATCGCGCATGCGCTGAAACTCTAATCGGAACGTTTATAACGACCGGGAAAATGTAAGCGCGACACCGTCGCTAAAGCTGCCTTCCTGAGCGCACCGCTGTGACTGCTCTGAATAGAATACCGTTGTCTGTTTTGCCCAAAATGAGCAGCTGTTACCTCACTGTGTTGTTTTATAGCAAACTATCCAGACCAATCTTCCTGCAGGATGCTCGCAACTGCCGTGTGGCATGTGTCAGTTCCGCCGCGTGTCACGTTACTTACGCCATCTGTCATGCAAATTGTGCATTGTTTGATGACAGTATCAGTAAATTGTTAAAATAACAAGGTACGATTTGACAAGTGTTCTAGAATGTGATATTTATATGTGGTTATGCAACTACACGTTTGTGTGAATTCAAATCGTAACAACGTGACAATTGATCAAGTGTGCAGCTTGATTTAAACGCCTAGAAAAACATTAAAAAAAACTTGGTTTCCGGGATGTGCGCTAATTTTTCGCTATAAAAAGCTAATAGACCTATAGGCCATAAATATTAAATTAAATTCTTGAATTTGTAAAAACCTAAATTAACTACTTTAAGCAGACTTTCACGTTACATTAAAATCAAGATGGTTGCCTGTCATATGATTCTCATATCTGTTTAGACAGATGCAACAATTGTTGTAAATAATTACAGTTAGAGTTCATGGAATGGAACACCGAGTCGGCCACGTGACCATCAATACTTATCCGACTGAGTGGCGGGGTTGAATCTCAGACTCAAGGAAGTGGTGATAGATATGGCCACTTGGCACGTACCACCCAATGCGTGGTCAGACGACAAGAGCTTTCCCCAGACGACAAGACGACAAGAGCCTTCCCCAGATGACAAGACGACAAAAGCCTTTCCCAGACGACAAGATGGCAAGAGCCTTCCCCAGGTGACAAGACGACAAAAGCCTTTCCCAGACGACAAGATGGCAAGAGCCTTCCCCAGACGACAAGACGGCAAGAGCCTTCCCCAGACGACAAGACGACAAAAGCCTTTCCCAGACGACAAGATGGCAAGAGCCTTCCCCAGACGACAAGACGGCAAGAGCCTTCCCCAGACGACAAGACGGCAAGAGCCTTCCCCAGACGACAAGACGGCAAGAGCCTTCCCCAGACGACAAGACGGCAAGAGCCTTCCCTAGACGACAAGACGGCAAGAGCCTTCCCCAGTCGACAAGACCGCAAAAGCCTTTCCCAGACGACAAGACGGCAAGAGCCTTCCCCAGACGACAAGACGGCAAGAGCCTTCCCCAGTCGACAAGACGGCAAAAGTCTTTCCCAGACGACAAGACGGCAAGAGCCTTCCCCAGACGACAAGACGGCAAGAGCCTTCCCCAGACGACAAGATGGCAAGAGCCTTCCCCAGACGACAAGACGGCAAGAGCCTTCCCCAGACGACAAGATGGCAAGAGCCTTCCCCAGACGACAAGATGGCAAGAGCCTTCCCCAGACGACAAGATGGCAAGAGCCTTCCCCAGACGACAAGACGACAAGAGCCTTCCCCAGACGACAAGACGGCAAAAGCCTTCCCCAGACGACAAGACGGCAAAAGTCTTCCCCAGACGACAAGACGGCAAAAGCCTTCCCCAGACGACAAGACGGCTAAAGTCTTTCCCAGACGACAAGATGGCAAGAGTCTTCCCCAGACGACAAGACGACAAAAGTCTTTCCCAGACGACAAGACGGCAAGAGCCTTCCACAGACGACAAGACGGCAAGAGCCTTCCCCAGACGACAAGACGGCAAAAGTCTTTCCCAGACGACAAGACGGCAAGAGCCTTCCCCAGACGACAAGAGTGGTATAGTGACCACTGACCACTGACTACTGGCTGTCTCTTCAGTCAACACATTGTTCCCACGCGTTTCCGTTTATTTCTTATGAAGATAACCTAAATGAGTCCTTTACCAGAATGACCTCTCCGCAGCCTAGATAACAATTATTCTGTGTAGAAGGCTTTGTTTGAGCGAGAACGGGCGTGCCCCTCCGCTCCCCGTCCTGCTCCCGTACCCAGACCCGCGTGTATAAACTGTAGGGAGAGCCAAGCCAATGCCTTCACACACCAATGTCAGTGCCTTGGTGCACATGTGTACTATAGACTGGACTACAGTAGGACTACAATACGTGGTTGAATAGGACTACAGTAGGACTACAATTCCTTGATTGAATAGGACTACTGTAGGACTACAATACGTGGTTGAATAGGACTACAGTAGGACTACAATACCTGGTTGAATAGGACTACAGTAGGACTACAATACGTGGTTGAATAGGACTACAGTAGGACTACAATACGTGGTTGAATAGGACTACGGTACGACTACAATACGTGGTTGAATAGGACTACAGTAGGACTACAATACGTGGTTGAATAGGACTACAGTAGGACTACAATACCTGGTTGAATAGGACTACAGTAGGACTACAATACGTGGTTGAATAGGACTACAGTAGGAATACAATACCTGGTTGAATAGGACTACAGTAGGACTACAATACGTGGTTGAATAGGACTACAGTAGGACTACAATACGTGGTTGAATAGGACTACGGTAGGACTACAATACGTGGTTGAATAGGACTACAGTAGGACTACAATACGTGGTTGAATAGGACTACAGTAGGACTACAATACGTGGTTGAATAGGACTACAGTAGGACTACAATACGTGGTTGAATAGGACTACGGTAGGACTACAATACGTGGTTGAATAGGACTACGGTAGGACTACAATACGTGGTTGAATAGGACTACGGTAGGACTACAATACGTGGTTGAATAGGACTACAGTAGGACTACAATACGTGGTTGAATAGGACTACAGTAGGACTACAATACGTGGTTGAATAGGACTACAGTAGGACTACAATACGTGGTTGAATAGGACTACAGTAGGACTACAATACGTGGTTGAATAGGACTACGGTAGGACTACAATACGTGGTTGAATAGGACTACAGTAGGACTACAATACGTGGTTGAATAGGACTACAGTAGGACTACAATACGTGGTTGAATAGGACTACGGTAGGACTACAATACGTGGTTGAATAGGACTACGGTAGGACTACAATACGTGGTTGAATAGGACTACAGTAGGACTACAATACGTGGTTGAATAGGACTACAGTAGGACTACAATACGTGGTTGAATAGGACTACAGTAGGACTACAATACGTGGTTGAATAGGACTACAGTAGGACTACAATACCTGGTTGAATAGGACTACAGTAGGACTACAATACGTGGTTGAATAGGACTACAGTAGGAATACAATACCTGGTTGAATAGGACTACAGTAGGACTACAATACGTGGTTGAATAGGACTACAGTAGGACTACAATACGTGGTTGAATAGGACTACGGTAGGACTACAATACGTGGTTGAATAGGACTACAGTAGGACTACAATACGTGGTTGAATAGGACTACAGTAGGACTACAATACGTGGTTGAATAGGACTACAGTAGGACTACAATACGTGGTTGAATAGGACTACGGTAGGACTACAATACGTGGTTGAATAGGACTACGGTAGGACTACAATACGTGGTTGAATAGGACTACGGTAGGACTACAATACGTGGTTGAATAGGACTACAGTAGGACTACAATACGTGGTTGAATAGGACTACAGTAGGACTACAATACGTGGTTGAATAGGACTACAGTAGGACTACAATACGTGGTTGAATAGGACTACAGTAGGACTACAATACGTGGTTGAATAGGACTACGGTAGGACTACAATACGTGGTTGAATAGGACTACAGTAGGACTACAATACGTGGTTGAATAGGACTACAGTAGGACTACAATACGTGGTTGAATAGGACTACGGTAGGACTACAATACGTGGTTGAATAGGACTACGGTAGGACTACAATACGTGGTTGAATAGGACTACAGTAGGACTACAATACGTGGTTGAATAGGACTACAGTAGGACTACAATACGTGGTTGAATAGGACTACAGTAGGACTACAATACGTGGTTGAATAGGACTACAGTAGGACTACAATACGTGGTTGAATAGGACTACGGTAGGACTACAATACGTGGTTGAATAGGACTACAGTAGGACTACAATACGTGGTTGAATAGGACTACAGTAGGACTACAATACGTGGTTGAATAGGACTACGGTAGGACTACAATACGTGGTTGAATAGGACTACGGTAGGACTACAATACGTGGTTGAATAGGACTACAGTAGGACTACAATACGTGGTTGAATAGGACTACGGTAGGACTACAATACGTGGTTGAATAGGACTACAGTAGGACTACAATACGTGGTTGAATAGGACTACAGTAGGACTACAATACGTGGTTAAATAGGACTACAGTAGGACTACAATACGTGGTTGAATAGGACTACAGTAGGACTACAATACGTGGTTGAATGGGACTACAGTAGGACTACAATACGTGGTTGAATAGGACTACAGTAGGACTACAATACGTGGTTGAATAGGACTACAGTAGGACTACAATACGTGGTTGAATATGACTACGGTAGGACTACAATACGTGGTTGAATAGGACTGCGGTAGGACTACAATACGTGGTTGAATAGGACTACAGTAGGACTACAATACGTGGTTGAAGAGGACTACAGTAGGACTACAATACGTGGTTGAATAGGACTACAGTAGGACTACAATACGTGGTTGAATATGACTACGGTAGGACTACAATACGTGGTTGAATAGGACTACGGTAGGACTACAATACGTGGTTGAATAGGACTACAGTAGGACTACAATACGTGGTTGAATAGGACTACAGTAGGACTACAATACGTGGTTGAATAGGACTGCAGTAGGTCTACAATACGTGGTTGAATAGGACTGCGGTAGGACTACAATACGTGGTTGAATAGGACTACGGTAGGACTACAATACGTGGTTGGATAGGACTACGGTAGGACTACAATACGTGGTTGAATAGGACTACAGTAGGACTACAATACGTGGTTGAATAGGACTACAGTAGGACTACAATACGTGGTTAAATAGGACTACAGTAGGACTACAATACGTGGTTGAATAGGACTACAGTAGGACTACAATACGTGGTTGAATGGGACTACAGTAGGACTACAATACGTGGTTGAATAGGACTACAGTAGGACTACAATACGTGGTTGAATAGGACTACAGTAGGACTACAATACGTGGTTGAATATGACTACGGTAGGACTACAATACGTGGTTGAATAGGACTGCGGTAGGACTACAATACGTGGTTGAATAGGACTACAGTAGGACTACAATACGTGGTTGAATAGGACTACAGTAGGACTACAATACGTGGTTGAATAGGACTACAGTAGGACTACAATACGTGGTTGAATAGGACTACGGTAGGACTACAATACGTGGTTGAATAGGACTACAGTAGGACTACAATACGTGGTTGAATAGGACTACAGTAGGAATACAATACGTGGTTGAATAGGACTACAGTAGGACTACAATACGTGGTTGAATAGGACTACAGTAGGACTACAATACGTGGTTGAATAGGACTGCGGTAGGACTACAATACGTGGTTGAATAGGACTACAGTAGGACTACAATACGCGTGGTTGAATGGGACTACAGTAGGACTACAATACGTGGTTGAATAGGACTGCGGTAGGACTACAATACGTGGTTGAATAGGACTGCGGTAGGACTACAATACGTTGTTGAATAGGACTACAGTAGGACTACAATACTTGGTTGAATAGGACTGCGGTAGGACTACAATACGTGGTTGAATAGGACTGCGGTAGGACTACAATACGTGGTTGAATAGGACTACAGTAGGACTACAATACGTGGTTGAATAGGACTGCGGTAGGACTACAATACGTGGTTGAATAGGACTGCGGTAGGATTACAATACGTGGTTGAATAGGACTACGGTAGGACTACAATACGTGGTTGAATAGGACTACGGTAGGACTACAATACGTGGTTGAATAGGACTACAGTAGGACTACAATACGTGGTTGAATAGGACTACAGTAGGACTACAATACGTGGTTGAATATGACTACGGTAGGACTACAATACGTGGTTGAATAGGACTGCGGTAGGACTACAATACGTGGTTGAATAGGACTACAGTAGGACTACAATACGTGGTTGAATGGGACTACAGTAGGACTACAATACGTGGTTGAATAGGACTACAGTAGGACGTGGTTGAATAGGACTGCGGTAGGACTACAATACGTGGTTGAATAGGACTGCGGTAGGACTACAATACGTGGTTGAATAGGACTACGGTAGGACTAATATACGTGGTTGAATAGGACTACGGTAGGACTACAATACGTGTTTGAATATGACTACAGTAGGACTACAATACGTGGTTGAATAGGACTACAGTAGGACTACAATACGTGGTTGAATAGGACTACAGTAGGACTACAATACGTGGTTGAATAGGACTGCGGTAGGACTACAATACGTGGTTGAATAGGACTACGGTAGGATTACAATACGTGGTTGAATAGGACTACGGTAGGACTACAATACGTGGTTGAATAGGACTACAGTAGGACTACAATACGTGGTTGAATAGGACTACAGTAGGACTACAATACGTGGTTGAATAGGACTGCGGTAGGACTACAATACGTGGTTGAATAGGACTACGGTAGGACTAATATACGTGGTTGAATAGGACTACAGTAGGACTACAATACGTGGTTGAATAGGACTACAGTAGGACTACAATACGTGGTTGAATGGGACTACAGTAGGACTACAATACGTGGTTGAATAGGACTACAGTAGGACGTGGTTGAATAGGACTGCGGTAGGACTACAATACGTGGTTGAATAGGACTGCGGTAGGACTACAATACGTGGTTGAATAGGACTACGGTAGGACTAATATACGTGGTTGAATAGGACTACGGTAGGACTACAATACGTGTTTGAATATGACTACAGTAGGACTACAATACGTGGTTGAATAGGACTACAGTAGGACTACAATACGTGGTTGAATAGGACTACAGTAGGACTACAATACGTGGTTGAATAGGACTGCGGTAGGACTACAATACGTGGTTGAATAGGACTACGGTAGGATTACAATACGTGGTTGAATAGGACTACGGTAGGACTACAATACGTGGTTGAATAGGACTACAGTAGGACTACAATACGTGGTTGAATAGGACTACAGTAGGACTACAATACGTGGTTGAATAGGACTGCGGTAGGATTACAATACGTGGTTGAATAGGACTACGGTAGGACTACAATACGTGGTTGAATAGGACTACGGTAGGACTACAATACGTGGTTGAATAGGACTACGGTAGGACTACAATACGTGGTTGAATAGGACTACAGTAGGACTACAATACGTGGTTGAATAGGACTACGGTAGGACTACAATACGTGGTTGAATAGGACTGCGGTAGGACTACAATACGTGGTTGAATAGGACTGCGGTAGGATTACAATACGTGGTTGAATAGGACTACGGTAGGACTACAATACGTGGTTGAATAGGACTACGGTAGGACTACAATACGTGGTTGAATAGGACTACAGTAGGACTACAATACGTGGTTGAATTGGACTACGGTAGGATTACAATACGTGGTTGAATTGGACTACGGTAGGACTACAATACGTGGTTGAATAGGACTACGGTAGGACTACAATACGTGGTTGAATAGGACTACGGTAGGACTACAATACGTGGTTGAATAGGACTACGGTAGGACTACAATACGTGGTTGAATAGGACTACGGTAGGACTACAATACGTGGTTGAATTGGACTACGGTAGGATTACAATACGTGGTTGAATAGGACTACGGTAGGACTACAATACGTGGTTAAATAATGAATAGGACTACACTAAGACTACGATAAAAATAGGCATGTTTCAGTGTTGTCAGTCCGTGTTCCCTACTGGCTGTTGTTAGATGTATTGCCATTAGGCGGAAACGAAAACTTACCAATTCGTAAGCCCGGGTCCTGCTCACGTCAAGCCCTTTGGCCATGTTCCCTTGTTGTCGCTCCTGTCGTGCTGTCGTGTTCCGGGTTAATCTAGAAACGTCCCGTGTCAGTTACCTTTAGTTTTGCGTATGAGGGAAATTGAAGGAAATGACGCATTACGACAGTGACGTCATTTCCGTTATTCGTGGATTCACCGCTGTGCGACGCCACTGTTCGCTCAGCCACGCGCTATTAATATTATAGTATCAACACAAACTTCGCCGTGTCCGAGGTGTCTAGTTCCTCAGCACATTGTCTCAACAGACATATTACTAATGCTCCTATATAATCTCCTCTGCTCTTTTATATTAACTAGGTTGTGCTGTGATATAGGGAGCGGGCGATGGTACAGTGGTTAGCACATCCGCCCGGCACCCCGGCGCCCCGAGGTCTATACCCGTACGGAACATGGTATTTGGTGAAAATAAACTCTCAACATTGGAGACTTTGCATATGTCATGACTCGGAGACGACGCTAATGTCAGTCTCATTTCAAATGTAAAAGAACCACTCGGGACGACAACACCGTCAGTGCCAGGCTGAACTGATGTTTGCATTCTGAAAAAGGCTGACTGTTTGGAATGATACCTCATACAATCATTGTAACCACAATAATGTTTTATATATATATATATATATATATATATATATATATATATATATATATATATATTTCGAATGTAAGCGTAAATCACCAGCTTAGAAGTCCAGATGTAATCTTTACACAGTACGCAAATGGCTCGTCGTCAGCATCATCATAGCTGCACGTACAGACATGTGCGCTAATTATCTAGCGCTTCGACTGGATGAGCTAAGCAAATTAAGTTGAATCCTACAGCGCCTTGTCTTGGATGAGTTAAGCAAATTAAGCTGAATTATATAGGACCTTGTTTTGAATGTGTTAAACAAGGTCTCATTGATCTTCTCTATTGCCAAACCTTCTTTCTTGACAAAAGCACGTGTATTGTTTTAAAGTAGTAAATTAATTGGCTGTCGATATTTCTCAAATACCCCGATATAGAAACGCTACAGCCAACACAAGACCTCCCCAGAAGGTTTACGGCGACAGACGAACCCGTCTGTCCAATCGTCCTCTCTTCTGACCAGGAGGCCATTTTGCAAGATGGCCGACCACCTGTAGGATGTTTACGACATCTCTCCGCATGTTTGGTCATATGTGTTGTGGTTGTAAATAAGCGCAGGAACGCTCAATGAGAGGTGAATAGAGCCGATTATTTATCGGCGTTCCGACGATTCCTGGTGGTCGCTGACTCACGGAATGCCACAAGAAGACACCCGATATACAAGGCGCATTACTGGCCTAACTGCGCGTAGCGGAGTTATAACCTTTATTACACATCGTAATGATCGTGCCAAACGGTACGGCACCGCATCGGGCCCAAATGTTTCCGTCTGGCTCGCTGAACATGCCACGTGCGAGCTCGGCTGCCGTTTGATGTTCCTTTCGTCCCGCCGTCGGATTGCGAAAGGAAAACACGGCGATATTGACAAACAGATTCCGGGTGCTTTACGATGTAGACTATTTGCCAGTTGTGGCTGACTCATCGCCGCGAACCAGTGGTGGCGTTTGTCACCCCAATTAATACACCCGAACACACGTGGAATTGTACTATGGCCCAATTATGGCATCGAACAATGAAATAATCGGGAATGATTTCGTCGCTGTCATCCTGGCTCTTTACTTTAACGAAAAGCAAACGTGATTGGTCCAACCACTTGTGTTCCGGAAGTGACGTGTTTTCAGTTAATTTTAGAAACATCTTATGTGCGAGAAATATACATCTCATCTCATATTGTCGACACTGTGTGTATAAAGAATAACGTAGGTTTGCATGTAAACATTGTATATCTGATGAAACGATCGACATGTATTTCGCCCATAGTTACACCAGTAACAACGATAAACAATTACAATGGATATTTGCTATAAAGAACATTTTGTTATTAGGTAAAGACGACTTCGTTTATTGATGTTCCTTTTACCTGTAGACACATAACGAGGACCTTAAACTTGTTCCTTTTAAGAAACGTTCTTTACAACAAGTATTCTCAAAGAGAGAATCGAACGTATATCTTTCACGAACGTTTCCGCGGTCCCCACTAAACATTGACGTAGTCTGGTCCACTGATAGATGACGTCCGATCTGGAAAACGAGGCCAGTGGCTCAGACCCGGTAAAGTACAACGTATGCGAGGTAGACGTGACGCGCGCTACGTTAATACGAGCGAGGTCGCGAGAATAGCTCGTCACCTAGAGACGGTCGCTTTATTTAGACGACACCTGGGAATCCAACGATGTACACAGAGCGACTGGCGGTGTGGTATGAAGTGTGGGCTCCACTCCAGTGAATGTCATATTTACATTCAGTTTGAATATTTTATAATGTTGTCACGTGAGTAAAGTTATATAAATTTAAATAGATTTAATTAATTAAATTGAAGTTATACTACTAGACGTATGCAGTAACACAGGTAACGTTGTGTTCTTTCTGTTTGTTAACGCAAGTTATTGCAACTGTTATATTACTACAATTATTATATTACTACGAATTTAACATAGTAATTTTTCTTAGTTCGTCTCAATTTAAAAAGTATTAATTAATTAAATAAATGTATTTAGAAAATCCATTTTTGTAATTAGTTTCAGAATAGTATTCAGTGCATACGATATATCTACACATTGTATTATTGTAACCTACATCATTAATGCTTACGGCAGTGTATGTGTACTCTATTCATACAAAAATGCAAGAATTATACAATCGTTTATATGTATTGGAGATTGTCCAAACTGCACGACGATTGACGCACTGCTAAGTCGATATTTCATTGGTAAACATGTACTGAGTGTCAATATTTCATGTGAGTGCAATTTTTATGCTACACCGACTCCCGAATGCACATCGCCCGCATTCCGCATCATTGCCTGGCACGGGCAGATGACGTACAGCGTCAGCCAGCCGACCAATGACCACCGGCCATTGGGCTAGCCAGCAACTGCTGACGTTGGAACGTGCATGGGACACATATAAGATAAATACCATAAGGCACACTGTGTACGACATATACAGGCAACAGTTTGAGCTAACTGACACCCGTTGAGCAACATATGAAACGCGACAATTGTGTCAATTCAATTATTTTTAATGTCCTTAAAAAGGATATGTATTGTACAGCTCATGATCGCATCTAAAAATATGTAATATTGTTGAACATAAAATACACTGTAGTTCCAATGACGACACAATTGTTGTTGTCGAAATTGATGCTTGGGAGGAGATATATTCACAATGCTCCAAAGTTAGCGTGAGACTATATAGAGATGATAACATTCAGTTGTTTATATTTCATAAAGGAAATATAATACAATACAATAAGAGTAAAGTGTTCGAGAACGAAGATGCTCAGATGGTAACACGTTATTTGGTTACTCGTTGCATATAACCAGTTGACCATCCTTGTTGCATATGACCATCCTTAGGTTGTTGCATATGACTATCCTTAACTTGTTGTTGCATTTGACCATGCTTAACTAATTGCGTATCACCATCCTTAACTTGTTGCATATAGTCACCCTTAATTTGTTGCATATGGCCATCCTTGACTTATTGCATGACACCATCCTTAACTTGTTGCATCATGGCTGGCGTGATATACACTTGAGCTACTCTGACGCAATGCACAGTCATCATTCACACCATAATTATACACACCAAGACATCCTGTTTGTGTGTGCAAATTTATGTACAGTTACCAAGTCACTCCTCTCATTGAAACGAAACTACAACACCGTTTTAAACTGCCCTTGAGAACGTGTTGATTCAGCAAACGACGATCTCTAGTGTTGACGGTAATTTCGGACGTTCCAAGTCAACTACATCGTCATTTTCACCCGCGTACACGTCAGATATCCATCCGCCCGTGTGACGTGTACAGACGGAGATAGCGACGGCCACTTGTTCCTGTAGGAAGACTTCCTGCTTCGAGGGCTACGCGCGATAATCGGTTGAAGCGAGTTAAACGCGGATCTTGTTATCACACCACGGGAATATTCGGGCGGTCGTATTTATAAACACTCGCACAGTTGAGGTAGCTGGGAATGCGGGTTTGCTTAATTCGCAGTACCCGCCGCAAGCCTTCGACCCAGCGGGAAGTAGGGAGGCAACTATGCCGCGCGGAGGAGGGCGATATCATTATTATAAATACCGGAAAGAAATGTCATATTTTCTAAATCCAAACGTTCAGTAAAAAAGCAAGTTCTTGTATAGCGCAGTATCCAGTCCTCAGGACCGTTCAAAGCGCTTTACACTTTACTCCCCTGACAGGCCTGTTCACTCAGACACCATCTCAGCTTCTCTGGGAAACATCCAGCCATATGCTACAATTAATGGGCGATGGCAGCTCGTACACATATCCACCACTGTCTATAGTCAGGTACTCATGTATACAGCTGAGTGAACTGGAGCAATGTGGAGTGAAAAAACTTGCCCAAGATTTTAACCCCGCAGCACAGGATTCGAACCCGGGTTCTCGTAGTCGAGAGTCCGAAGCTCTGAGCCATTGCGCTCTATAGTAAACTATTCTATTGACAGAATGGCGGAATGTCAAAGGGTCACCACGTTTGGGATTAATTCAACTCTTTCGAAATCCGAGTTAATTGTAGTTATTCTTAACATTCAGTGGGGGACAATATTATAATATTATAATAACATGCATCCGGGGGGGGGGGAGATAAATCGCATAGGAGACAAATATCACGTTTTAATTGGGAAACAAAATTGCCCGTCAGATATAAACTACTAATCTGCAGGGAAGACACCGATTGTGTGTATGGCCGGACTATACGTGTAGATCATGTGTGTGGAAGTGTTCGTTCGTGTTGGAACCTTTATCCAACATCATGTGACGTTGCTAGAATAGCCTGTCAAACTCATCCTCGCAGGCTTTCCGTACAGTTCGCTTCAGACACATTTTGGGAAACATTTACATCCCCTGACGTCATCAGCGTCTCTATGGCAGATACTGGCGCTGTATAAGACGTCATTATTATTATTATGTTGTTGTTAATAATATTGTTATTTTATCAATTGTCTTCTTCTACTATTTCTTCTTATTATTTAATTATTGTTATTATTATTAGCTAGTCGCCATAACAATATATTGGTTAGGTTATACACATGCTGGTAATTAGTGTTAGTGATCAATAATCATCGAAACAAATTGGTTATTAGTTTCGATCGGATCCACATTTCGTCAAAAAGCAAGAATGCTCTGGCTTGATTCAATTGCGCATAAGGCTATACTCACCAGAATTTAGAATATTGTATACAAGCATGGAGGCCATATCGCAAGAAGGATATTGATATGCTAGAAAGAGTACAAAGGAGAGCAACAAAAATGATACCAAAACTCAGGAATATTAGTTATGAAATGCGTCTAAAAGAATGTGGTCTAACAACACTAGAAACCAGAAGATTGAGAGGAGATCAGATTGAGGTTTTAAAAATATTGAATGGGTATGAAAATATTGACAGAAATATTTTTTTCACGGTCAAGGAAGAGAGAAGGACTAGAGGACATGGAGTTACATTAGCAAAGAAGCAGTGTAGACTAGATATTAGAAAATTTTCATTTTCTCAAAGAATAGCAAACGAATGGAACAGATTATCAGCTTATTGTGTAAGTGCTAATAGTGTTAATATATTTAAAAATAAAATTGACATATACCTAAGACGGGCGGGGTATACTTAGATAGATAGGTTGGACTCTCGATAAGCCAAACGGCTTCCTTGTCCACCTGCCATCTAGAGTTGATTCTCTAGGTGGCAATCTTGTTAAATCTTGTTAAATCAATGAGCCAGGCATAAATAATTAGGTTGAGCATTGATATTATAGTAATTAAGATTTAACATGGCATCCATGTAATGAAAAGTTTCTATAATATAATAACTGATATTGTTCTTAACTTTGACTTTTATTATATAACTTCGCTCTTCGCCTGTCGGTATCGTTCCAAGATTAGGCGTATATTATTTAAAAAATAAACCTTTATTCAAGCATTAAGATCAATTAAATCATCAAACTGATACATGGGTTTTTACCAACCCGTAGGAAAATGTAACCTTGACTGACGTGAACTTTACCAAAATTGTATTCCAGGTTCATTTATTGTCCGCCGCAGAGTTTTAGATGTAACATGACGCCAAGATGGTGAACACACGCTATTGTAGGTCATTGACTCGTCCCAGAATCTGTCAAATATGACCGTATTCCACGATTTAGGTCCGTTAGAGCTACTCCCCGTTACAGCTACAGTATTACCGTCATAGCTACTCGTCAAGTTTGCAGGCAAACTAGTCACGTTATAGCTACGTATTTAATTACACAATTCAGGAGGGGACACCAAGAGGGAGCATTAACTGTTTTATATTATTGTAAGATGTCTACATGAAATGTATTAGTGAAGGACACATTTTTAAAGTCATAAGAATGGTATGTAGATGTAACTGTCAGTTATTTGAATTGGAAAATGTACCATCAAACTCTCGTGCAAAACATTGTTTTCAAAGGCAACTACGTTATTAATTGTACAGAGAATAGAATTATAGCATTTACCAAAAAAGTAATAAGTCATAAATTATTCTTGTTTTGTGGCGGTAGGATTGCAGCATCATGTTGAGCAACCATGAACTGGAAGATGTTGGGATGGTATTTCTCCACAACGTTCGCAAATTTGGAATTCCATCCCTCAACATGGTCGTTTGTTCATTTGTCAGTTTCTGTGTAGAAAAACTTAATTAGTAGCTATAACGGGAATAAAAAGTATCTATAACGGGAAGTAGCTATAACGGGAACACACCGATGCCACATATTCACAAACCCCTAAAAGCGGCCTACAACTGTTTATTCTCAAGTTATAGCACACCCTTACTTAGGACGGCAGCCATCTTGAATTTGTTAAATGTATGCGCCAGGCGGAAGCTCCGCTTGGCTCCGGCGAAAAAAAGATAATATCTAAAAATGGTATTTGTAGAACGATGGAAACAATTTTATAATTAAGCCCTCTGCCTATAATAAAAAACAAGCATGTGGAACTAGTTGTTGGAGGGGGTTTCGCTGTATGCCCCCGTTGGGCGTTTAGAAAAACCGGAATTCCAATGCCGGGTGGGGGTAAAGACCGGGGGACGTGCTCGCAGCGGGGTGTAATTATAAACCCACAGGAATCTTGTCCCGTTTCCCCTCGTGGTGTGTCCCTGTCCGCTGTCGCCAAGCATGTTCGTACACCCACGCAGGTGTTGCAGCCGTTCGGGCGTGTGTCATCTGTTTGTTTCGTGGTGCAGTAACGTCTCCATATAGAACGGTGGTGTCGGTTATTAATTAGTTTGATGAACGAAGCCGACGGCGGGCCGCAGAAGTAGACTCAGTGGCCTAGGTTCGTGGGCGAGAGACGATGAGCACTGGCGGCAGAATTCCTGCAGCATGATGCCCGCCTCGCCACCACCACAGTGACGGCGTCTTGTACTCGTTCAGGGCCGCTCATGTCGCCGTCGGCGTCGTCGTATTGATATCGCCGATGCCGGGTGATATATTGAACTATCCATACTTACTGATGGTTGGTAAGAAGATCAGGAAAGGGCAAAACAATGGTCGCAAGCATGCTTTGACAAGGTGGTGGTAGTGGTAGTGGTACTGGTAGTGGTAGTGGTAGTGGTAGTGGTAGTGGTAGTGGTTGTGGTAGTGGTAGTGGTAGTGGTTGTTGTAGTGGTAGTGGTAGTGGTAGTGGTACTGGTACTGGTAGAGGTAGAGGTAGTGGTACTGGTAGTGGTAGTGGTAGTGGTAGTGGTAGTGGTAGTGGTAGTGGTACTGGTAGTGGTACTGGTAGTGGTAGTGGTACTGGTACTGGTACTGGTACTGGTAGTGGTAGTGGTAGTGGTAGTGGTAGTGGTACTGGTACTGGTAGCGGTAGCGGTAGCGGTAGCGGTAGCGGTAGCGGTAGCGGTAGCGGTAGCGGTAGCGGTAGCGGTAGCGGTAGCGGTAGCGGTAGCGGTAGCGGTAGCGGTAGCGGTAGCGGTACTGGTACTGGTACTGGTACTGGTAGTGGTAGTGGGAGTGGGAGTGGTACTGGTACTGGTAGTGGTACTGGTAGTGGTAGTGGTAGTGGTAGTGGTAGTGGTACTGGTAGTGGTAGTGGTACTGGTAGTGGTAGTGGGAGTGGTACTGGTACTGGTACTGGTACTGGTAGTGGTAGTGGTAGTGGTAGTGGTACTGGTACTGGTAGTGGTAGTGGTACTGGTAGTGGTAGTGGTAGTGGTACTGGTAGTGGTAGTGGTAGTGGTACTGGTAGTGGTAGTGGTAGTGGTAGTGGTAGTGGTAGTGGTAGTGGCAGTGGTAGTGGTACTGGTAGTGGTACTGGTAGTGGTAGTGGTAGTGGTAGTGGTACTGGTACTGGTACTGGTAGTGGTAGTGGTAGTGGTAATGGTAGTGGTAGTGGTAGTGGTACTGGTAGTGGTAGGTGTAGGTGTAGGTGTAGGTATAGGTGTAGGTGTAGGTGTAGGTGTAGGTGTAGGTGTAGGTGTAGGTGTAGGTGTAGGTGTAGGTGTAGGTGTAGGTGTAGGTGTAGGTGTAGGTGTAGGTGTAGGTGTAGGTGTAGGTGTAGGTGTAGTTGCAACATCACACTGTATATGGCACTTCCTTATACTATACAATAATATTACGTAGACACGCGTGATATTCCCTAATAAACTCTACACGGCCGTGATCTCAGTGTTGCCACAACCCGGAGTGTACTTCCTGTCCGGGTAGCACATGATTCCGGTTCAAAGATCGAGGACATCTTGTTGCATCACACACAAAAACGGAACACAACCCCTGGGGTAAAACGTAATCGCAAAGAACGAAGGAATTGGAAGTATGCGCCGTGCACAACTAGGACACTAAAACAAAGTTTGTACTGTTAGTTCGTGTGCCTGAAGGAGTAAACGATCCCTGTACAGGAGGCAAATGTGAAGCGTGTGCGTCCTCACATGGAGGTCTTTCCCATTTGTTCCCAAACTCTGTCACCCAACATCGTGCTTCGAGCATGACTAGCAACACTAACTCTTCAATGTGACAGTTTGCTCATAGCCGTGTCATGGTTTGCTTTTTAAAGTCAGCGTTGTACACCTTGTTAAATACTATAACACAAACGTTATTTTACACCTATTGTAAGCCTACGATCAGTATGAATTACAAAAACATACAACATACAAAAAACATACATTGTATTTGCAGTTACAAATATAGTCAACGACAGGGTATTTCGTGTGCATTTAGAAGTCTTGGAGATGATGTGTAGTTAGCGTCAGGAAACCTTTCCCAACATGTTAACACAACATGTTTATATAGCTGTAAGATGGCCTCTTCCTAGTTTGAGAATTTATTATTTCTTTTTAAATATAACTTGTCTCTTTATAACAAAACAAAATTAATAAGGAGAGGACCTACGCTGTTCATCATAATATTTAATAGTTAACTTTCGCTTTCATTTTACAATTCACATGTAGGCGTAAGACCACCAAAATGTGCACATCCGCCATTCCCCGACCGCAGAGTACCTTATAAAAGCAGCATTATGCACGTTGTCTGGATTTCTGTGAGCACATATGTAGTGTGGAGTGATTATAAATGACGTTTTTGTGCAGCGTGACATCAGAGCTGTCAAATTACGACAGCTGTCATTCGGTGCATTTCTGCGTATTAATACATTTGTCATTTTGCTTGGTGATGTAATCAGGGGCAATCCGTGGGTGGCTCAAGCAGAAATGGATGGATGTAAGGTTTGAATGAACTTTGTGGGAGCCTGAGGTATTAAAAGTTCACGAATTTTCCACTGAACCTCTGTCTGTGGAGGGTAAACATGCTGTGAAATTGTCAATAAGAGAGCTGATCAAGATTAATAGGAAATGAAGGAAACGTTATAATGGTCGCCTATGGAAAATGCAAATGTGGTCTTAGGCCTGTAGCAAACATTAATTGTGCAGTCGCTCTCGTACACCAACACGATAGTTCATAAATCACGAACACTGCCACAAAACAAGCAATCCTAGTCAAATGACAAAATATTTGTTTTCCTTTTGACATAAATATTATTTTAAATAATCGATATGATAACAAACTAATCGGTTAGTTATCTCTTAATCAATGGGACTTATCACACTCAGCAGTGATAATCTGAAGTCAGGTTCCTGACGATGTTACAGTCGCTGTCCACTGTGGTAGTCAGATTAAAACGAAAGAAGATGAATACGAATGAGCAGAAGACAAAGAACTAGAAGAAGAACAACAATAACAAGAAAATGGATGTAGTTTCTCGATAATATGCCGTTTATTGGCTTCGGGCTGAGATCTGCATCTTGATTAGATGCATTATAAATAATGTTATTCTACCTGATATCACAGTCCTATCATTACTCCTGAAATTCCGATTTACAATTGACCGTATATTAACACAGGGACAGCATTGGTGAAGTAGTAGGATTGAACATTCGCAAATGGAACAGTTAACCGAAACGCTGTCGTTATAGAAATACGGTATAATTAATGATGGTATGCGGAAGGACACATGCGATTCTAACGGAAATAGCAAAGCGATCACTTAATGGCAATTTTTGTATTCTGCTTGACTTCCCAGTAACATGGGGACGGCACGCGTGATGCACTCGGTGGCAGTATCTTACGTCATGCCGTCCTTTCAAACACTACTGCTCAGTGGTCTATCTTTATGCGCACGATGTGGGAAATGCAGATGCATTCATTCCCTATAGCTGTGAGACAAAGGGTAACATAAAATGCGTCATAATAATTAGGTTATCATAATCAGAAGCAATTAATACTAACCTCGTCAAACGAGGTATGCCAATACTGGTAACGTCTCTACACCGGAAGTGACAAGTGCTACTGCACTACGATATTTCAAACATGTCAATGTATGGGTAGCAAAACCATCTGAGGGTATTTTACTTCTAGGTTAGACCCTATAATTTCCTGTTCACCTATAACATGAATTTCTACGTGATCAGCAAGGGTTGTGTACGTTGCACATTATTGAGAAAGAGTTAAACAACATCTGGTTACAACTACCTTTGCTTCACATCGCCAATCAATTGTTTGACGGTACTCGTCTTGACCTCAGCCAACGAATAAACGATTTCTTTAAATCAGTGAGAGATCACCTATATGCCCTGAGTGCTGACAAGGACTGCCTACAGCTCGAAGTGCCATGTGTGCCACCTGAATATGTTATCCCAGTTGAGAAGGTGGAATGGCAGCTACGCAAACTAGAAACGAGTAAAGCACCGGGCCCGGACTCTGTACCAAGCTGGGTCCTTAAAGATTTCTCTGACTGGCTTGCCGGCCCAGTTGCCGCCATCTATACAACAGCTCACTTCGAGAGAGGCATGTTCCACTATCTGGCGTGCTGCATACGTCAGCCCCCTTCCGAAAACGAAACCGCCAGAGCATATCGAAACAGACCTTGGACCAATCTCCTTGGCTGCTGTGCTTTGTAAAGAAATGGAAGAGTTCGTTGTGAAATGGGTCAAGGACATTGTTCAAGACAGAGTTGACCACAAGCAATACGGCTGCATTAAGAAGTCATCCACTACACATGCCCTCGTTGACCTGTTACATCAGTGTTATACAAGCACAAATGCATCGAAACGGTATGCTAGAATACAATTGTTTGGCTTCTTTAAGGTATTTGACCTAATCAATCATAACATTCTTATTCAAAAACTTGCAAGTTTTGGTCTTCCAAATATTTTAGTGAATTTGATCGCCAGTTTCCTTATCGAAAGAACCCAACAAGTTAAGCTGTGCAACACACAATCCGACTGGAATCATATCCATGGAGGAGTGCCACAAGGCACAAAGCTAGGCCCAGTACTTTTCGTCCTCATGATAAATGATCTAAAAACATAGTGCGACTCCTACCAATATGTTGATGACACGTGCATCATTTATACTGGATCAGACTTCCAGGCGTCAAATCTACAGGAAACAGCCGATGCAGCGTACCTGTGGACAATCCAAAATGACATGAAAATCAACAAAAGTAAGACAACAGAGCGACTGAAGTAACTGTTACGATACAAGCATCTCCCGGAGATGAAATAACTGTTACGGCATATACATCCTCCGCAACGGAACAGACACCTCCCGAAGCTGAAGTAACAGTTACGGCACAGACACCTCCAGCAACTGAAGTAACTGTTACGGAACAGAAACCTCCCGGAGATGAAGTAACTGTTACGGAACAGACACCTCCCGGAGCTGAAGTAACTGTTACGGAACAGACACCTCCCGCAACTGAAGTAACTGTTACAGAACAGGCACCTCCCGCAACTGAAGTAACTGTTACGGAACAGACACCTCCCGGAGTTGAAGTAACTGTTACGACACAGACAACTCCCGCAACTGAAGTAACGGTTACGGTACAGGCACATCCCGCAACTGAAGTAACTATAACGGCACAGACACCTCCCGCAACTGAAGTAACTGTTACGGCACAGACACCTCCCGCAACTGAAGTAACGGTTACGGAACAGGCATCTCCCGAAGCTGAAGTAACTGTTACGGCATAGACATCTCCCAGAGCTGAAGTAACTATTATGGCATAGACACATAGAAGTAAAAAAGTAAAGGTAACTTCCTGTTTAGCGTAGTCTTCAGGGCTGTTCAAAACGCTTTACATTTTAATTCCCTGGCATGCCAGTTCAATCAAACACCATCTCAACTTATCTGGGAAGTCTCCAGCCACGCTGCAATTAATGTACTACATGTAGCCAAGTACTCATTCATACAGCTGAGTGATCTGGAGCAATGTAGAGTGAAACAAACGTGCCGAGAGGTTTCACACTGCAGTACAGGATTGTACCACTGGGCAGACACCTTCCGGATAAAGCTCTTAGACGCTCGTTTGTCTCAGAATAGATGTGTCGGGTGCTATTTGTGTACACGGAACAAAGGAAATCCGTACTTCGGTCCAACAATGTAGGAATTGCAGATGCATTCATTCCCTACAGCTATGAGACAAAGGGTAATACAGTATGTGTCATATTAATTATGTAATAATTACGTTATCACAATCAGAAGCAATTAATACTAACTTCATCAAACAAAGTATGTCAATAGTGGTAAAGGTCTCTAGACCGGAAGTGACAAGTGGTACTGCACTCTACTACTTGACCTAATTACTATTTCTTCAGGGTTAGGGTTTTAGGTCCAAATACCACGAACTCTCTTGGAGATTTTAGTACGATATTTCAAACACTTCAATATGTGGTTAGCAAAACCGTCTGACGGTATTTTACTTCTAGGTTAGACCTCAACATAACAAGAACTTTATTTATACATTAAATCCATTGTTGTCTACTGTTCAGCCGAAGTGTTTACAGTACAAGATTCGATAAAATATAACACGTAACTTAGATATTAAAATAATAATACACATAAAATATATAGATAAATATAAATAAATAAATAAACACGTAGGCCTATAATGTGTGCGTTCTTGTAGAGATCTGAACTGGAGGGACTAAATTAATTTAATTTAATTATAAGTAATAGTAATGTAAGTTATATTGTATATCAATGTAGTAAAAATTAAGCATATGTATATATAAACGACTGTATAGTAGTTACTTAATATAAGTAGTATGGTATGCAACTACAATAATACATTATTCAATTCAATTAAAATGTTCAAATAATAAATGTGCTGACGACTGAAGTATAAAATTATACCAAGATTAATTACGTGCCACAAGGAAGACGTGCATGACCTTAGTTTCTAGCGGAAAACTCGACTAGAACGGAATATACGCCGCATCGCTTATTGCTACACCACAAATGTGATGCCTAGTTCTTTATTAAAAATAAAATAAAACAATTTCGTTATTGCTTGTTACTGTTCAACTGGTCATTTTGTATTCGCAAATGTGGGTTAATTACACGAAGTACGTGTGTTCACACATAACAACGACTGTCTATGGCCAAATACTCAAGTATACACCCAACTAATGAGAAGTAACGTGATATGACCATGTTTTCAAAAATGATCGTAACGTGGAATCGAAATCCAGTTGTCCTGATCGAGAACTCATCGTTTTGACGACCGGGGATTGTTCAACCCAACATTTCTAGCTGGTTATTATAACTAGTAAAATGCACGTCCCTGGTTATACGGCTTTCTAGTTGATTCGGAATAGGCTCAAAGGTCGACAACTGCGTCACGCACGTGCGACAGTAGTCGTGACGTTCAACCCAACGAAGGTTAGCTATAGACAACGAGCCTCCCGTCGACCGACAGAACGTGGTCGTGTCAGTGAAGAATTGTCAAATAATATACATATTGCTTCGTTTGCAGTAGCATTCGCGCGTGGTTCCTGCGATTATTAAGGCGCACTTTACGCGTTATCCACTCATTACGTTTTACGTTCAGAACAATTGATTTACCCACAAAAGGTCAGAATATTTATAATGACAATCGTAATGGTGGACTGTTTTCTGGGAAAGGTAGACACGCACCAGAGAACCGTAGAACTACGGTTGACATACAGAAATTAAGATCTTTATTTTAATTAATTATTCAAGACAGACCTGTTAAATGTATTCTTAGTATTGAGCCTGCCGTGAAACTGCCGCTGTTGGGTTGATGACGTAATCAAATGACGATCTTCGCTGTCGCACCGCTGTCAATTTCACACAGCTCTTTATAGCCATCAATGCAGTTATAATTGTAAGAAA
Organism: Oasisia sp. SBJ-2009; assembly: GCA_964017155.1. Taxonomy (NCBI): domain Eukaryota; kingdom Metazoa; phylum Annelida; class Polychaeta; order Sabellida; family Siboglinidae; genus Oasisia; species Oasisia sp. SBJ-2009. The sequence goes on from OZ024863.1 coordinate 33,547,512, forward strand.
CACGTCTGGGTAGAAAGGATGCTTGACGTCATAGTTACGACATTTCAGTGCGGCATTGTCGATTGCCGGAAACTGTCTCACTGGGTGCTCAACTATAGTAAGGAGGAATATAGTAAGATTGACCCGTACCTAATCTGAGTGCAAACCTTGGTCGCCCCCGTGTAATCTGAGTAATTAACATGCTTGGTAATTAGTATACGTACTTCATACATAGACAGCTACGGGTTATCGTTTAATCCATTCTCAATCGCTGTACCTTTTCTTGTAGGCGGGGTACCGAGGTAGTCACCGTCAAGTGTTTGTTTTCCGTTTCCTTTTCATATTTAAGTCGTTAGTCCTTCCTGCCTTCCCGCATCTCGATGTCTCTCTCCTTGTTCCCCGCTGTCTCTTTCCACGACAATCCGCATCTCGCCATGTCTCTCGTTAACATGTAAGTAAAAAATCCTACATAGCATTGAGCGAATTCCAGCCATTAGATGCATCTTACAACACCTTAACAACACCATAACGACTTCCCTGGGAAAGAACTCAGCCACTCTGACCTTCATGCGCGAAGACTATTCGTACACAAATATCTACCAGCTGTCGATATCCATGTAGTGGTTTGTACAGCTAACTGAACTACTGCAAGGTGAAGTGAACGAACTGCCAAAAGAATCGAAACCGTAGTAAGAGGATTCTAACCTCGATGTACTAATATAGAAATCCGATATTCCGGCACTGCAGACCCGTGCTTCTTTGTGTTCTATGGTGTAGAATGAATGCCCATTGCCCAAGTTATCAAAGTATAATAATAATAATAACTTCTAAAATAGAGTGGAAATACATTTTGCACTTTGGAGGTTGTATAAAAACATAATATTTAAGTCACGTAGTAACGCATGTATACAGTAAAATCAAGCATGTAAATATGTAAACGTTAGCTAAAAACATATAAATATAATATATATTGGAATAAATAAATATACTAAAACAATATGATAATATTATAATAAGATAAATTAATTAATTAATAAAGATGATGAAACAACATTGCATTGGCAGCGGTAGAGAATGTGATAGTTCATGGATGACGTTCTTAATAATAACGCTTACGTTGTAGATGTCTCGACCAGGGGGCGCGACTCTGTTGCAGACCCTAGTCACACAGTTCTGACAGTTTTATTAAATGGTGATTATATTTTATGTTGGTCGACACAATGTTCTGCACAAATATGTGTGTAAGATATTCAAGAGTGTTTATGGTGATTTGCACGGCTGTGTGTCTACTACTGGATCCAACATCAGCAATTGAAGCATCTCCAAGCGCGCCACTCGTCTTCTTCTGTCATGGCGCCGCCATTGCCCCGCTTCAGTATAGCCGTGAGTACCTGCTGAACTTACAATACGGGCCAAATATATTGCCTCCGAACTTAGAATCCGACATTCCGAACATTGTAAACAATAAGAAGAAACGCGGGTCGAGAGGGGGAGTGAGGAACCGTCTGAAGAAATCTGGCTACCCGACCGCCACTTCCCGCCATAACACTATCTAATGTGCGATCTCTACAAAACAAAATGGACGAACTGTCAACACTTATTACGTACGACTCTGACTACCGTCGAAGCAGCCTACTGTGCTTCACCGAAACCTGGCTGACAGAAAACACAACAGATATTGGACTCGATGGCTACACGACAATACGGTTTGACAGGAGCAAGAAAAAGACCGATAAGAGCATTGGAGGTGGGCTGTGCATGATGGTCAACAACAAATGGGCTACCAATGTTTGCATACGAGAGCGCGTCAGCACACGCTCGTATGAAATATTGACAGTCTCGTTCCGACCACACTACCTGCCACGCGAACTAGGCCAGGTGACGGTGATACTTGTTTACATTCCTGGCCCAGATTACACAGGTGCAGCAGAGCGTGTCGCCGAGTGTTACAATAGAACGATCCATAGGTCAATTAACCAGGCTGTGTTTGTGCTGGGCGACTTCAACAGTTGCGACATCACGGGTCTCCTGCCTGATCTGCACCAGAGCGTAACGTGTCCGACGCGCCTCAACAAGACGATCGATCTGTGCTTCAGCAACATCCCTGACGCATTCCGGGCACTGTGTAGGCCTGCTCTCGGGCGGTCGGACCATACTGTCATCCACCTAGTGCCCAAATACAGACAGCTGGTTAAACGTGAGAAACCCAGGACTCACAGCGTTCGAGTCTGGGACCATGACAACTCAGAGACACTGAGGGGGTGTTTTGACTGTACTGATTGGCAGGTCTTCCTTGATGGCTGCTCTGACAATGTAGATGACATTGCTGACACGGTCACGTCCTATATTCAGTTTTGCGAACAAATGGTAATACAAACAAAAACTGTTAGAATTTTTCCGAACAATAAACCTTGGATCACTAAAGAACTAAAAGGTATCCTAAATGAGAAAAAGCATGCGTTTCTGAATGGAGATTGTACATCAGTTAGAGGGTTAAACAAAGAATTCAGAAGTAAATTGAAACTAGCCAAGCTGCAGTACAAAGACAAAGTTGAGCGTAAACTCTTATGTGGTAATGCCAGCGATGCATGGAAGGGTCTTAACATGATGATGGGCAGAACTCGTAAAGAACAACCTTTGGTATCTGACAATCCAGTACAGTTTGCAAATGATTTAAACAGGTTCTATGCCAGATACGACAATACCGATTATAGTAATGAATGTGATGTACTATGTCAAACAATGAGCTCCAGCCCTGTAACACTGGTCGAAAGTGATGTTGTCAGATGTTTCTCACGTATTAACCCAAACAAAGCACACGGGCCCGATGGCTTGAGGGGCCGTGTTATGAAAGTTTGCGCGGATCAGCTTGGTCTTTTTTTACAAGATTTTTCCAATTGCTCTTAAACACACATTCTATGCCTCGCTCGTGGAAACAATCCACTATTATGCCCATTGCCAAAAAACCTGGCGCTAGGGAATTTAATGACTTTCGACCAGTGGCGCTCACATCTATCATTGCTAAATGCATGGAAAAACTTGTATGTAATCAACTGATTAAGTCTGTGGCCAATCACATGGATCCCCTACAGTTTGCATATAGAGCTACGAGAGGAGTAGAGGACGCAACATTAACTCTGTTCAACTTAATTGCCAGTCACCTAGACACATCTGGAACTACCGTCCGTGTCTTATTTATGGACTTTTCGTCAGCTTTCAATACTATACAACCACATGTTCTGATTAAGAAGTTGTTGAACCTTGAGGTAAATCCTGACCTTATTCTATGGATTAGGCAGTTTCTATGTGATCGGCCACAGCGCGTCAGATTGAACGGCTCTCTGAGCAGAGATCCCGTGTTGTCAGATGAGGTTATAGTAAATACCGGAGCTCCACAGGGATGTGTCCTTTCACCAATTCTCGTTTCCATTTATACGAATGACATATCATGTAACAACTCATTTCTCACCCTAATCAAATACGCAGATGACATGGCACTTGTAGGCCGCCTTAAGGATGAATTATCTCTTTTTGAGTACCGTCTCCAAATTGATGCGCTAGCTTCCCAGTTTACCTCCACCTTTCTTAAACTGAATACAACGAAAACGAAAGAGTTAGTGTTTGGAGGAGGAAGGATTAGTCAGACACCGGAACCGATATTGATAAATAATCAAGAAGTTGAAATAGTCAAAAGCTTCAAGTATTTAGGTACTGTGCCTGATGAGAGGCTGTCGTTCTGTGAACATGTCGATTATGTATATAAGAGAGCCCTACAACGACTTTTTCTACTGAGAAAGCTGAAAAGCTTTGATGTTAGCCAGCACATTCTCCAACTTGTCTACAGAAGTTTGATAGAGAGCGTTCTTTCTTTTAATATAATTACATGGTATGGCAATGTCAGTGGAAAAAATAAAGTAAAGCTTGCTCGCGTAGTTAACACAGCAAGCACGTTAATTGGCAACAATCAAAAACAGCTGTCCAGCATATATAAAGATGCACTGAAAAGGAAATCAACACAAATTCTCTATGATCCTGCTCATCCTCTTAATCAAGCCTTTCAGAAACTGCCATCAGGGAGACGCCTAAAAGTGCCATTAGCCAAAAAAAATCTCTTCACAAAATCGTTTGTACCCTCTGCTATTTTAATTTTAAATGCTAAATTATAATGCTGTTTTCAACGAGTCATTAATTAATTTTTACATTTTATGTGTCTCATATTCTTATGGTAACTCTTTATTTAATCTTATTTATTTATCAATTTTAGTATTATGTTATTGCTAATGTTATTGTCTCCAATCAGAGACCCATTTTAAGAAATTATACATGCTTATTTATTTATTTATCTTAGTAGCTATTTTTATTCGTAATTTATTATGATACTTTACCTATTTTAGTGATGACTATATTTACTATCATTTTATATTGTATTGACAATTGTAGATATGATTCACCAATGTTTTTATTACTGTCATTTTATGTGTGACTAAAGAAAAATTTCCGTTTTTAATATGTTTTTAAACGGATAATAAAGTTTTTTGAATCTGAATCTTAAAATCTTCCCGCTAAATTACGGGTAATAACTCCGGGACAGTATTTTTTTAAGTTGTACGTAACGTACCTGACGTGATCAAGTTTTAAACACAATGTTCAAGTTCTGGTCAGCCACTATTGCCAGTAATTGGCTCTTTTTACAATAACAAGACAATAGAGACTCGATGTCTCTCTCCGTGTGAAGCTAACAAGAAGACGGTTCTTATCACGTGATCACGCTTAACAAATGATTCGTCCATTCTGTCAACATGGCGGCGAATGCGTATTTATAAGAATAAGTCCCCCGGCTCCGTCCCTGTAACATTTTACTCTCTGCTAACACGTGCAAGCGACACCTTGTGTTTATATTTAGCACTATCTATTTGAAAGGAGGTGTCGCCTGACGTCATCAACAATACATTTGTCACTACACGATCGTCGGGGCGCACGAACGCGTCCACATATAGATCCTTACTTTCATATGCATATGTACGAATGAAAGTGACGAGGTGAGATAAATAATTACGTTGTCGCGCTTACATTTTTCCGATCGTTATGAACTTTTCGATTGACGTTTCTGCGTATGCGCGATAAATATAAAATCATCAATATGCAGCGAAACGAGTGTTTTTTGGTATAAATGCCACGGGCTGTTCGCTAACTCTCCTGTGGTGATTACTGTGAAGAGTTGCTTAAAATGTCGTTCAATACAATAACATGTTACGTTTGTTTAAATCACTGTCACCGATTATGACGCACTATCGTCACGTGATTAACGCTTGCTATCAAAACATGCCTCAAATTTGTTTGCCTCGTGTTAATTTGCGACAAATAACTTTGCAGTGAGGTTATATGCATCCTAACTAACAACCAATAGTATTTATACCATAAATCCATTGTCCTTTCGCTGCACATTAATGATTTTGCATTTATCGCGCATGCGCAGAAACGTCAATCGGAACGTTTATGACGATCGGAAAAATGTAAGCTCTACAACGTCATCTCCAAATAAGTTGTGGTAAAATGTCATCGATCTCATATTTTTGTTATTAAAATGCTTATTTTAATTAATTACAATCTTTCATTCTGTGGAGTAACTGTACTTATGAACAAGGTGAAGTTACTATACTTACCTTACTTGCTCTATTTGCCGCCTTTGATACAATTGGTCACATATAATAATCGTGAAAATTTATAGCGGTGTTCCAACATCCGTTGCTCACAGCGCAGTACAGAAAGTTTTTCAACATAGATAGGTCTATTTCACACCATTAATCGTTTGTGTATGACAGTCTAACATCTCCTTCACGACCTGGTGTCTCCACTTGGAGAGACCTACGGAGATGCTTGTCCGATTACTTGCTTGCTCATACAATCTCAAATTGGTATTGTTACCAGTCTTGTGTATATATCACAATATGTTCTAACACGTTTGAGAAACATCTTAAGATGCATTTTCTTTTTTAACAAAACATAGTCATAAGACAATGTATGTGTCGAATAATAGATGAAGGATTAATTCAAGTGATTCTCTATAGCTCGGCTTCTTCACTAGAATCCACAATGTGTGCGTGTCTATCTGTCGACGTATCCGTGTTCCACGGGACCAGAATGTCTTACCAATACCCTCGGTTGAAGGCTAAATGTCAGGCCGCCATTTGGTGTTTGCGCTGCGTACATTATTCAGACTATTCTCACATTACATATATAACCATCAAAGAGCAGGATTGTTGGTTGACGAAGCAGTTTATGCTACATAATGTGACGTCACTGCCCGCAGTATAACTGCCATTTTGCTATTTATGCGTTGAGGTTCACTGAATGCGTTAATAGGAAGCTCTTTTGTCATGCACCAGTGATACGGAATCACGCACTGAAATAAAGCATGCGTGTCTCAACATTGTATATTTGATCAGCGTCGATTTGTCAAAGACAAAAATTACATTATTGAGTTTTTATGCATGACAATAACACAGAGCTACAGGTAATTCAGACTGTACCTCATGTACTATATTGGTAGTAACCGCTAACTTATGGAGCGCATTAAAAAGACAGCCGGAAACAAAATAATTACAGGTTTTGTTTAGTTTCGCGCGTTATTAGCGGAAATCACGGCAAAGCAGACGCCATTAGCTACTTACGCCAACGTATTTATATAAGTATTTTGCGTAAAATGTAATTCTCTGCATCCAGGCTTCGTGTTGGCGATTAAATTATTTTCGTGTCTGTGTTTGTATTGTTATCATTGGGTTTGTTTGCATGTTACGTTCGTCGTACAACGTGTAGATAATATCCATGAACAACATATAGTAGGCATATTTCAGTAAGTCTATATTGCAGAAGTTATTAATTTTCGAGATTCGTTTCGTGTTGTCAGTGACGATCTATTACCAAAAAAAAATTGTAACAAAGTTAACCACCTTAATAATAGAACAATTTTCCTGACGTAAATTGGATTCCTAAATAAATCACAGTATGTATTCCTACCTACGGAAGTAATATATCTTGACACGGTTTCTTCCCACGCCGTGTCGTAATAATGCGACGTACGGTGTACATTCACACTGTATTATTCAGTTGGTAAATGAAATACAAAAATATCTGTCTTGTTTTCGTGCACGTTGATTAGCGGACACGAGACTGATTGGTTTTTGAACAATTGATTGACTGTGGGCGATGCGTCACCACTAACTAAAATAGAGCGTGTTCTTTGTCTGTGAGCCCGCACAGAGTCCGTCTGTGCGTTCACCCTAACCTCCTTCGTTGCCGCACGAGGTGTCAAAGGCGTCATACAAGCACAATGCGTCTCTTATTGATGGCCCATGTTAGCGTGTCCCCATTGATAACGTCATTGCGTGGGCGTAATTTGTCGGAAATAGCTGTTTCTCTCCTCTCTCTCTCTCCTTCTCCCATCTTTGTGTGACATTTTTTAGTTGTTTTCCAAGGAACCGGACTCAATATTTATTATGACTTTGTTTGTGTCCGTAAGATGTAATACTAATAAAGCTTTATTGCCATATTCAACGTGCATTACATGATGAATTGGAATGTAGTCTGGCGTTGACTCATATAGTGCCTATATATACAATAAAATGAAACATGGCAAATAAATATAAGATATAGATATAAGATATACATTGTACACGATTTGTTCTTTAAAATGAAAAAACAAATTATATAATAAATAAATAAAGACAAAATTAAAATAATAGATTATCTATTTAACAAAAATTGTGATGTAAACTAGTTAATAAATAAATAAATAAATATAAAATGTCCTTTAAAATTGTATAATATATATATATATATATATATATATATATATATAAATTATCTTCTAAAAATATAATTTAAATTAGTAGATATACATCATAAGAGGACTAAAATATCATTTAAAATTATATTTACAATTACAATTGAATGCGTCCAATTTTGTTTAAAAAAATATATTTATATCTTTATTAAGTTAAGCTAAAATTTCAGGGAAAGAGAAGATTGTTGTTCAGCACCACCGATCCGCTACTGAGAATAGGTACACCCACACCCCACACGCGTACGGCTCAGCCACACCACGGACTTATATATGTATATAAGTCCATGGTCACACCAACCAGCGCCAGAAAAATAACAATTCCGCCAGAGTGGCGAAAACAGCCAAGTTTCCAGGGTCTTTACAGCTACGCTCTATATTTAATTCCTGATAAGGCTGCCACGGCACTCGGGTAAAAACTAGTTCTAAAGCGATTTGTTTTCGTACGGATCAGAGCCTTAGATACATATGTATCTAAGGCTCTGGTACGGATGCATCTATAGCGTTTGTTTGCCTGACGGTAATAATTCGAATAGATGATAGGCGGGGTGAGTTTGGTCTGAGATAATGTTGCCTGCTCTTTTTTGGATCTGTCTTTATATATGGCTGTTAGAGAGGTGAGTTCACTACCGACAATTTTTAAGCCTGCCCCTCTGGCGCTAGCTGATGCCGCCGAACCATACACATAATGAGAATGTAAGAATACTCTCAATAGCAGAACGATAGAACTGAACAAGAATTTCTCTCCTCAGCCCGAACTTCTTTAGTTGGCACAGGAAGAACAGTCTTTGTTGGGCCTTTTTGACGACAGCATCTGTGTTGCTTTCCCAAGCTAAGTGACTTGATATTATCGTGCCTAGAAATGTTAAACAGTCCACCCTTTCGATAGAGTCGCCGTTAATAATAATAGGAGCAAGTGGCCTTTTTCTCTTCCTAAAATCTATGTGTGTATCATTCAGCAGGTAATTATAAACACATATATCAACTATTCCCAAAACACCGTAGAAATAATGTAATATATATATATATATATATATATATATATATATATATATATACATATACATATACATATACATATACATATACATATACATATACATATACATATACATATACATATACATACAGTGTATATATATATATATATATATATATATATATATATATAATATACACTCGTACACACACTCTCACACATACACACACAAAACACACACATACACACGCGCGCGCGCACACACACACACACACACACACACACACACACACACACCCACACACACCGCTGTTCATTTTAAACATATTTCATATATTCCAACTCCCAGAGTCCACGCAACATACGCTGTGGAATGTTCTGCCGATGCCTCGAACTATTAAACACGCCGATTACGTGCCTCGAAGAACGCAGTTGATAAGAAGACACCACAACTGTTTCACCTGCTAGCCCCGTAACTAGCTCATGCCGTCTCCACCTGACTACGTCAAGTCGCCATCTGGCGTCACTGTCTCCGCACATTTGTATAGGGCCTGTAAGTCGGTCACGATACATGGCGAGACTCCGCGCGACTGGAGCTGATTTGGGGACTGTTCACAAGATAATATTCAATGGATGACAGTTGTAACTTTCGACTGATGAATATTAGGAATATCAGGACATAAATATCCTGTATTATACTTTTCTTATCTTAATTGTCCGATTTAATATTGAGTTTACCATACTATTATAGACATAGCGATTTATGTAGTGCAGATAATAGACACTCCCCACAAATTTTGGACGTATGTGTCTTTTACGGGATTTGCCTTTTACATAGCTGTACGTTGTGGTTTCGATAAGAACTTACATCTGACAAGTTGCTTAAATGCACATGT
>OZ024863.1:33564705-33574705 GCA_964017155.1 Oasisia sp. SBJ-2009
ATGGCGAGCTGCACACATTAATTAAATTCAAGTGCTTAATAATATATAATAAACAGGTCGCACAAGCATGTGTTCCATTTGTATGTCTTTCGAGTCCTTCGTCACACGCCAGACGTATACTCCTGGCGTTGTTTGCAAGCGTATATGGCTTGGGCATACACCGTACATTAAAATGGTGTGTTTACTGAAATGTGAGATGTCGATACAGCGTCAACAACTGTTATATATATATATATATATATATATATATATATATATATATATATATATATATATATATATATATATATATATATATATATATATATCTCTCTCTCTCTCTCTCTCTCTCTCTCTCTCTCTAAACTATCACTCAGCACCGTTACGCAACTTCCTAAAATCTAGGTGACTAACGACTGATCATAACTGTATTGGCTGTTTATATTTGATTTAGGCAAGTTCTACGGTAAATCTTAGTTTTAAATCAAGATGATGTTATTATTATTATTATTATTATTATTATTATTATTATTATTATTATTATTATTGGGAATGTAGCTGTATTTAAACATACCTGTACTAACGCTACGCTTGTGAGAAATAAACATTTTATTTAGATTTTCTTTTAAATATGCTTGTACATGGGTTTAATTGTTTAAAACACTTTCGCATTATCTACATTGTGAATCTGAGTGAATCTACAGAGTCGTCGACGCTTACGACGACAGCGAAATAATTATCAACTTATTATGATTAATATGCGCCATTTAAATACAAAATCTGTAAATGTCCTGTCATTGTGTGATTCGCGAAAACCCAGCCTGTACCTGGTCAGTCGGCGCGCGCTTGTTCCTATTAATATTGCACTGTCGTCAGAAATCTGCTTTCCGCATTCCCGCCAGGAGGCGCGATGAACTGGGATGGCGATCTGTGCCGGCGCGCGCGTGGCTATTGTTAGCGCCACGCGCGTTAACGACTGGGCGGGGCGTACGTCACTCAAACTCACTTGTCTCGCCCGTATATGGCACCGTCCTCTTATTGGTGTGAATAAGTACGGGCGCCGACGAAGGCGCGTCTCCATTGCAAGAGATACGTCGACAGAAAGAGACCGCCAAACAGGTAGTCGCTGTGGAACCGTGCCGAAACACTGTGAAATAAGTAGGCACTTCTTCTAAACTAAGCCAAACTAAAGACAGTTTACAACGGATGCCGTTTGCATTCGCTCGCTCCTGACAACCGCCGTTTCATTTCAACGCCGGGCAGACCACGAAAAACTCCGCACCGCGGCGAATAACAAACAGACTCACAGCGCGGCTGGATTAATGTTCATGACAATGACTTCGATCGGGCAACTGACCGTCATGTTCGCGCTGTCCTACCTACTGTCGCTGAGGTGCTGCACGGGGTTCCCCCTCGTCGGCCACCACGTCAGCCACAAGCGCCTGAAGCACGCGCGCATCCGCGCCATCAAGCAGGAGATCCTCATGAAGCTCGGCCTGCGCACGGAGCCCGACGTGTCGAACGTGAACACGACGGTGGACGAGAGGAGGAGGATGCTGAGGATGTACAAGAAGAGCGTCGAGGACATGTACGGCAAGCAACACGAGCTGTTCGAAGACGACGAGTTCTTCGCGAAGCGATTCTACAGCTTCGGCGACACCGGTGAGTAGTTGAGTAGGTAGTTGTCGGCGCTGTCCTTATTGATTGTGTCATCGCACACGTGGTCTGCAACCCGAACGGGACACATCTTGCACTTATATATATATATATATATATATATATATATATATATATATATATATATATATATATATATATATATATACATATACATATATATATACATATATATATATATATACATATATATATATATATATTCACTTATGCGTTGCTCAATTGCTTATTTCATCGTATGACTAACACGCAATCACGTAATACTATAAGTAGTTACACAGTTTGCGCACACGAGGGGGCTAGTGGCACGTGTTAATGATTCGTCGCCGTAGTAATTCCAGACATAACATAATGACTACATAAGTAAATCACATAGTTATGGTGGTTCACGTGTAGCGTGTTGTCAAAGAACAGCTGTATGGTTCAAGTGACTGGGATTTCGAAACAGGCGGTATTGGCTTCTGATAATGCGTCTATATACCGCCATCGTCGATCCAAAGGTCGACTTAGGGTCGACATTGCTGTCGTTCCCCTCTGCTGCCTGCTGTGAGCGCATTCCGTTGTATCTCCGAGTCGTCACTCGTCGCTCGGTGCTGTATCGCGTGTCGAGGCGCTATGGCGGGAGACAGTGCGACTGATGCGGTATGTGCACAGGGGTGTCCTGTACGCGGACTGGGAGATTACCCCGGAGAGTATCGCCCGGCCTGGAGGCTTTGTTTGTTGCTGCAGCTCTACTCAGCTTACTTCGACGACACGCGGGGCAGTTGGGTTGTTGCACAATGTACACACTGAAAGATGCTTCGTCATCATCATAGTTATCATCGCTCTCATCATAGGCATCATCATCATGATCGTCGTCATCATCATCATGATCGTCGTCGTCGTCGTCGTCGTCGTCGTCGTCGTCGTCGTCGTCGTCGTCGTCGTCGTCGTCGTCGTCGTCGTCGGCGTCGTCGTCGTCGTCGTCGTCATCGTCACCGTCATCACTGTCGTCATCACCGTAATCATAATAATAAAATAATAATAATAATAACAGTCATTATGATCATTATAATGATCACTGTTATCATCATCACCTATAACAACTTAGCGGGCCTCGTCTTTATCGCCGTCGTCGTCGTCGTCGTCGTCGTCGTCGTCGTCGTCGTCGTCGTCGTCGTCGTCGTCGTCGTCGTCGTCGTCGTCGTCGTCGTCGTCGTCGTCGTCGTCGTCGTCGTCGTCGTCGTCGTCGTCGTCGTCGTCGTCGTCGTCGTCGTCGTCGTCGTCGTCGTCGTCGTCGTCGTCGTCGTCGTCGTCGTCGTCGTCGTCGTCGTCGTCGTCGTCGTCGTCGTCGTCGTCGTCGTCGTCGTCGTCGTCGTCGTCGTCGTCGTCGTCGTCGTCGTCGTCGTCGTCGTCGTCGTCGTCGTCGTCGTCGTCGTCGTCGTCGTCGTCGTCGTCGTCGTCGTCGTCGTCGTCGTCGTCGTCGTCGTCGTCGTCGTCGTCGTCGTCGTCGTCGTCGTCGTCGTCGTCGTCGTCGTCGTCGTCGTCATATATATCATCATCATTATCATCAACAGTAAGAGTAAGTTTGATGATTTCGAGTGTATTTTCCTGACAATGTGTGTATTATCTTTAATTCGGTCTTATACAACCGCAGTTGTTGTGGTGTTTGGCTGATGATGCGCGGAACGCGCTACGCCATTTAACCCGCAGTGAGATGCGATGAGGCATTGTTTATTGGAATTCCGAGTGGTTGTAATGACCGCACTTAGGCGGCCCGATAAGCCGTCACATGTGCCCGGGATGCACCCCTCCTATCGCATTCCTCCCTGGCACGGCGCTCGGCTGCACTGTGACCATCGGTTTACTACATTTACGCGGAACTATCGCTGATTGGCGACGGCTTGATATTAGCCAACACTAGCGCTGAACGATAGCGTCGCTTGTTCTGCGAACTCGTACGGCACCGGTCTCATTCCATTGACGGCCGCGATGACAGACGCGCGCCGTCCAGCTCGGCTCAACACAGCCGCCGTGGCCCTGAACCAATCTCGGCCTGGGTTTGTCGAACACGACCGGTCGAACACGGCCCGGTGTTAGTCGAACACGGCCCGGTGTCAGTCGAACACGGCCCGGTGTCAGTCGAACACGGCCCGGTGTTAGTCGAACACGGCCCGGTGTTAGTCGAACACGGCCCGGTGTCAGTCGAACACGGCCCGGTGTTAGTCGAACACGGCCCGGTGTTAGTCGAACACGGCCCGGTGTTAGTCGAACACGGCCCGGTGTCAGACGAACTCGGCCAAGTGTCAGTGGAATGCAGTTCATCGTTGTTCTCTGCGGAATACTTTTTCTACTGAGACATACACAACACTGAATATACTTTGTCTAGTTAAATGGATATTAATGTTGTTATGGCAACGATTTCACTATACAAAGTATATTCGGTGTTGTGTGGTGGTCACGTGATGTTTTGATAAAGGCGATTGGGGTTTAATGAAGAGATGATACATCTGACGGTCGATCACCTGTATCAATAGTGACATTAGCCATCTGCTAATATACAGCTATCGCATTCATTGTCGTCAACTTGATTAATCCGATATCTAATTCGATCGTATCTATAACATCATATTACGACATTTATTATTAAATCACACCAAAAGTGTTAACTAAATCTAAACTCAAAAGCTAAGTTTCTCTGCACGCGTTGTTACAATGTCAAACGCGTACTAGTTTCCCAATCCGCCACCATAATTATGATATATTCGAAATACCGATCATAAAATCGGCAGTAGTGTTGCTATCTGAACACTGTCAGCCGCTGGTTGCGATTTCTGCCACTAGTTACGGGATGATTTGTAGCCGGTGTCAGGAGAGCAATTGGTATTTACGCTGAACGTACCGCGCGACTTTACATAAAACGAGCGGTAACCGAAGCCGCGCTGTAGCCACACAGCTGCCGGCCACCGCCACAGGAGAACCCCACGGCTCGCATAGCCGAGGGGTGATTCACACAATCTAGCGTCTGGCGCGTGCCACGTGCTGTTGTCGGACCTGACGACTATCTATAGTTGCGATCTCTTCGAATCAACACGAACCAATAAAACCAAAACACATTTCGTATTGAACACATGAAGCTAACCTAACGAAGGGCGTTGTTGAAGTGTTTCACCTGTAGTCGACGTTCACGCGTTAGATGGGATAATGTTATTGTAGACGACACGTGTAATGATTATGTATTTATATTTGTCTTTTCGTTATAGTTGTATTTTCCTCTACGTGCCTACTGAAGCCTTAAATTAAAAACTTTATTTCTTAAGTGATAATTTAATTGGACATTTGAAGAGGGTAATCTGGCGCTATATAAATGCTTTATTATTATTATTATTATTGTTATTATTATTATTATTATTATTATTACTACTATTACTATAATAATAATAATAATAATAATAATAATAATTTTATTTAAACACCTCATTTCTTTACATAGTAAATTCAGGGGTGTGTATTATTACTATTACTATTATTACTATTGTTACTATTATTACTATTATTATTATTGTTACTATTGTTACTATTGTTACTACTGTTACTATTATTACTATTATTACTATTATTACTATTATTATTATTGTTACTATTGTTACTATTGTTACTATTGTTACTATTGTTACTATTGTTACTATTGTTACTATTGTTACTATTATTATTATTATTATTATTATTACTGTTATTATCATTACTATTCCAGGCCTCCTGCGGTCCCCGGAAGACGCCGACACGTGGGAGAACGTGGGCAGCTTCACGCTCCACTTCTCGCCCGACATCCCGATGCCGGAGGACGCGCGCAAGGAGACCCACATCCACTCGGCCAAGTTGAAGCTGCACAAGAACTTCGTGAAGCCGTCTCACCTCGCCAACCGGACGACGGTGGACAACGACATCCGTGTCAACGTCTACATGCTGCTCGGGGACACGCCGGCCACCAACGACACGAAGATGAGGAAGCCGGCGCGACGACTGCTCGACTCGAAGATCGTGTCCCTCGACTCGACCGGCTGGGAGGAGTTCGACATCGCCGCCGCCGTTCAGGAGTGGGTGTCCGACCCCGAGACGAACTTCGGCGTCGAGGTGTCGAGCGCCGAGCAGCCGATCGGCGACCTGATCGAGTTCGCGCTCGCCACTTCCGGTGTGCACGACAACGAGGTCCTACCTGATGTGGGGCCGCGTTTGGACGTCTACGCGCAGGACACGTATATATTAGGTCGGCAGAAGCGATCTGAGGAGAAATTCGAGTGCGTGCAGGGGGATGGCGAGAACAGGTGTTGTCGCTACCCGCTGTGGATCTCCTTCAAGGACATCGGGTGGAGCGACTGGGTGGTGGCGCCCGAAGGCTACCAGGCGTACTACTGCGACGGCCGCTGTCCGCATCGCTATAAGATCGCGCACAACTTCGCCGCGATCAAGTCGCTCATCTACCACATGAACCCGGCGGCGGCGCCGGCGCCTTGCTGCACGGCCACCAAACTCAGCCCCATCACCCTGCTACACTACGACGACACGGGCCGACTGGTCGTCAGCGTCTACGAGGACATGGTCGTCAACGAGTGCATGTGCGCGTGACGGCCGCCACACGCCTCCCTCTAAAGCATCTGTGATATAATTTATGTTCTTGTTGCTCAAGACTGGACGGTGGCTTGCTCAAGCGAAAACTTCCCATAGACAGTGGCCTGTATCCGCGTGTCTCCCCGACCAGCGCTCGCGAAATGTTACCTTCAGGTTCGACAGACTCTAATAACCAATCGTCAGGTAACATTTGGCGGACGCACGTCGTCGAAACAAAAAAACAACTGTTAATTTTGATTCGCTGACTACGCAAAATGGAGTCGAGCATACTTAAGATATTTTAATATAAAACGTTAAGTTACGTTTTTTACATACTTTTCAAAATAGGGAGATCATATTTTGGCAATGCTTTGGTCGTAAACAAACATAGTTTCCGTATTGGCATTCCGGTAATTCTTCTTTTCAGATTGCATGGATAAAACGAATTTGTGTTCAGTTTGCATAGCAAACGCCGTACAGTCTATTGTGAAACGGGTCAGGATATTGTTTATTTCATAATTTATTTATTATTTGTTGTCTACGAAGAATCGACGCAGATTTTAAGTTGACGTTTATGTTATTTTCCGACGCTCACCAATGGTGAAGAACGTTCCACGTTAATTCACGTGATGCTCCGTCGTACATGCCAACGACTCATGACTGAATTCACTGTAACAATATATAACGGGTACAAATGAGTGAAATGTTTGTATGGTGTACATATAGAACGGGTACAAATGAGTGAATTGTTGAATGTTTGTACATATATTGCCAAATGACGACTCTTAGCTATGTGAAACAGTTCCTTGACCGCCACCGATTAGGTGGAACTTAATAGCTACGCATAATATTATGACGTCAGCAGCTGAGTCGGTGATATTGTATAGTTTGACTAACGTTAACGTATTCTCGTGTTCTCCGTATGAAATACGTTAAGTATCGAACGTTGCGGGAACTTGTATTACAGTATTCACAACGTTTGAACGGCGGTACGAAAGGGCTAACTAATACATTGAAGATAGTTTCGAGGTGATTGTTAAATTTAGGATATACACAACTGACAAGTATTTCATAATGAATGTACACTTATTGACAAGAAGCGACAATTGCTTCACATTAACAATGATTATTGACAGACGTTACTTAAAAGTAACATGATCAAATCGGCGAAATAAATAGCTTGATGTGTATATCTGGATAGCACGTTACGTTGTTTTTCTTGTTTAATTGTTATACTTACGCAGTGTCCGTCGAGTGGCGGGAAGGCTGACAACAGCAGGTGCGATAGGATTTTCGAAGGTATCCACGTGATCCGTAATGCTAAACAGAAGATAGCTACGTCATTGTCTTCTGTGTAAACACGCGTCAGTCAAACTGGCATCGCAGCAAGGCTGCATTGGGTATATGTGTGTCTGCAATTGTGACGATAAACGTTTATGTTGATGAATAAGTGACCTTAGTCCACCACCAGTCCGAAATAGACACAACCGGCAAACAAAACAGCAGAGTGTTCAGTTTTATGTAATCTCGCCAAACTAACACACACACCTGGAATGTGTGTTAACGTAAACATTGAGATAAAACACACGTGAACATCGGGAAAACAACGAACGTTTCGAAACTGTTTACGTTCAGCATTTCTGCATCAGCTAACAAGCTTACTTATTTCGCCCAGGAAGTTTTGTCGTCACATATGTTACACACGTTGACTCGTGTAAGTCTGTTTACGAACTGTTTAAGTTACACTGCGTTGTAATTGTTTACAAGTTGTTACGCCGCTGTTGTGAGATTCTATACATGCCATTGCCATTCGTTCATCAATAAAACATTATAGTGATTATACTACATGGAAATCGGTTTGTTTATTGTGATTTAGTTCGCAATTGCACAAACAAATGATAGATACGCATTCTATATAGACTCATATGATATGAGATGAAACCTGTCAGAACAGCTGGCGTCTGTAAATGACGCGCATGCGTAGAGCCTACAGTAGGTGCTGCGCCTTGTATGGCAATACGACGAGAGTGAGCCACTGTTAGAATCCGTTCCCAATGCGGCAATTGTGTGTTTATTTCCATGAGTATATTTAGCAAGCAATTTCCCTCGAAAAGGTATTTATTGTCTCCGTCATAAAAAAAACACAGGCATGTATTACAAAACACGCCGATACTTACATTACCCAGAAATGTGAACGTATGTTTTCTATAACAGCGTGATATCCGGTAGTTAGGACCGTTCAAAGTTCTTTACGCGTCATTCCATGCCACATGTTTCACCACCACAGGCCTACATAACTTATGTAAGTAGCTTTCAACAACGTTACATTTACTGGAAAACAATATGTTGGCACGAATCAGGAGACACGTGTAGAACATACATAGTCATTATAGCCATTTATATCCGAAACAACGATTAGACCAACCAGGGGCGCCGACCCGGTTTTAAAAGGGGGCGAGGGACCAATATGTATGTGTACATATATATATATATTTATATATATATATATATATATATATATATATATATATATATATATATATATATATATATATATATATATATATATATGTACATCGATTAGCCAATGACATAACAGTCCAGTTACTATATATATATATATATATATATATATATATATATATATATATATATATATATTAAATATATATATATATATATATATATAGTAACTGGACTGTTATGTCATTGGCTTATTAAATATATATATATATATATATATATATATATATATATATATATATATATATATATATATATATATATATATATATATAATAACTGGACTGTTATGTCATTGGCTAATCGATCGTCCACTACTATTTAATATGTACATACATCTGTGTACATTTGCAATGCACGTGTCAGATCATTGTTATGAGAGCCGAGCCAAGAAAAGTAAATTGTGGCAGAAAAAGTGTGTGCATAGTGTGTGTGCCTTTACGCTGTGTTCGTGAATGTAACGGAAACAGAACGGGGCGAACGGTGAATGAACACAACACAGCCATTCACGCAGTAAATTGTCCCGCTTCATAGAGCACGAATGGACAAGAATGTCATTGAAAACAACACAGGCAGACAGCGAGAGTACACGTAAGTCGGCAGCTTATCGACGGGCGAACCATTTTATATCTACGGGTGCATTTATCACATGTAGGTCAACTTTTGTTTTTACGCATTTCACACGGCTGGTATTTATACAATCAATAGATATTTCATTCCATTCCTTTATCGTCTGCAGTGATAACGAAAACTGTACTTGTCGTGTTTACTTCACATATGTTGTTACCTCTGTACTATTTCAGAATGGTGTTCTACTGATGCTTAAAACGAATGTATACCATAGGATCTGGGCGTTTTGTTTTAAACAATTTATATACCGCATAAGCTCAGTAATATTTAATTAACGGGTTTGCTAAACAAAGCACATTTCCACTATTATATATCTAAGTGTTGGTATATAGGTTAGTGACAATGGAAAGTTAAAATTGTGATCGATCCATTAATTTGCACCTGTATTTCGCGAAGAACTATTCGTGGTAACCAATCAAAATAGTCGTATGTTAACTATGTCACGAGGTGTCACTAATTGCACCAAGTGATCTGGTATATCTCTTACATATGTGGGTCGTCGGCATTGCAGTCCAGTCTCGTGGCTGCAGACATCCTACGAAGCACTTGTGACCCGACTAGTGATAGACGCCGCCAAAAACATAATCTCAGCAAAACACGGAAA